>JAIGNY010002150.1:1090000-1277500 GCA_020152595.1 Chiridota heheva
CCCTGAAATAAAGCCTGACCCCCAAGTGAAAACCACACCCTTTGGAGGTCTGAAACTATTTGAATTTTAAGTAAGCATGTTTCATGGACCCTTCCCTCCAACGAATATGGGCCCACTTCAGTTGTGGGAATGACTCTTTGAGAGTTTGAGCTCAGTGTGCCCTTCCATAGTTGTGTAAATGCCTGCAAGGGGCTGTCTATCTGCAAGACCCTTACACTGAATTTGCATATATGACGTCAATTTTGCATATGTACTAGGAATTCTCGAGTGTGTCGTGTGTGGTGCAAGGTCATAGTCAAAAAGTTTTGGTTTTATACTGTAACGTCAGACTGTGAGTGTGAGACTAGTTCGACCGGGTGTCTTTTTAAGACGTCAATACTACGTCATTAGGTTCGGTTAGGGTATGTCATACGAAGAACGTACCAGGATAAGATCTAGGCTACTGCTACTGTACTGCAAAGTTGACACAACTTACACGGTGACTATTCGTAAGGCCGTGCCCACGACACTATATACATGCTCACCTACTTTTCATGCCCCCTGTTGACCTCATATGCAATTCAGTATAAGTGTCTTGCAGATATACAGCTTCATTTGGTAAGGGGCAAGTATGTTCCTTTTCAGCTTTCGTTTGTTTGCTTGACTGGGCAACCAAACTAACATTGCATTCGATGTAGCTTCAAAGTCCGACTGTTTTTCACATATACGGTGGATAGTTAGCTTTATTCGGTAGGTATAAATTTGTAATAAATTTTCCTAATATATTTAAGCCTCGTATATGACCAGGGTTTGATTATAATGACCCAAAATAGTTCTTACGGTAATTGTGACCGTGATTATAATTTCTAAACAGCAATAGGAGGATAACCAGGCTAACGCCTTTAAAACGGCGACCAATGCGTACGACCGTTTTATAGTACGCATCAGTAGCACCTGGCTAGCGATTGCGCACGCATATTTTATCATTAATTGCACGTGTTATGCGACATTCAATGATTCATGATTGACTGGGCTTTGAAACTTCTCGGCAACTTGTAACTTATACTAAGAAAAAAAGGCTTCTACAGTTGAGCAAATATGGTAAAGAAGAATAAAATGACACCAGCACTTTCACTTGGTGTGAAACGGAAAAGCAGTAAGTAGGCATAAGCAAATTGTCCATGCTGTATTAACCCATGCCACCATTCCCATACTAGTTGCACGAATAATTTGCATTAATGTTGGTGTGGTGGTTTAACAAGGTCCCAAAAGACCTCCATTGGGGTATTTACGTCAAGAAGCCCACAACCGCAAAAGTAACTAATCGTTAAAAACTGGTTGGAGACCCTTTGGGTCTCTGTTGTTTCTCTAACGTTTATGTTCTTTGACTTATGAGATAAGTTGGTAGGCTTATGGTAGGGTAAGCCGTGTAGATTTCGTCTACCAACGGTGACCCACCAGCTCCGTTTTCGACCATTTATGTATTTGATTATCCCTACATGTACCTATTAGACCAATCAATGTCTGTTAACCTGCCAAAATATGTTCTAGAGTGTTGCCAGTCTGCATTCAGTGCAAGACACGAAGATCTTCGGCGTGAAACTTTCTTCCTTGGCAATGGCATGCAGCGGCGGGAAAAGTAGATGGCTGGTACTTGGCCTAATGGCTTGGCAATAAAATATCTACCTTGGTATAAAAAAAAAAAAAAAAGACTAGTGCGGCATTTGCAGCGTACGTCCTGAAAGCCACAGCTAAATTTCTTACCCATAATTTGTTCGAATAATGAAAAAGTAATCCGAATAACCCAGGTTTAATATTTGTTAAAACCGCTCGACTGCGCTCATTTACTAAATTGCTCTTCTGAAAGTTATGTTGTCGTGTACACTCTGTACTGTACCTGTGTACATGCATAATGCACTGACCTAATAATAAGCCTACTAACAACTGTATTTTGTGTACAATGTATTTATATATAAAGATATGTGTGTACCGGCCGGCGCGTTGTTAGAACCAAACTAACTTGTGACAGCTTAATCTGCAAATAGCAGAATGACGTCATCTGGCGGACTGGCATAATTTTGTTTTAACCATATCAACCTTGGCACAGATGACAGATCTATATAATAGATTAAGTTAGGCTCAAGCCATATCTCGATACTCGATGCAAGCATCCATTGGTAGATAATGCTAATCGACCAATGAAAAACCAGGATTTTTACAAACTACTGTAGACTTAGTAAGAAATAAACTGCTATTACGATATATTGTTTTGTATTAACCTGTTAAGTATAGCCACGATAGGGTGAAGATTTATGTGTGAGGCAAAAGCCAAATAACCAAATGGATCTAAGAGGTTCTTACCCCCCCTCTTCCCTCCCTCCCCCCCCCCCATCAAATTTCTTCCGGTTGATTCAACTGCACTAGACACGATGTTCAAGATTACTTTCGCTGATGGGAGTGACACAAAAGTGCAGCTTCTTGAATATGGTGTCTACGACTCCCTTTATTCCTGTAAGGACTTCCATACAAAGCAGAGTTCAACAAATCACCTGTCCGGACACCCAGGGCAACTAATATTTATGTCTGGGCAAGTTGATTTACAAGTTGATATGCCTGCCGGGCAACCATAAGTTGATCCAAACTGATAGAGTGAATTTCTCTTTAAAAACTTAATTTATTATACAGATTATACTTACTACAACATAACTGATGGAAATGCCCAGAAAATAACTTAAATCAGACATCTATTCCATTTATTTAGAAGCCAAAATATTTCGTTATGCTACAAAATGATCTTTAACCTAGCCATAACAGCATCATAAATGCACCCATACATAAGACGTAAACATATATTGATATGATCCAGGCCACCAAAGCCGGTTGAACATGTGCGCAATGCATGCTTTTTTGCTAGCGAGGCTTGCTCCTTTCAACCAATCAAATCTCGCTTAAAAAATCTCATGCATATTTATATCCAGTCACTTTTTTTTGCCAAGGTCTTGTAGCAGTTTGCTGTAGCATACAGCAATATGTATTGTTCTGCAGGAATGTGCGTTGTTCAGCTACCCCCTCTCTATTCTGTACAAAGGAATATTTTATCTTGTATATAAACAGTTTCAACGAAAGGAAACACTCTCTTCTTAAGCTGGCACTCGTCCCAGCAGTACTTTGTACAATTCTATGTAACTTTTGTTTTGAGTTTAATACACGTGTGATATTTTTTACACTACAACATTTTATCCTTTAGGAGTTTTTTTTATGTATGGATGTACATTTGTGGATATTTATAATTTAATTAATTGGACTTTTATATACTCTCGGGTCTGGACCAGAGTTGAAGCATCGCTTCCGAACTTAAGACGGATCTCGCGTTGGCTGAATATGTAAGTAGCATCTATTCTTAGTGTTACAAAGTGGTGATCCTGACCATTTCAACTGCCTCGTGGATCGTTTGCATCGGCAGATGAAAACTGCCATCAAAGCTCATGCAGATAATATTCATTGGACAGAAGTGTTGTCTAGGCATTCGCTCCGCAGTTAAGTGTGATTCTCAGTCTTCATCTGCTTGAATGGTTTTCGGAACTCCTTTAGCCCTGCCAGGTCAGCTCATTGTTCCAAAACATTGTACTGCATTAGATCCATCTCAGTACATTGATCGTCTTAAAGATATCATATGCAAAGTTAGTTCTTTTCAGACAAAAACAGCCAGCAGCGCCCATTAGGACCACACGTTCAGGCCGTCAGGTCCATTGGCCTAAACGCCTGTTGAACGGTGTGACGTGAAGCTTTTTCTGTTAATTGTTTATGGTGTATTGATTATTTCCAATAATCTAGCAGGGGCTATATAGCAGTTTGCGGTAGCATACAGCAATATGCATTGTTCTGCAGGAGTATGCATTGTTCAGCTACCCCCTCTTTATTCTGTACAAAGGAATATTTTATCTTGTATATAAGGAACGCAAAAAGACAGCTGCTGCTGCCGTTATCCAAGACATCACCCTCAGTAGCAGACTTCCCGACTACTCATCCATCTTTTCAGCCGAGGCTAAAGCCATTCTCCTCGCCCTCAACTTTATTGAGTGACTCTCCGCTCTGCCACTTTGCCATTTTCTCCGACTCAAAGGCTGTTCTAACTTCTTTACTCAATCTTAAATGGGATAACCTCACATGCCACCTCCTCCGGAAACTCCTTTCTCCCACCCTCTGCAGGAAAAGTGTTCTTTTCTTCTGGATACCCAGCCATGTTGGCATCCCTGGCAATGGCAGGGCTGATGCAGCCGCTAAGCTTGCCCTCAACCTCCTCCCTATCCCTTTTCCCAAAACCCTCTCTGACATCAAGCCGCTTATCGCTTCCCTTGTTCGTGACCACTGGCAAACCTCATGGAACTCCTAAATTGATAACAAACTCCATGTCATCCAGCCCACAATTCCGATCAAATCCACCATCGAAAACCTCTTTCATATCGACAACGTTCATATTACCTGTCTTAGAATTGGTCACACCCACCTCACTCACTCCCACCTCCTTATTGGCTCCTCCCAACCCCTCTGCAACAATTGCCACTGCACCCTCACAATCCATCACGTTCTCCTTGCATGCCCCCTGTACAACCTTCCCAGAGCTCCCCTTGCTCCCCACAACTCAATTGCTGAGTTCTTCCAGAAAAATCCTCCGGATAAAATTATCTCCTTCCTTCATCATGCTTCCCACTACAACCATATTTATTTCTCCTCTTTCACCCCCTCTCTACTTTGTTTTTGTTTCACCCATGCACCTCCTCTCTCGATCACAGCTTCTGACTTTCGTTCTTGAATTTCTCTCATTCTACCCCTGTTTCCTTTCCTTCCTACCTCTAGAATGATCAGCGACGTGACAACTGCTTCTATTCTCTTAAACTATTTTCGCTCCATTTTCTCTCCAATTTGCACCATTTTGTTTTATAACTTCATTTTCGGATTTTCTTTTCGGTGGATGGGCTTTTATCCTCGGTGAGATCGTTTCTTTTCTTTTTTTCTATTATATTTTCCCTAATACAGCGGTCCCCATATAGTGGTTCCGCGATTTTTTTTCTAGCTGCCTCGGGTCTCTCGGCCCTTGGTTTTTTCTTTCATAATGACAAAGCGCCTATGCAGTGACCTTGACCTTGGCCCCCTCCCCTCCTCGTGACCCACCTGCTACCATCATTGACCATTCTGCAACCCCAATCCCAAAAATCCTTATAATCCATGCCACCAACAAGCAGGAAAGCTTTAAAAAAGTTTCTCCTTTCCTCATCCATAAAGCCCTCTTTGGCCTTGTCGGTACCCTCCCCAAAGTCTCTACCCTTAGATCCGGTGATCTCCTGGTGCACTGCACCAGGGACACACAAGCCACCACCCTCCTTTCCACCAAACCCTATCCAACTCTGGTATCGACATCACAGTCACCCCCATCGTTCCCTAAACTCTAGCAAAGGCGTCATACGCACCAGCGATCTTGCGTACATGACCGATGACGACCTCCAAGAAGAACTAGCTAACCAACATGTAACCGAAGCCCGTCGTCTCGTTCTAAAGAGAGACGGAGCCGAAACTCCCACCAACACCATATTTCTCACCTTCGCAACACCAACTCTCCCCCCACATCATTGCCGGCTACCTGAGAATCCAGGTCGCCCCTTACATTCCTAACCCTTTACGTTGCTATAATTGTCAGAGGTATGGCCACGGAAAAACTCCTGCCACAGCCAAGCGCTGTGGTAACTCATGAGCCCGGACCATGACAACACCTCCTGCACCAACCCCCCACTCTGCACAAATTGTGACGGTAAACACCCAGCAAACCATCCCTCCTTCTCGAAAGACTGTCCCACCTGGCTTCAGGAAAAACAAATAACAAAACTTAAAACCCTTAACCCCAACATAACCTACCCTGAGGCCAGGAAACAATTCCTCGCTTCCCTTAACTCCAAGCCTTCCTACTCAAACGTAGTCTCCTCTAACTCTAATTCCGCCCCCCCAAACACAACTAACACAACAAAAACTAACTCCCATGCCCAAACCGACCTCACCTGGCTCTTCTTACCTAGTCCTAAGCCCATCACCATTTCCAACAACCCAATCACACCCAATACCCACACCACCTCCACCACCACTTCTCTCCTCAACCCTCCTTCCTACTCTAAAGCCCCTACCGCCCCCTACACCAACACCACTAATTCCTTCATACATCAAGCTAAAACCAGCCAAGCAAACAACCAACAAACCAACAAATCAACCAACAAACACCAAAAAACAACCAATCAAAAACAACCAATCAACAAACAACCAATCAACAAACAACCAATCAACAAACAACCAATCAACAAACAACCCACCTCCCAAACCCACACTGAAGAGAGTATGGATTGTTCGATTACCGAATACACCGATCATACTTCTCATCCAATTTTCAAAAACAATCGCTCCCAAAGAAACAGATCCAAAGAAAAAACAAGCCAACTCAGACCCAGCAGATCTTCCTCCAGATAACCCCCCGCCTCCTTTATGGCATACACCACAAACAATTACAATAACACCCACAACATCATACAATGGAACATTAGGGAGCCTTAAGGCCAATTCTGAAGAAATCGACCTTCTGGCCTCCACCTTCAACCCGGTCGTCTTCTGCCTATAAGAAACTTTCTTGAAAACCACCGACCATTACTCCCTTAACAACTTTGCTTGCTATCACAAACATCAAGTGGATGCTGACAGGGCCTGTGGTGGCGTCTCCATTCTCGTTAGACACGATATCCCACACAGCCCTGTTCGTGTGCACACCGACCTTCAGGCCATCTGTATTTCTATCTCCCTCCACAAAACTTTCACTCTCTGCAATATCTATCTCCCTCCCAACACCAACATTCAACCAACCAGCCTTAACAACCTCATCTCTCAGCTTCCCACCCCTTCATCCTTCTTGGTGACTTCAACGCTCACAACCCTCTGTGGGGCTCTAATACCACCACCCTAGAGGCAAGTTCATCGAAAACGCTCTCCGTCAGCACAGCCTGTCCTTACTGAACACTAACTCCCGACCTACCTTCATCCTGCCACAGGCCCTCTCACCTGTATTGACCTGTCTATCTGTTCCCCTAACCTCCTCCCTGATTTTAGTTGGAGAGTCACTGCTGACCTCTGTGGTAGTGATCATTACCCTCTTCTTATACACTCCAATCTTCAAATCCCCACTGAGCACACCCCCAATTGGAACCTCGACAAGGCTGACTGGTCCCTTTTTGAAACCCTCTGTGACTCACACCTCTCCCCCCATCTTCTCGAGGATGAGGATCCCATGTCTAACTTCAGTAATATCCTTATCAACATCGCCACCTGCTCAATTCCCAAAACCTCCAAACTCCCAAATCATCCCCCAACCCCTGGTTCTCAGATGACTGCAAAACCGCCATCAAGAACAGGAAAAGAGCCCTCAGGAACTTTAAAACTAACCCGACCACCCATAACCTTAACCTCTTTCGCATCAGCCGTGCAAGGCCAGACGCACTATCAAGGACAGTAAAACCAACACTTGGAACAACTTTATCTCTTTTCTCACCACCAACACCCCCACTAAGAAGATTTGGAGAATGGTTAACAGCTTCCACGGCAGAGTAGGCAAATCTACCGTCTCCCATCTCTCTTGGAATGGTGACCTTCTCACTGCAAAAAAAGACATCGTTAACCACCTCGCCGCCTCTTTCAGCAACATCTCGTCCTCGACCAACTACTCCAATACTTTCAAAACCAAAAAAGCTTGCGATGAAGCCAGGAGAATCACTTTTCCCTCTGACAACTCCGAAAGCTACAACACCCCTCTCACCCTTTCTGAATTAAACCAAGCCATCAGCGACGCTGGCTGCACCTCCAAGGGCCCAGATAACATCCCCTATCAGTTTCTGAAACACCTCCCCATCAAGGCCACCACTACCCTACTCACCATCTTCAACCACATTTGGTCCTCACACTCCTTTCACCCTATCTGGAGGACAGCTATTGTCATTCCCGTCCTTAAACCGGGATAAGGATAGCACCGACCCCACCAGCTACCGACCCATCGCCCTTACTTGCTGTCTCTGTAAAATTATGGAAAAGATCATTAGTCAGAGACTAAACTGGTTCCTCGAGACCAACAGAATCCTCTCTCCTCACCAAAGCGGCTTTCGAAAACGTCGCAATACCCTAGACCAGTTAATTACGCTCGACACCGCTATCCGGGAATCCTTTGCAAAAAAGGAACACCTCATTGCCATATTTTTTGACCTTGAGAAAGCTTTCGACACTACTTGGAAATACGGCATTACCCGGAAACTTCACACCATTGGCCTCAGAGGCCACCTCCCCATCTTTATTCAAAACTTCCTCTCACCCAGGCAGTTCCAAGTTCGTATTGGCCACACCCTCTCCAAGCCGCACCCCCAAGAAGAGGAGTCCCCCAAGGCAGCATCCTCTCCCCACTCTCTTCAACCTGAGCATTAATGACATCGGGAATGACCTTGGCCCCAGCATCAAACGTACCCTCTACGTGGATAACTTCACCATCTTCTACTCCTCCCCTAGCTTTCCTATTGTTGAAAATAGGCTCCAAACCAGCCTCAATCAGCTGCAAGTCTGGAGCAACAATAACGGTTTTAGATTCTCCAAAGACAAGACAGTCTGCATGCACTTTTGTCATTTCAACAACCTCCACCCCAACCCGAACTTTGTGCTCAATGGGAATCGCATCCCTAAAGATGAAAACACAAAGTTCCTTGGTCTAACTCTAAAACCCAAGCTCACCTACAAGCCACACATCACCAACCTGAAACTAAAATGCAATAGCTGCCTCAACCTCCTCCGACTGCTCTCCAACACTACTTGGGGAGCGAACCGCTATGCTCTCCTCAAAATTTTCAGGCTCACCATTAGTGCCAAGCTTGACTATGGCAATATTGTTTACTGTGCCGCTCACAACTCATACCTCAACCACATTAACACCATCCAAAATGAAGCCCTTAGGCTTTGTCTAGGAGCCTACAGGACCTCCCCAATCACTAGCCTTCATGTTGAAGCCAACGAACCCCCCTTTCTACTTAGATGTAAAAAGCTTAGCCTCTCCTATGCTTTTAGAGTCCTCACCAACACCCAGAACCCTGTTTACAACCTCATTAGGTACCCCAATTTCTCCTCCCTCTTTGATAGGACTAAAACCCTATCGCCTCCCTTCAGCTTACGCATTAAATCAGACCTCTTTCAACTTGGCATCAACCCCGCCACTCTCGGCACCTATTCCTGGCCCACTTTTCCGCCTTGGGCCACCCCCCCTTCCTTCTGTCCACCTAGACCTCTCCACTTATAACAAAACTCAAACTCACCCTAATCTCTTCATCAATCTCCACAACCAAATCAAAGACCAACTCTCAAATTACACCTCCATCTATACTGATGGCTCCAAGGAAGGCAACAAGACAGCTGCTGCTGCCATCATCCAAGACATCACCCTCAGTAGCAGACTTCCTGACCACTCATCCATCTTTTCAGCCGAGGCTAAGGCCATTCTCCTCGCCCTCAACTTTATTGAGTACTCTCCTCTAAGTCACTTTGCCATTTTCTCTGACTCAAAGGCTGTTCTTACTTCATTACTCAATCTTAAATGGGATAACCTCACCTGCCACCTCCTCCTCCGGAAACTCTTTTCTCCCACCCTCTGCAGGAAAAGTGTTCTTTTCTTCTGGATACCCAGCCATGTTGGCATCCCTGGCAATGACAGGGCTGATACAGCCGCTAAGCTTGCCCTTAACCTCCTCCCTTCCCTTTTCCCAAAACCCTCTCTGACATCAAACCGCTTATCGCTTCTCTTGTTCGTGACCGCTGGCAAACCTTATGGAACTTCCAAATTGATAACAACTCCATGTTATCCAGCCCACAATCCCGATCAAATCCACCATCAACAACCTTTCTCGTATCGACAACGTTCATATTACCCGTCTTAGAATTGGTCACACCCACCTCACTCACTCCCACCTCCTTATTGGTTCCCCAACCCCTCTGTAACAATTGCCACTGCATCCTCACAATCCAACACGTTCTCCTTGCTTGCCCCTGTACAACCTTCCCAGAGCTTCTCTCGCTCCCCACAACTCAATTGCTGAGTTCTTCCAAAAAATCCTCCAGATAAAATAGTCTCCTTCCTTCAGCATGCATCCCTCTACAACCATATTTAATTCTCCTCTTCCACCCCCTCTCTACTTTGTTTTTAGTTTTACCCATGCACCTCCTCTCTCGATCACAGCTTTCTGGCTTTTGTTCTTGAATTTCTCTCATTCTTCCCCTGGTCTCTTTCCTTACTACCTCTAAAATGATCTGACCTCTCAGGCACAATTTGACCTTCGTTGCCGTGGTGCCGTTAAGACCTCATCAAACAAACAAACAAACTAGAATGATCTGACCTCTCAGGCACAATTTGACCCTCGTTGTCGTGGTGCCGTTAAGCCCTCATCAAACAAACAAAGAATAAACAGTTTCAATGAAAGGAAACATTTTCTTCTTAAGCTGGCACTTGTCCCAGCAGTACTTTGTATGATGCTATGTAACTTTTGTTTTGAGTTTTAATACATTTTTTTAACACTACAACATTTTATCTTTGAAGAGTTTTTATGTATGGATGTATATTTGTAGTAGCAGTTGTTTTTTTAAACTCATATTCAGATTGATTATTGGCTTTGGCTTACCAATTACTTTTATGTTTTGATAGATTTATAACCAAACTTGGCCATCAACCCTCACTCTACCAGAGCATTTGAGATTACAAGTGTTATTTTACGGAACTTTTTGGAAAGGGGGCTTTTTCTCAAATTTATCTTCATTTTCTACTGTAATAAGTTTATGTTATATGAAAGCTAAGACTGAACTTTATGTTGGTTTGCATAATTATCTGGTGAACTATGCAAATTTATGCCAATGAGGTCATTGATTGAGATTATTAGATGTCCTAAAACTGCTATCTTTGTGATATTCTGCTTTCTTGTGGCTAATTAAAAAAAAAATATTGATAGATTTTATGAATTTTTGAAAGAAGGACCTTTCATTTAATAGTACTCTTGATTTTTTTGGAGCAAGAAAAAAATTCATACGTCAATTTTAATTTTTTGATTTTTTTTGGCCTAAAAATTGACCTCTGATTTTGCCAATGATCTGTCTGATAGGATTTGGCACTATACTTTCCTATAAACATGTATTGTTCCTTTCTACGATGCACACAACTAATATAATATAAAAAGGAAATGTTTACACCCAAATTTCGATGAAAATGTTATGCAAATGATATGCAAATTAGCTAATTTACCTCATTTATTATGCGCAGGCTTTAAATTTCTAGTTTATTAACCAATTTTAACCATTGGAAGCTTTGAAAATACTTATATTTATTCAGGATATACTGAAAGTCTTGTAGAAACTTACTTTTGTTGATTCCTGTAGGAATTTTTGATGAAAAGGTACTCAAAAATGGTTCAAAGCATCAGTAATCATGTTGACGTTGCCAAACTTGGAATCCTTTAGTGAGTTGGTACCGCATATGAAATGTCATTAAATTTGTCCAAATACAGGAAAATCCTTTAAAGAAGTACAATTTCAACTGTTGCCAAGGAAATACAGGGGTCAGGGGTGGGGTGGGCGTTCTGGCCTATTAATGTTGGGAGACGGAACCAGGGGAAATACCATCCCCCCTCATAAAAAAAATATGGCCCTCTTCCAGGATACAAATTCCTTCAAAGAAAATAACTTCCCACTACATGGGACAGCTTGGGCCCCGCCTTTGGTATCTTGCCCCAACATGTCTCTCTTTCAAACAACATGGGACCCTTACCCCTTAAAATTTTAATCCTACTCCACTGTACCACAACCTCACAACATGGAATCGAGAATTCGCGAAATAGGTATATTGGCACTGTTGCACTACAAATCAAAGATTGATCTGTAAAGTTTCATCCAAAATTACTATAATAAAAACCATTCATGTTAACCACGTCGGATTTTAGTGACCCATTTACTTGTTTATAATCATTACAAGTAAATAATCCCAGCTAAATTACACTGCTTTTGCTTAATTTTGAACGGATCAGAACTAACATTAGCTATGCCTAACGTTAAGCCTAACAAGTAACGTTAGTAAGCATGAAGTTTGAAAAATGCACTCGCGATTTTAGAAATTGAAAAAAAATCATTACCTGGTTCTGATCACCTTTAGGCCTTTTCTGGGTTGGGTTCAGGTACTAAAAGATCTTTATCACTGGCGATAGCCTTCTGACTTTTCCTAATCTTTGGTTTCACTTTCAAACAAGAATCGGAATGCACATTCTTCTGTCGCCTCAACGTAAATGTCAAAAAAATCTAAAAATAACTCGAGTGACGTAGCTATAAAACGTTTTAGCAACGATTAAGGGAGTATATCTTTTATTGCAGCAATCCATGTAAAAGCACGTTGTTTACGCTACAGAATGGTGTTTGAAACTTTTCATTACAATATAGGGGTGGTTCACATGATTTTTTAACAAAAACGGTAAAAAAGTTACCAAAAACCACAAAATTTTACATATTTTACAAATAATTTAAAGATAATGACCAGGTAAAAGCAAAATGTGATTAGATTAAGACAATATGACTTGTCTTTATAGTATATATAAAAAAAAAATATCTAAATTTATTTTCTAACCAATTTTTGTAAATTTTTCAAAATATGCATTTTTTGGGACATTTTAAACAAAAAGGTAAATTTCTGAATGTTTGGACAAAATTTGCCGAAAAAATGTGAGTATAAACCCCCCAAAAAATTTCAATTTTATGAAAGATCTTTTTGAGATCTTTGCAATGAAACTATTTGCACTCCTATAGAATGTTGGTAAGGTCCCGATTTTATTTTTGGCAAAAGGTAGTTTCAAAACGGTGATAATATCGCCATGTGGTAGAGTAATGGTTAACTTTTTAATAAATGGTTGTGTGAATGTCAATGATATTAAATATAATTAAAATTCTAAATGACACAACAACAGAACATAGGTGAACTTTTCTTTGATATTGAAATTAATATGAAAATGAATATTTTTTATTTGATGATTAATGTTTTGGGAAAAACAAATCAAAATCAAAGATCTACATGGATGCAGTAAAAAGTGAGTTTTACATGGATGCAGTAAAAAGTGTGAAACTCTTTGTGTTCATTTGTCTTCAAGAAACGGTCCATGTAATAGTTGTAGGAATGCAAACGCTCCATGTAATAGTTGTAGGAATGCAAACGGTCCATGTAATAGTTGTAGGAATGCAAACGGTCTATATAATGGTTCTAGGAATGCAAACGGTCATGTAATAGTTCCTGAACGTAAACCGTCCATGTAATAGTTGTAGGAATGCAAATGGTCCATGTAATAGTTGTAGGAATGCAAACAGTCCATGTAATAGTTCTAGGAATGCAAACGGTCCATGTAATAGTTCTAGGAATACAAACGGTCCATGTAATAGTTCTAGGAATACAAACGGTCCATGTAATAGTTCTAGGAATACAAACGGTCAATATAATGGATCTAGGAATGCAAACGGTCTATATAATGGTTCTAGGAATGCGAACGGTCATGTAATAGTTCCTGAACGTAAACGGTCCATGTAATAGTTGTAGGAATGCAAATGGTCCATGTAATAGTTGTAGGAATGCAAACAGTCCATGTAATAGTTCTAGGAATACAAATGGTCCATGTAATAGTTCTAGGAATACAAACGGTCCATGTAATAGTTCTAGGAATACAAACGGTCAATATAATGGTTCTAGGAATACAAACGGTCAATATAATGGTTCTAGGAATGCAAACGGTCCATGTAATAGTTATAGGAATACAAACGGTCCATATAATGGTTCTAGGAATGCAAACGGTCCACATAATGGTTCTAGGAATGCAAACAGTCCATGTAATAGTTCTAGGAATGCAAACGGTCCATGTAATAGTTCTAGGATGCAAACGGTCCATGTAATAGTTCTAGGAATACAAACGGTCCATGTAATAGTTCTAGGAATACAAACGGTCCATGTAATAGTTCTAGGAATACAAACGGTCCATGTAATAGTTCTAGGAATACAAACGGTCCATGTAATGGTTCTAGGAATACAAACGGTCCATGTAATAGTTGTAGGAATACAAACGGTCCATGTAATAGTTCTAGGAATACAAGTGGTCCATGTAATGGTTCTAGGAATACAAACGGTCCATATAATGGTTCTAGGAATGCAAATGGTCCATATAATGGTTCTAGGAATGCAAACGGTCCATGTAATAGTTCTAGGATGCAAACGGTCCATGTAATAGTTCTAGGAATACAAACGATCCATGTAATAGTTCTAGGAATACAAACGGTCCATATAAAGGTTTTAGGAATGCAAACGGTCCATATAATGGTTCTAGGAATGCAAACGGTCCATGTAATAGTTCTAGGATGCAAACGGTCCATGTAATAATTTTAGGAATACAAACGGTCCATACAATGGTTCTAGGAATGCAAACGGTCCATGTAATACTTCTAGGAGAACAAACAGTTCATATAATGGTTCTAGGAATGCAAACGGTCCATGTTATAGTTCTAGGATGCAAACGGTCCATGTAATAGTTCTAGGAATACAAACGGTCCATATAATGATTCTAGGAATGCAAACGGTCCATATAATGGTTCTAGGAATGCAAACGGTCCATGTAATGGTTCTAGGAATGCAAACGGTCCATGTAATGGTTCTAGGAATGCAAACGGTCCATATAATGGTTCTAGGGATGCAAACGGTCCATGTAATAGTTCTAGGAATACAAATGGTCCATGTAATAGTTCTAAGAATGCAAATGGTCCACGCATTAGTTCTAGGAATGCCAATGTAATGAATGTACTAATTGTAAGTTTATTAAATCCTGCAGATTCAAATACAGAAGTATCAAGCAAGGCAATGCAGAAGAAGAAAAGAAAAGCTGAGCTGCAAAATCCAGGTAAGGAAAACTTACCAAACCACAGTGGAAAATTGGTTTTCTTCATGCTGAAGATTTCTTTTTATGCCAAAACTTGTCAAACTGGCTATATGTAAGCTCCACATTGCTGCTGCTGTTTTTTTTTACTGATACGCTCAGTATCTTTCAGAAAAATGTCCACCAAAAGTTTTTTGGTCACATGTACATACTTTTCAGACTGGATGCCAAAGTGGATAGGGGTCCTCTTATTGGAAAAAAAAAAAAACTTCTAGGTCAAGGCAGTTCATTGTATATTAAAGAAAGACATTGAAGCACAAAGTTTTGGTACAGTAGTTCACTTATTACAGTCAGGTATCATTGAGAATTTTTATCCCTTGGGCCCCTCAAACTTGACACCTTTAGTTTTCTCACAATCAGGGGTAATCCACACCAAGCTTCTAATCGGATTGCTAGCAATCAGCTATTGTTACACCATACACATTACGAGTAATCCACACCTTCCAACATGAGAGCCTTTTCACATTTCACTTGCTAGCAACCAACTATTGTTACACTACACAATTCGTCATTCATCTGGGGATGAACCCATAATCCTCTGTAACAGATTAGTTCTTGGCTGACCCTAAAAATAATTATGCATTATATGCATGGAGGAATTTGTGCAATGCCCATGAATGATTGATGGACCATTCCTCCCACAGAAAGTTATTTCACCATGAGTATTAAATATCTACAGTATGGACACATAGCATGTAGATGTAGCATTTTCTGTATTTTTTCAAAGAGTTGAAATTTCAGCAAATCAGTTTTTTTTTTTTTGAGAATACCAGAGAGATGGGAGATGAGGGTTTGATTAATTTTCTTATTTGTCAATATATGACTGAATAGGCATATCAAAATCTTTTATGTCATTCTTTACATTTCTGTCATAATCTCAGTCATTACAAATAAAAGCTTCATTTACCCACCTACAGTATCTATCTTAAACAATATGTACATACAATTTGTTTATTTCACTTCTTGTTGATGATTTGGATATTTGCAGGAATTGGAGGGAAAAAATTTGCTTCTGGTGACCAGAAAAGTGTCAAGAAAAAGAAAAAAGAAGAGGAGGATGCTCTTAGCTCTGCTGAGGTGAAGGAAGGCAGTGAGAAACTGAATCTAACTGGTGTCAGGAATGGGATTGTGAAAGATGCAAAGAATAAATCACAAGAGTCAAATAGGACTCCAGAATCGGATGAAAGCAGTAAAGACGATTTATCCGATGAGAGTGAAGATGAGGCTCAAGACATTAAAACAAAAGAAATATCTGGAAAAGATGGTAAAGAGCTTAATGATGATGAAGAGGAGGAGGGAGAAGAAAGTGAGGGGGAAGATAGTGAGGGGGAAGATGGTGAGGGGGAAGATTCTAATGGTGATGAGGATGAGGAAACAAAAAGGACATCAAAAGAAAATTTATCACAGAGAAAGAGTGAAAGAGATGATGGTAAAAAGAGTGTACAGAAAAAAGATGCAGACGATATGGATGGGAGCGATGAGGATGATGATGACGAAGATGGTGAGGACATCAATAATGAAGAGGGGGTGAGAAAGGAGGTTGGAGAGGAAGATGAAGGTAAACCAGAAGGAGAGTTACCAGAGGAAGCTGAGGAGACAAACCCTGAGTGTAAGCTTTTATTGTTTCTGTTGGTATGCTTTTATTTCTGTTGGGTTGTCATGGGTGCAGCTTACGGATCAGGATCACAATGATATCGGAAAGAGTAGTTATGCTCCAAATGAATGTCCACCAATAATTATTTAGTTTGATTTTGCTATAGTTATCATTTTCATGGAAGATATCTTTTGGCAAACGCTTGCATTATATGTGTGCTTTGCCTAAACTGTCTCACAGGTAATAAGTATTTCCATTGAATTGACTTTGCTATTAGCAATATTTCAGAAAGAAAATTATTGTGTATAATAATACAAATTGTATGCCCCAGGCAGTGGGGAATTGCAGGGGGGGGGGGGGGGGACAAGTGATAAATTGATGTTCCTTTTCACTAGATGATCCTCACCATCCATATTACTGTATAATAGAAATGTTAGTTGAATTGATAACTAACTGGTAGATTGGTTTGCTCATGCAAGTGGTAGATCACCCGCTTTTCAGCCAGTAGGTTCTTGGTTCGTTTCCTGCCCAGTTCATTCAAAACACTTGTTGCCATCTCACTTAGGGCTTGACATAAGGGATAGACAGAATCGGCTTCGCAGGTCATGTGACATGAATTGGGTGTTTACATTTTGAGAATATATTCGTGGAACTAACTGCAAGTTAGCACAGTTGATCACTTCCATGTTGTGTTCTTGTTGTAAAATGCTTAATAATTGTTGCGTATGTTGGATAAAATCGATGCTATAGTACCTATACAAAAACATTATAATGTACCTGTTTTTGTACGTGAAGCTTGGGCGCAATGGCTTGGCTTTGCAGGCAAAGGAGATACGGGATTGAAGAGCTGGAAACATGTACATGGTGTGTGTGTATTAGCGAGACAGGGTCACAGCGCTTCCGAGTCCGAGCTCGAAAATGTGTTGCTGCTTTCGGCCCCCTCATGGCCCAACAGTTAGGGATTTGACCCTGACACTCAATCAGACCTTAAGATCTATGCCCAAAAACAGCCTCCAATGATTATATCCTTAATATTTTGGAGAAAATTGATTTATGAAGGAAATGAAATAAAAAACTCCGATTGAGTTACAGGTAAAAAGTGCCAGCTCGAAAATGTGTTGCCGCTTTTGACCCCCGTCATTGCCCAACCAACGGGTAGGGATTTGTACTGTGACACACAATCAGACCTTTATATCTAGGAAAAAAACAGCCCCCAATGATTGTATGGTCAATTCCACAGAAACAGGGACATACAGTACAGCATGAAAATTGAAAACAATTTGATGGGGCAGATTAATTGCTTTAGTATCCGCCTAATATGTGAATTTTCATGATCAAAGTAAATTTTCAAAAATGTACAAGTATTTATGTAAAATAACCGCTGCCCTCTATAGAGTACCATGCCATACAAATGGTCCTTTGTTTGAGGTCATTTTTTCCCAAAGTTTCACCAATATGTTTTCATGGTGTACTAACTTTTTAGATTTAATGTGTTTTAGTGGTTAAGGTATGTGCTTGCTTTTCCTGCTGCATGCATATAATATGCAGTAGTATTTATGCAGTAGTAGACTTAATGACTGGATTTTCTGAAGCAATATTTGAGAAATTGTCAATGTAACACCCGTCACACTTTTTTAGAAAAGTTTCTAGAACTCTATATAGAGATATATGAAAAATATTTAAAAAAAGTATAACAAATATATTTCAAATCCTCTTCATTTACACTGATATCTATATATCAGTTGTACCCAATAAATTTAGATTTGCTTTATTTTCAAACACATGGAAAAATCATGTAACACCCGTCACAAATTGTGTGACAGGTGTTACATACATTGCACAAAATGCAGTATGTAATACATGGAAAGTAAATAACATTCAAAACAGAAGGAGATTGACAAAGTTCAGCACATTAATTTATATTTCTAGCCTTTAAAACCTTTGTGTTAAGTATTTTAAATGTTCCTAGATGTGCTGATTATATAGTTTGGGGAAGTGCCACTGTAACACCTGTTACATGTTAAAAGAAAAATTAAAATAACTCTCTACAGGGGTGGTGTATACAATTATACTTCAAATGCACCTTGTCCATATTTATATTTTTATATCAATTTTATCCTGTTAATGAAATTATCTACATTTCCGGTACAAAATGTGTAACACCTGTCACAAATCATGTGATGGGTGTTACATACAAAGTAAAATATGCATTGCACAGTACAAAGAAGGTCAACAACATCCTTAAATTTAGGAATGATATGAATTAAAAAAACACATTATTTATCAGAATAGGCATTAATGACATTTAAAGTACAGCACAGTGCAGTATGTGAACATCATAATGTGGTGTGACAACACCTTCCAGAACATGGTGTTCATTACCATCAGTGAAATCATCCCCATAGGATATATACTGTACAACATAGGATCCTTTGCATTTTCATACTGTTTTACTATCAGCTTATTTTGTGCCGTAGAGATGAAAAATACATCCAGAATAGAGTATTCTAATTGCTTGAAGGGCAAAAATCAAAACTGATCAATAGAAATTTCAGACACCATAATTACCCATCACGTACAATGTAGCACCCGTCACAACAATTATTTTAGTCCCAAAACTCTTTTAAGATTGTTGAATTCCTTAGCTTTTTAAAGGTTTGATTAGAATGAAGTTCCAACTTATATTTAATGATTAAAAGTTGCTAATTGAGTTTAACATGTATAAAACCTGCATCATTTTTCATGTAACACCCATCATGCATGTCACCTCAGTCTTATCTGTTGTAGCTTTTGTCAGACTTTCTTCCTTCTTGAGTTAAGTAGAAGCTTACTGTCTATAGTATTTCTAGGGTAGCACTCCTTTGGGATACTATTTGAAAGAAATTATTCTGAAGTTCAAATATTTTCTCTGAATCGTAACACCCATAACACAGAATTGACCATGTACTTATGTGAACCATGCTGACCATATGAATTTAATATTGCAAAGAAATATTGCACAGATTACCCTGTGAGGGAGACCACAATGTAGAGCTTCCAGCATGATCCCTCTTGACAGAATGGTATGCTGGGAAAATGTCCTGCTCTTTTTGAGAAATTCTCAGAGAACCAGATGGGGTGTGACTCTCCCACCATTATAACGGACTGCTTATCTTCTGTTCATTCACTCCTCATTCAGCTGCTGTTAGAAATGGCGGCAGTGTAATGGCGCTCACCATCCTTTGAAGGGGATGTTATAAAGCCATCGGTTCCGATAGTGGAATATACAGTACACAACCCACCTGGTTCTCTGTACACTTCATGACTTGTTCTTCTCCTTAAAAATTTGTTGCAGCAAATCATAACCACAAACTTACTGTAGCAAATAGTGAGACCACTTTATCTTAATTAAGATAACCACACAATAAGGACTTCATCCATTGCTAATATGATACTCAGCACCAACTTCCACAACAACTAAGGTTTTCAGAATAAAGAAAATGAAGAGGAAAAATTTGACCCGACCTGGTTATGTATCAGGTCCGGTCTGACTGTTTAAAACTTTAAGGAGCAGAACAACTAATGTCTCAAATTGAAAGGATTTGATAATATTCAGCAAAATTATTTTTTCTCAATAGATGATAATTCACATACCAGATATCATGGGCAGAATTTGCCCACTGAAAGTGGGGAAAATAAAGAAGGGGGGGCGTAAAATTACAAAATTACACCGATGCAAAAAATCACCATACAAAAGATAGAATTTTGGTAAAAATGTGGGGGGGACAAGTGCCCCCTTTGCCCCCTCAAAACCCGCCTATGCCAGATGTAATCATTTATGAATCTTGAAGCAGAAATGCAGGATAGATGTAAGAAATAAGGCTTACATATTCAGACAATGGGTAATAACCACTTGCCTGTGGAACAAGCAGCTTCATGAATTTGTTCAGTTGGTTCAAATCTATAATTGATCAGGACTTTATTTAAGAAAGTTAGGGTGATTTACACAAGTCAGAGGAGACTGCTTGGCCCTATTCTGAAGGCATCATAATTCATTTAGTTCTGGAATCAAATATGCGATTCTATAAAAAGCATAAAAACTAATTATTTTCTGATAAGTTAAAAAGACACTTATATCTAGATATGACTAACTCTAGTTTACCTTCAAATAATGAATATCATTGTCAAAACATTTGCCAGGAACTGAATTGGTGGGGAGGGGGTTCCTCTTTTCCTTCTATTTTAACAGTACTTTTTGACACATTAGTTATGGTGGGCTTGTAAAAGCATTTTCCAACCCACTTAAAAACTCACACTATGTGATAATTTTAAACCTAGTAAATGTCTGTGAGATCAAACTTACCCATTTCTGAGTATTTAAGCAAAATACAGACAAGTAACAAACTCAATTGATAACACTACGATAAAACAACGATAAACATTCGTGCGTAAACAACCCAGAACAGTCACACAGTATATCTGGTCGGATTGAGTAATGAACACCCAATTCTGGTCACGTGACACACCTAATCAAATGAAGCTGATTTGGTCCATTGGAGCAGGGAAATATACATGATTCGGTTTATTGGTGGGGACTTTGAAAAATTTCAGTTTGTGAGAATGTTGTACAAAAGTTAATGTGCTTTGAGTAACAATGTGGAAAATTGCTGTATAAATATGAAGTATTATTGTTAATTATTGTAACATATAAAATGTTGTGATTTCTTTTAGTGCCAGGGACAAGTTCCTTCCTGACAGACACATCTTTTGCTTCTTTGGAGGGAAAAGTCTCAGAAGACACACTGAAAGGAATCAAAGACATGGGCTTCAGTCACATGACAGAAATCCAACACAAGGCGATTCCATTCTTGTTGGAGGGAAGGTATGTTAAATTGGCAGATTTCTGTCATCTAGAAATCAAGTTTGTCACAACATTTTTATCCTTAAAAGTTTATAGTTAACATTTCATGAATTTACTGTATGACTAAAAATGAGGCGAATAAAAATAGTAAAGCAATATTTACTAGGACCAACATAAACCCTTACTCTACCATGCGGCGATAATATCACCTTTTTTCAAACCACCTTTTTCTATATATAAAATCGGGACCTTCTTAAAGTTCTGTATGGGTTATCTTAGTATCTTTTAAAAATACTCAAATATTTCTTTCATGAAATGTAACTTTTTATAAGAGTTACATTAAAGAATTTTGAGAAAAAGTAGTTTGAAAATGGGTAAAACTCAAAATTGTTAAAAAATTGACGAAAATTTTTTAATTTTTTTGTTGAAACTTACCAAACTTCACATTCACATTTTGCTTCAAAATCAGACGCGCAAGCCCTAAGTCATGATAGTAGTGATTTCTGGTGGAATTTTTAGCTCAACTAAAGAATAGTTAAGCTATGTGTGTGTGCATTCTAATTAGCTTCGTTGCATAACAATGAAAATATTTGTCAGGTTAAAGTTTTTGGTTAAAAGTTTTCATAACTTAAGTTATGAATGATGTACATTCATGTAACTTGGCATAGGAATTGAGGACATGGGTACTGTTCAAATGAGCATAATTGGGGGTTGTGTGTTCATACTAATTAGCTTATTTGCATAACAATGAAAATATTTGTCAGGTTAAAGTTTATGATTTAAGTTTTAATAACTTATGTTATGAATGGTGTACATTCATGTAACTTGGCATAGGGAACATGGGTACTGTTCAAATCATAATGATTGGTGGGAAAGGAAGGGGGTTGTGTGTGCATTCTAATTGGCTTTGTTGGATTACAATGAAAAGATTTGTATCTATGATATCTCTTGAATTAAAGCGGGATGTGGGGATTTTGTTTACACAACTGTTCATATATGTCAAGAGCATTGTCTACACTTAATGGTGAGGTGTAGTGTGCATTTTAAGTAGGTTATTTGCATAACAATAGACTTGCATACAAAATAATTAACCTGAGATAATAACTTGGTATTTGGGTCAGTGGTAGAGGGCATTGGTACTGTTCAGTTGAGCATGATTGAGGGGTTGTGTGTGCATACTAATTAACTTATTTGCATAGCAATGAAAATATTTGTATATGTGGTATCTCTTGAATTAAAGTGGGTATGATGATTTTGCTTAAACAAATGATCATACAGTTTATGTGAAGAGCATTGTTCACATTTGATGGTGAAGCATAGTGTGCATATTACTCAGGTTATTTGCATAACAATAGACTTTGCTGCAAAATGTTTGACCTCAGATCAAAAATATATGGCTTAATTATGACTTACTAACTTTACATTTCTAGTTTTGTTATGATATTGACATTCCTGACATAAATAGCAATCAAAATGTTTGTCTTGCCATGAATAAAGAAACAAAAGTTTCCTCACTTCTGAAGAATGTAAAATTTGGGATTTGGGAAATATAAACAATAAGCAGAATGTGGGATAAAAGATGACATGATGAGAAAGTAGCTGAAGGATTTCGGATGAGGTTATGTGGGACAGGGTGGAATTGTATGTAGGGAATGGTGCGATGGGATGTTGGTCAGGATGTGTTGGCATGTGGAACAGGGTGGGTTGGCATGTGTAACAGGGTAGGTTGACATGTGGGACAGGGTGGAATGGCATGTGGTGAGGTGTCATCTGGATTTCAGTCGTGATGGCATGATGTGGGTCATGCAAGTGGTGGAATGACATACAGTATCTGGTTTTCAGGTGTGATTGCATGGAGTATAGGCGTGGGATGACATTTGGGACAGGTTGTGATGGAATGTGGGACAGTCTGGAATATGCATTATTAGCAGTGAGGGGATTTGTATCATTTCCAATGTCTAGTTTGTCATACGTTAAGCAATATTGTTTTGCCTAATTTTACTTTATGTTATTGTACATTTTTCTTGCTACTTAACTTTGCTTGACACACGTATTTTCTTAAATTGAAAGTTGTATTACAATCCAGGATGTAGTTCTGGGAATGTGTAGGGCTTGGAAGGGTACAGGTTGGAAAGGGGGCTAATGACATTCTTTCATTGACATTGGCAAGTCAGGGCCTCTCCTTTCAATTCAATTGATAGAACTAAAAGAGGTGTTGTAGTTATAAAGACTGCAGCTTTTACATGTTTTCTGAGTTACTGAATGAGGGAACCTCGAGCTTTTTTTTGTCTTAAAATATCTGGGAAAAC
Source organism: Chiridota heheva (assembly GCA_020152595.1). Taxonomy (NCBI): domain Eukaryota; kingdom Metazoa; phylum Echinodermata; class Holothuroidea; order Apodida; family Chiridotidae; genus Chiridota; species Chiridota heheva. The sequence continues at coordinate 1,113,773 of JAIGNY010002150.1, forward strand.
TAATTTTTGAACTGGAATTAAAATGTTGTGAGAATTAACAAAGCATATGAAAATGTAAGTGCACCTTTCAATGCTCACTTAATTTAAAATCATCTGCCCCTGCTACACTCTGTACCCTATTTTTAGATATACTTCCCTTCATAAGCCCATTCTCTATACTAGCTTTGAATAGTTGAGCATACTGTCCTTCCGACAGTTGTTGTTATTATAGCTATCTGCAATCTCTTTTTGGGGGGAAATTTCAAAGCTTTATGAATTTTTGGCGCTTTTTTTCGCAAACATTTGTGTATCAAAACCATTTATCGTCCATGCTTTGTTGAGCTGCCATTTGAAACTGATGGAAATTTTCTTTCATTTGATATATAAATAATGGCATACCCTCTCTATAATGACCCAAAGCTATAAGAATTACATTTCACAGTAAATAATGACTCGTCGACGATGAGTGAACACACAATTACAATGACGGGGTCGTCGCCTGCGTATTCAGTTATGATAGTAACAATGCCATCACGTAACGCTTAATACGACCTGGACGAGAACACATGTACGATGTACGGACAGACATAACATCGACAACCAAGTCAACGTCCACAGCCTTTGATAACCAGTTGTGGTGCACTGGCGTGTCTACCCAACCCAGGCTTGAACCTAGGGCCTCGTGGTCTGTAGACAGGTATGATAACCGCTACACCACAGTAGGTAGATAAATAATGACTGCATAGTGTGGCGGTTATTAACGCATACTAGCACATAAGCGTACCAGGTTTGAGCCTTTGGGGAGACTACCGCGCTGTTATTTTTCTGCTGCGGTTTCAGGGGTCATTTGGCTATAAATATTTTTAGTGTTTTCTAATTTTTCCTTTCTAGCTAACAATCATAGATTAGCATCATTTAAAAGGAAATTTTATGAAGAATCTAAATATGTAACATAAAACTCTGTTTTTAATATTCTTAAGAAATTATACTCATGCAGAGATTGACCCATTTGTTAACTGAATTTAGCCAAAAATTGCATAAATTGCATAGATTTGTGCAATTTTTCCTAATTTTGCTCTTATTAAAAAGTTCTATATAGATTCCATTTAAACCAATCCTATAATGAAAGAAAATGAAAGGAAAATTGTCAAACATTCATATGAAAAAAATTAAGAAAATTTGGCTCACATTTTTGAAACCACTGGTTACAGTAAGGGCTAAAGGAGCACTCAGCAGAAATATGAGGGCATATTATGATGGAGTCTCTAGAATATTTTAATGCACTTTTTATTTATGTGGTGATACTGATATCAGATCAACCGTAATCACTTGTAAGGAATACAGTACCTAATTCATTTCCCAACAACAGTTGTTTTGAAAATGAGACTCAACTTTAAATTAGCAAAACACACACCCTCACCTATATACTGAGGGCTCCTTCAAATATATGAGCAATAATGCTCTTATCATCATGTGAGCAATATTTTAAATTATTTTATTCTTATTTTTGAATGCATTTATTGTATACATATGACAAGAAATATTTTGTTGGAACATTCTAAACAAGAGCCTTAATACACACCAAACCTTTGGGATAGGGGGACTATAAAATACGGTTGTAGAGGGAGGCATGATGAAGGAAGGAGATCAATTGATCCGGGCTTGTTTTTTGGAAGAGCTCGGCTATGAAGTTGTGAGGGGTAAGAGAAGCTCTGTGGAGGTTTTACAGGGGGTAGGCAAGGAGGACGGCAAGGAGGATATGATTGACTGTGAGGGGGGCAGTGGCAATTGTTGCAGAGGGAGGGGGAGCCAATAAGGAGGTGGGAGTGACTGAGGTGTGTGTGGCCTATTCTAAAGGTGGGTAATGCTGATACGGGAGAGATTGTGGATGGTGGGTTTGGCCGGAATGGTGGGCAGGATGTTGTGGAGTTTGTTATCAATTTGGGAGTCCCATGAGGTTTGCCAGGGGTCACGAACAAGGGAAGCAATAAGCGGTTTGATGTCAGAAAGGGTTTGGAGAAAGGAGGTAGGGGGAAGGTTGAGGGCAAACTTTGTGGCTGAATCAACTCTGTCGTTTCCTGAGATGCTAACATTGCTTGAGTATCCAGAAGTAAAGAATAATTTTTCTGCAGATGGGAAGATGGGTGGGGGCGAAGAAGGAGTTTATGGAGGAGGAGGTGGGATGTAGGGTTATCCCACTTAAGGTTGGGTAAAGGAGTAAGCACAGACTTTGAGTCTGAGAAGATGACAAAGTTGCTGAGTACTCAATATAGTTGAAGGCAAGCAGGATGGCCTTGGCCTCAGCGGAAAAGATGGACGAGTAGTTGAGAAGCCTGCTACTGAGGGTGATGTCTTGGATGACGGCAGCAGCAGCTGTCTTGTCGCCCTCCTTGGAGCCATCAGTATAGATGTAGGTGTAGTTTGAGAGTTGGTCTTTGATTTGGTTGTATGAAGAGGTTGGGGCTGGTTTGGATTTTGTAATGAGTGAAGAGGCCCAAGTGGATTGAAGGGAGGGGATGGTCCAGTCCAGGGAGGAAAAGTGGGCCAGGAGAGGGTGCCAAGAGTGGCAGGGTCGATGCCAAGATGGTGGAGGTTGGGTTTGATGTGTAAGCTAAAGGGAGGGGATAGGGTTTTAGTCCTATCAAAGAGGTAGGAGAAATTGGGATACCTAATTAGGTTGTAGACAGGGTTTTGGGTGTTGGTGAGGACTCTCAAAGTGTAGGAAAGGTTAAGCTTTCTACACCTTAGCAAAAAGGGGGGTTCGTTGGCTTCAATGTAAATGCTGGTGATGGGGAAGGTCCTGTAGCTACCCAGGCAAAGCGTGAGGGCTTTATTTTGGATGGTGTTCATGTGGTTGAGGTCAGAGTGTAAGAGGCACAGTAGACAATATTGCTGTAGTTGAGCTTAGCACGAATGGTGAGCTTGAAGATTTTGAGGAGAGTGTGGGGGTCTGCACCCCAAGTGGTATTGGAGAGGAGGCGGAGAAGGATTAGGGAGCTGTTGTCTTTGGAGAATTTAAAACCATTATTGTTGCACCAGTCTTGCAGTCGGTTGAGGCTAAGTTGGAGCCTATTTTCGACAAGAGGAAAGCTAGGGGAGGAGTAGAAGATCGTGAAGTCATCCACATAGAGGGCACATTTGATTTTGAAGCCAAGGTTGTCCATGATGTTTTTAATGCACAGGTTGAAGCGAGTAGGGGAGAGGATGCTGCGTTGGGGGATGCCCTCTTCTTGGGGTAGGGGTTGGAGAGGGTGTGGCCAATACAAACTTGGAACTGCCTGGGGAAGAGGAAGTTTTGAGTAAAGATGGGGATGTGGCCTCTTGAGGCCGATGGTGTGAAGCTTGTGGGTAATGCCGTATTTCCAAGTAGTGCCGAAAGCTTTCTTGAGGTTGAAAAAGATGGTAATGAGGTAGGCTTTTTTTGCAAAGGATTCCCGGATAGCGGTGTCGAGCATAATTAACTGGTCCAGGGTATTGCAATGTTTCCAGAAGCTGCTTTGGTGAGGGTAGAAGATAGGAACCAGTTGAGTCTCTTGTTTATGATCCTTTTAATAATTTGACTGAGACAGCAGGTGAGGGTAATGGGGCGGTAGCTGGAGGGGTCAGTGTTGTCCTTCATCAGTTTGGGGAAGGGGTGATGATAACTGTCCTCTTGATAGGGGGAAAGGAGTGCGAGGACCAAATATGGTTGATGATGGTGAGAAGGGTAGCAGTGGCCTTTTTGGGTAGGTGTTTCAGGAACTGGTAGAGGATGCTATCTGTGGTCGGGTTTGTTTTGAAGTTTCTAAGGGCTTGTTTCCTGTTCTTGATGGCGGTTTTACAGTCATCATTGAACCAGGGATGAGGGGGTGTTTAGGTGGTTTGGAGGTTTTGGGAATGGAGCAGGTGGTGATGTTGATAAGGATGTTACTGAAGTTTGACATGGGATCCTCACCCTCGAGGAGATGGGGGAGAGGTGAGGAGTTGCAGAGGGTTTCGAAAAGGGGCTAGTTGACTTTCTTAAGGTTCCAGTTGGGGGTGTGGTCTAGAGAAAAAAAGGTCGCAGAACTTCCATACGAGAACCACTGTACAAGTATCGAAAAGGGCGTGTAGGCCTTGTTACAACGGGAGGGAAAAATCAAAAGGGAACTATCTTACCGAAAGCAGTCACCCATCCAGAAAGATAAAATCCTGGAAAATGATAAAGGTGCAAAGTTTAGGTGGAAAAGTGTGTAGTAGAGTATATTCAGAATAAAACGTTTGAGAGAACAGATAGGAAATCATGTTACTCTCATCATGTTGTATTATTGTCACCTTCTACCTACTTTTACCCCTTTTTTACATCCCTGCACTTCTTTCGATCCCAGTTTCCTGGCTCTTAGCCCCCGTACTTCTCTCAGACTCTTCCTATTTTTTTTTGTTTCTACCTCTGAAAAGATCTAACCTCTCAGGCACAATTTGAACCTCGCTGTCATGGTGCCTTTAAGTCCTCAAACAAACAAACAAACCAACACCTTGAAAAGAGGCCTCATACACCAATCCCTTGAAAAGAACCTTTGCACACCAACCCCTTGAAAAGAGCATTTACACACCATGACCTTGAAAAGAACATTTGCACACCAACTCCTTGAAAGAACCTTTGCACACCAACCCCTTGAAAAGAGCATTTACACACCATGCCCTTGAAAAGAACCTTTGCACACCAACCCCTTGAAAAGAGCATTTACACACCATGCCCTTGAAAAGAACCTTTGCACACCAATCCCTTGAAAAGAGCATTTACACACCCACCCCTTGAAAAGAGCCTTTTCACAAAGTCTGATGAGTATTTTTCCTTTCTTTCCCTTTATGACAGAGATCTTCTTGCTGCAGCTAAAACAGGAAGTGGGAAAACTTTAGCATTTCTCATCCCAACAATTGAGCTCATCCACAAACTCAAGTTTATGCCAAGGAATGGTGAGTAAACAAGCTTCTTGTGGAAATTATTCATGTTTGCAAATTAAGATAGTTTTCAAATTATTAGATATACAGGGTTTCCAAATTGAAGGTTAAGATCAAATTGATTGTTGATATAATTAGTTACTTACCCGAATTGGATGACAAGAAATTCCCTTTATTTTAAAAAGTAGCTGAAGTCCAATGAATGCCACCTGGTCGCTACTTGGGGAGAATGAAATGGGCCCATGATATCCATGCTTACAAACCTTTTTATAAAAGTTTCTTATCCAAATAATGTGAAAAACAGCTGACTTTTCCATTAATATCTTATAACCACAATTTCAAATTCTGCCTAAGGGTAGGTACAATTGAAAGACAGACCTGCCGAGTAGTACGATTTTGCCATATTTAATACAGGAAAATGTTGGGAATACGATTGTACGTTTTTTGGCACCAGAATACGTTTTTTTTATTTATTTTTATTATTTGAATTTTGTTTGGGTACAGTTTTATCAAAAATACAACTTATGTAGTTCCAGAATACAGTTTGGTGATCCTAAAGATTGGCAGGTCTGGAAAAGGGAGAGAGTTATCAGTTTGAGATATGTTTCATTTATCTTAATCAATTTTCAATTGGTTCCTTTTAGGCACTGGCGTAATCATCATTTCACCCACACGAGAATTGTCAATGCAGACATATGGGGTACTGAAGGAAGTAATGCAATACCATTATCACACTTTTGGGCTCATCATGGGTGGTACAGACAGGTCATCGGAGGTCAAGAAGTTGACCAAAGGCATTAACATAATTGTAGCAACTCCTGGAAGATTGCTTGATCATCTACAGGTCAGTTAGTCAGCTTGTATTTTCTGAGAGGAAGGGGGTGGGGGAGGTAGTGTCTTCCAAATCAGGAGATTAGGCTGCTATGTACAAAGTAATATGAAAGAATATATATTTAGGGTAAGGGTGCCAAGCATTGATATATTTGTTATGATTTACAACACTTAGTTTGAAAATTTAATGCTTCTGTAGAAATGTAGATCTTGAAAAATATCAGGTTACAACAACGAAATGGAACAATTCAGTTGTACTCTAGATTGTATTAGATGGTTTAACAAAAAGGATATAGCTGCACTGATAGATGTCAAAAATGGGATGAGCTAAGTTGTCAGACGGTGTACATTGGTCTTGATTGACAAAGCGAGAAACAAAATTGTTAAGAAATTATTTTGATATCATGTTGCATTCATGGGAGAGTGACATCACACCTCACATTTCAACAATTGTTGGTTTTGATGAAAATGAAATAACTTTCTTTCAACCTATCAGGTGGTAAAATCACAGTTGCTGAACTAGAGTCTGACTTAGTTCACAACTTACATGTCTAACTGTAAGTCATGTTGCTGAACTAGAGTCTGGCTTAGTACACTACTTACATATCTAATTGTAAGTCATGTTGCTGAACTAGAGTATGGCTTAGTACACTACTTACATATCTAATTGTAAGTCATGTTGCTGTACTAGAGTCTGGCTTAGTGCACTACTTACATATCTAATTGTAAGTCATGTTGCTGAACTAGAGTATGGCTTGGTACACTACTTACAGATCTAATTGTAAGTCATGTTGCTGTACTAGAGTCTGGCTAAGTGCACTTCTTACATAACTAATTGTAAGTCATGTTGATGTACTAGAGTCTGGCTTAGTACACTACTTACATATCTAATTGTAAGTCATGTTGCTGAACTAGAGTCTGGCTTAGTACACTACTTACATATCTAATTATATGTCATGTTGCTGAACTAGAGTATGGCTTGGTACACTACTTACATATCTAATTGTAAGTCATGTTGCTGAACTAGAGTCTGGCTTAGTTCACAACTTACATGTCTAACTGTAAGTCATGTTGCTGTACTAGAGTCTGGCTTAGTGCACTACTTACATATCTAATTGAAAGTCATGTTGCTGTACTATAGTCTGGCTCAGTACACTACTTACATATCTAATTGTAAGTCATGTTGCTGTACAAGAGTCTGGCTTAGTACACTACTTACATATCTAATTGTAAGTCATGTTGCTAAACTAGAGTATGGCTTGGTACACTACTTACATATTTAATTGTAAGTCATGTTGCTGAGCTAGAGTCTGGCTTAGTTCACAACTTACATGTCTAACTGTAAGTCATGTTGCTGTACTAGATTGGCGTAGTGCACTACTTATTTATCCAATTGTAAGTCATGTTGCTGTACTAGAGTCTGGCTTAGTACACTATTTACATATCTAATTGTAAGTCATGTTGCTGTACAAGAGTCTGACTTAGTACACTACTTACATATCTAATTGTAAGTCATGTTGCTGGACTAAAGTCTGGCTTAGTACACAACTTACATGTCTAACTGTAAGTCATGTTGCTGAACTAGTCTGGCTTAGTACACTACTTACACTACTTACTTAGTGCACTACTTACATATCTAACTGTAAGTCATGTTGCTCTACTAGAGTCTGGCTTAGTACACTACTTACATGTCTAACTGTAAGTCATGTTGCTCTACTAGAGTCTGGCTTAGTACACTACTTACATGTCTAACTGTGAAAGTCATGTTGCTGTACTAGAGTCTGGCTAATTGTAAGTCATGTTGCTTAGTGCACTACTTACATATCTAATTGTAAGTCATGTTGCTGTACTAAAGTGTGGCTTAGTTCACAACTTGTAAGTCATGTTGCTGTACTAAGTCTGGCTTAAGTCATGTTGCTGTACTAGAGTCTGGTCTGACTTAGTACACTACTTACATGTCTTAGTGCTACTTACATATCTAACTGTGTAAGTCATGTTACATATACTGATTTACATGTCTAATTGTAAGTCATGTTGCTCATATCTAACTGTAAGTCATGTTGCTGTACTAGACTAGTCTGACTTAGTACACTTTACATATCTAATTGTAAGTCATGTTGCTGTAACTAGAGTCTGGATTAGTACACAACTTACATATCTAACTGTAAGTCATGTTGCTGTACTAGAGTCTGCTTAGTACACTACAACATATCTAATTGTAAGTCATGTTGCTGAACTAAAGTCTGGCTTAGTACTGTTGCATGTCTAATTGTAAGTCATGTTGCTGACTGAACTAGTCTGGCTTAGTACTCACTTAGTACTATAAGTCATGCTCTAAGTCTGTTGTGTCATGTTGCTGAGTCACTGCACATATCTAATTGTAGAAGTCATGTTGCTGGACTAAAGTCTGGCTTAGTCATGTTGCTGTACTGAACTAGTCTGGCTTAGTACACTACTTACTTACTAACTGTAAGTCATGTTGCTCTACTAGAGTCTGGCTTAGTGCACTACCCATGTCTAAGTCAGTCTGGCTTAGTACATCTAACTTAAGTCATGTTGCTAAGTCTGACTTAGTACACTAACATATCTAATTGTAAGTCATGTTGCTCATGTTGCTGTACTAGAGTCTGGTTAACTGTAAGTCATGTTGCTAACATATCTAATTGTAAGTCATGTTGGCTTATGTTGCTGTCTGTCTGGCTTAGTACACTACTTACATGTCTACACTAAGTCATGTTGCTACTAGAGTCTGGCTTAGTACATGTCTAACTAACATGTCTAACTGTAAGTCATGTTGCTGTACTAGAGTCTGGCTTAGTACACTACTTATGTTGCATGTTAACTGTCTAACTGTAAGTCATGTTGCTGAACTAGAGTCTGCTACTAGAGTCTGGCTTAGTACACTACTTACATGTCTAACTGTAAGTCATGTTGCTGTACTAGAGTCTGCACTACTTACATATCAATTGAAAGTCATGTTGCACTAGAGTCTGGCTTAGTGCACTACTTACATATCTAATTGAAAGTCATGTTGCTGTACTAGAGTCTGGCTTAGTGCACTACTTACATATCTAATTGTAAGTCATGTTGCTCTATTAGAGTCTGGCTTAGTACACTACTTACATGTCTAACTGTAAGTCATGTTGCTGAACTAGAGTCTGGCTTAGTGCACTACTTACATATCTAATTGTAAGTCATGTTGCTCTATTAGGGTCTGGCTTAGTTCACAACTTACATGTCTAACTGTAAGTCATGTTGCTGTACTAGAGTCTGGCTTAGTGCACTACTTACATAACTAATTGTAAGTCATGTTGCTGTACTAGAGTCTGGCTTAGTTCACAACTTACATGTCTAACTGTAAGTCATGTTGCTGTACTAGAGTCTGGCTTAGTGCACTATTTACATAACTAATTGTAAGTCATGTTGCTGTACTAAAGTCTGGCTTAGTGCACTACTTACATATCTAACTGTAAGTCATGTTGCTGAACTAGAGTCTGGCTTAGTACACTACTTACATGTCTAACTGTAAGTCATGTTGCTGAACTAGAGTCTGGCTTAGTACACTACTCTAACATATCTAATTGTAAGTCATGTTGCTGTACACTACTTACATGTCTAACTGAACTAGTCTGACTTAGTACACTACTTACATGTCTAATTGTAAGTCATGTTGCTGTACTAGAGTCTGGCTTAGTGCACTACTTACATATCTAATTGTAAGTCATGTTGCTGAACTAGAGTCTGACTTAGTTCACAATTTACATGTCTAACTGTAAGTCATGTTGCTGAACTAGAGTCTGGCTTAGTATACTACTTACATATCTAATTGTAAGTCATGTTGCTGACTGAACTAGTCTGACTTAGTACACTACTTACATGTCTAATTGTAAGTCATGTTGCTGTACTAGAGTCTGGCTTAGTGCACTACTTACATATCTAACTGTAAGTCATGTTGCTGACTGAACTAGTCTGACTTAGTACACTAACATATCTAATTGTAAGTCATGTTGCTGGACTAAAGTCTGGATTAGTACACAACTTACATGTCTAACTGTAAGTCATGTTGCTGTACTAGAGTCTGGCTTAGTACACTACTTACATATCTAATTGTAAGTCATGTTGCTGAACTAGAGTCTGGCTTAGTATACTACTTACATATCTAATTGTAAGTCATGTTGCTGACTGAACTAGTCTGACTTAGTACACTACTTACATGTCTAACTGTAAGTCATGTTGCTGTACTAGAGTCTGGCTTAGTGCACTACTTACATATCTAACTGTAAGTCATGTTGCTGACTGAACTAGTCTGACTTAGTACACTAACATATCTAATTGTAAGTCATGTTGCTGGACTAAAGTCTGGCTTAGTACACAACTTACATATCTAATTGTAAGTCATGTTGCTGAACTAGAGTCTGGCTTAGTTCACAACACATGTCTAACTGTAAGTCATGTTGCTGTACTAGAGTCTGGCTTAGTACACTACTTACATATCTAATTGTAAGTCATGTTGCTGGACTAAAGTCTGGCTTAGTACACAACTTACATGTCTAACTGTAAGTCATGTTGCTGAACTAGTCTGGCTTAGTACACTACTTACTTACTAACTGTAAGTCATGTTGCTCTACTAGAGTCTGGCTTAGTACACTACTTACATGTCTAACTGTAAGTCATGTTGCTCTACTAGAGTCTGGCTTAGTACACTACTTACATGTCTAACTGTAAGTCATGTTGCTGTACTAGAGTCTGGCTTAGTGCACTACTTACATATCTAATTGTAAGTCATGTTGCTGTACTAAAGTGTGGCTTAGTTCACAACTTACATGTCTAACTGTAAGTCATGTTGCTGTACTAGAGTCTGGCTTAGTGCACTACTTACATGTCTAACTGTAAGTCATGTTGCTGTACTAGAGTCTGGCTTAGTGCACTACTTACATATCTAACTGTAAGTCATGTTGCTGACTGAACTAGTCTGACTTAGTACACTAACATATCTAATTGTAAGTCATGTTGCTGGACTAAAGTCTGGCTTAGTACACAACTTACATATCTAATTGTAAGTCATGTTGCTGTACTAGAGTCTGGCTTAGTACACTACTTACATATCTAATTGTAAGTCATGTTGCTGACTGAACTAGTCTGACTTAGTACACTAACATATCTAATTGTAAGTCAAGTTGCTGAACTAGTCTGGCTTAGTACACAACTTACATGTCTAACTGTAAGTCATGTTGCTGATCTTGAGACTGGCTTAGTGCACTACTTACATATCTAATTGTAAGTCATGTTGCTGAACTAGAGTCTGGCTTAGTACACAACTTACATATCTAATTGTAAGTCATGTTGCTGAACTAGAGTCTGGCTTAGTTCACAACTTACATGTCTAACTGTAAGTCATGTTGCTGTACTAGAGTCTGGCTTAGTACACTACTTACATATCTAAGTGTAAGTCATGTTGCTGAACTAGAGTCTGGCTTAGTACACAACTTACATATCTAATTGTAAGTCATGTTGCTGAACTAGAGTTTGGCTTACTTCACAACTTACATGTCTAACTGTAAGTCATGTTGCTGTACTAGAGTCTGGCTTAGTGCACTACTTACATATCTAACTGCAAGTCATGTTGCTCCGCTAGAGTCTGGCTTAGTACACTACTTACATGTCTAACTGTAAGTCATGTTGCTGTACTAGAGTCTGGCTTAGTGCACTACTTACATATCTAATTGAAAGTCATGTTGCTGTACTAGAGTCTGGCTTAGTTCACAACTTACATGTCTAACTGTAAGTCATGTTGCTGTACTAGAGTCTGGCTTAGTGCACTACTTACATATCTAATTGTAAGTCATGTTGCTCTATTAGGGTCTGGCTTAGTACACTACTTACATGTCTAACTGTAAGTCATGTTGCTGTACTAGAGTCTGGCTTAGTGCACTACTTACATATCTAATTGTAAGTCATGTTGCTCTATTAGGGTCTGGCTTAGTTCACAACTTACATGTCTAACTGTAAGTCATGTTGCTGTACTAGAGTCTGGCTTAGTGCACTACTTACATAACTAATTGTAAGTCATGTTGCTGTACTAGAGTCTGGCTTAGTTCACAACTTACATGTCTAACTGTAAGTCATGTTGCTGTACTAGAGTCTGGCTTAGTGCACTATTTACATAACTAATTGTAAGTCATGTTGCTGTACTAGAGTCTGGCTTAGTACACTACTTACATATCTAACTGTAAGTCATGTTGCTGAACTAGAGTCTGGCTTAGTGCACTACTTACATATCTAATTGTAAGTCATGTTGCTGAACTAGAGTCTGGCTTAGTACACAACTTACATATCTAATTGTAAGTCATGTTGCTGAACTAGAGTCTGGCCTAGTTCACAACTTACATGTCTAACTGTAAGTCATGTTGCTGTACTAGAGTCTGGCTTAGTACACTACTTACATATCTAAGTGTAAGTCATGTTGCTGAACTAGAGTCTGGCTTAGTACACAACTTACATATCTAATTGTAAGTCATGTTGCTGAACTAGAGTTTGGCTTAGTTCACAACTTACATGTCTAACTGTAAGTCATGTTGCTGTACTAAAGTCTGGCTTAGTGCACTACTTACATATCTAACTGTAAGTCATGTTGCTGAACTAGAGTCTGGCTTAGTACACTACTTACATGTCTAACTGTAAGTCATGTTGCTGAACTAGAGTCTGGCTTAGTACACTACTTACATATCTAATTGTAAGTCATGTTGCTGACTGAACTAGGTAGACTTAGTACACTACTTACATGTCTAATTGTAAGTCATGTTGCTGTACTAGAGTCTGGCTTAGTGCACTACTTACATATCTAATTGTAAGTCATGTTGCTGAACTAGAGTCTGACTTAGTTCACAATTTACATGTCTAACTGTAAGTCATGTTGCTGAACTAGAGTCTGGCTTAGTATACTACTTACATATCTAATTGTAAGTCATGTTGCTGACTGAACTAGTCTGACTTAGTACACTACTTACATGTCTAATTGTAAGTCATGTTGCTGTACTAGAGTCTGGCTTAGTGCACTACTTACATATCTAACTGTAAGTCATGTTGCTGACTGAACTAGTCTGACTTAGTACACTAACATATCTAATTGTAAGTCATGTTGCTGGACTAAAGTCTGGATTAGTACACAACTTACATGTCTAACTGTAAGTCATGTTGCTGTACTAGAGTCTGGCTTAGTACACTACTTACATATCTAATTGTAAGTCATGTTGCTGAACTAGAGTCTGGCTTAGTATACTACTTACATATCTAATTGTAAGTCATGTTGCTGACTGAACTAGTCTGACTTAGTACACTACTTACATGTCTAACTGTAAGTCATGTTGCTGTACTAGAGTCTGGCTTAGTGCACTACTTACATATCTAACTGTAAGTCATGTTGCTGACTGAACTAGTCTGACTTAGTACACTAACATATCTAATTGTAAGTCATGTTGCTGGACTAAAGTCTGGCTTAGTACACAACTTACATATCTAATTGTAAGTCATGTTGCTGAACTAGAGTCTGGCTTAGTTCACAACTTACATGTCTAACTGTAAGTCATGTTGCTGTACTAGAGTCTGGCTTAGTACACTACTTACATATCTAATTGTAAGTCATGTTGCTGGACTAAAGTCTGGCTTAGTACACAACTTACATGTCTAACTGTAAGTCATGTTGCTGAACTAGTCTGGCTTAGTACACTACTTACTTACTAACTGTAAGTCATGTTGCTCTACTAGAGTCTGGCTTAGTACACTACTTACATGTCTAACTGTAAGTCATGTTGCTCTACTAGAGTCTGGCTTAGTACACTACTTACATGTCTAACTGTAAGTCATGTTGCTGTACTAGAGTCTGGCTTAGTGCACTACTTACATATCTAATTGTAAGTCATGTTGCTGTACTAAAGTGTGGCTTAGTTCACAACTTACATGTCTAACTGTAAGTCATGTTGCTGTACTAGAGTCTGGCTTAGTGCACTACTTACATGTCTAACTGTAAGTCATGTTGCTGTACTAGAGTCTGGCTTAGTGCACTACTTACATATCTAACTGTAAGTCATGTTGCTGACTGAACTAGTCTGACTTAGTACACTAACATATCTAATTGTAAGTCATGTTGCTGGACTAAAGTCTGGCTTAGTACACAACTTACATATCTAATTGTAAGTCATGTTGCTGTACTAGAGTCTGGCTTAGTACACTACTTACATATCTAATTGTAAGTCATGTTGCTGACTGAACTAGTCTGACTTAGTACACTAACATATCTAATTGTAAGTCAAGTTGCTGAACTAGTCTGGCTTAGTACACAACTTACATGTCTAACTGTAAGTCATGTTGCTGATCTTGAGACTGGCTTAGTGCACTACTTACATATCTAATTGTAAGTCATGTTGCTGAACTAGAGTCTGGCTTAGTACACAACTTACATATCTAATTGTAAGTCATGTTGCTGAACTAGAGTCTGGCTTAGTTCACAACTTACATGTCTAACTGTAAGTCATGTTGCTGTACTAGAGTCTGGCTTAGTACACTACTTACATATCTAAGTGTAAGTCATGTTGCTGAACTAGAGTCTGGCTTAGTACACAACTTACATATCTAATTGTAAGTCATGTTGCTGAACTAGAGTTTGGCTTACTTCACAACTTACATGTCTAACTGTAAGTCATGTTGCTGTACTAGAGTCTGGCTTAGTGCACTACTTACATATCTAACTGCAAGTCATGTTGCTCCGCTAGAGTCTGGCTTAGTACACTACTTACATGTCTAACTGTAAGTCATGTTGCTGTACTAGAGTCTGGCTTAGTGCACTACTTACATATCTAATTGAAAGTCATGTTGCTGTACTAGAGTCTGGCTTAGTTCACAACTTACATGTCTAACTGTAAGTCATGTTGCTGTACTAGAGTCTGGCTTAGTGCACTACTTACATATCTAATTGTAAGTCATGTTGCTCTATTAGGGTCTGGCTTAGTACACTACTTACATGTCTAACTGTAAGTCATGTTGCTGTACTAGAGTCTGGCTTAGTGCACTACTTACATATCTAATTGTAAGTCATGTTGCTCTATTAGGGTCTGGCTTAGTTCACAACTTACATGTCTAACTGTAAGTCATGTTGCTGTACTAGAGTCTGGCTTAGTGCACTACTTACATAACTAATTGTAAGTCATGTTGCTGTACTAGAGTCTGGCTTAGTTCACAACTTACATGTCTAACTGTAAGTCATGTTGCTGTACTAGAGTCTGGCTTAGTACACTACTTACATATCTAAGTGTAAGTCATGTTGCTGAACTAGAGTCTGGCTTAGTACACAACTTACATATCTAATTGTAAGTCATGTTGCTGAACTAGAGTTTGGCTTAGTTCACAACTTACATGTCTAACTGTAAGTCATGTTGCTGTACTAAAGTCTGGCTTAGTGCACTACTTACATATCTAACTGTAAGTCATGTTGCTGAACTAGAGTCTGGCTTAGTACACTACTTACATGTCTAACTGTAAGTCATGTTGCTGAACTAGAGTCTGGCTTAGTACACTACTTACATATCTAATTGTAAGTCATGTTGCTGACTGAACTAGTCTGACTTAGTACACTACTTACATGTCTAATTGTAAGTCATGTTGCTGTACTAGAGTCTGGCTTAGTGCACTACTTACATATCTAATTGTAAGTCATGTTGCTGAACTAGAGTCTGACTTAGTTCACAATTTACATGTCTAACTGTAAGTCATGTTGCTGAACTAGAGTCTGGCTTAGTACACAACTTACATATCTAATTGTAAGTCATGTTGCTGAACTAGAGTTTGGCTTACTTCACAACTTACATGTCTAACTGTAAGTCATGTTGCTGTACTAGAGTCTGGCTTAGTGCACTACTTACATATCTAACTGTAAGTCATGTTGCTGAACTAGAGTCTGGCTTAGTACACTACTTACATGTCTAACTGTAAGTCATGTTGCTGAACTAGAGTCTGGCTTAGTACACTACTTACATATCTAATTGTAAGTCATGTTGCTGACTGAACTAGTCTGACTTAGTACACTACTTACATGTCTAATTGTAAGTCATGTTGCTGTACTAGAGTCTGGCTTAGTGCACTACTTACATATCTAATTGTAAGTCATGTTGCTGAACTAGAGTCTGACTTAGTTCACAACTTACATGTCTAACTGTAAGTCATGTTGCTGAACTAGAGTCTGGCTTAGTATACTACTTACATATCTAATTGTAAGTCATGTTGCTGACTGAACTAGTCTGACTTAGTACACTACTTACATGTCTAATTGTAAGTCATGTTGCTGTACTAGAGTCTGGCTTAGTGCACTACTTACATATCTAATTGTAAGTCATGTTGCTGACTGAACTAGTCTGACTTAGTACACTAACATATCTAATTGTAAGTCATGTTGCTGGACTAAAGTCTGGATTAGTACACAACTTACATGTCTAACTGTAAGTCATGTTGCTGTACTAGAGTCTGGCTTAGTACACTACTTACATATCTAATTGTAAGTCATGTTGCTGAACTAGAGTCTGGCTTAGTATACTACTTACATATCTAATTGTAAGTCATGTTGCTGACTGAACTAGTCTGACTTAGTACACTACTTACATGTCTAACTGTAAGTCATGTTGCTGTACTAGAGTCTGGCTTAGTGCACTACTTACATATCTAACTGTAAGTCATGTTGCTGACTGAACTAGTCTGAACTAGTCTGACTTAGTACACTAACATATCTAATTGTAAGTCATGTTGCTGGACTAAAGTCTGGATTAGTACACAACTTACATGTCTAACTGTAAGTCATGTTGCTGTACTAGAGTCTGGCTTAGTACACTACTTACATATCTAATTGTAAGTCATGTTGCTGACTGAACTAGTCTGACTTAGTACACTAACATATCTAATTGTAAGTCAAGTTGCTGAACTAGTCTGGCTTAGTACACAACTTACATGTCTAACTGTAAGTCATGTTGCTGATCTTGAGACTGGCTTAGTACACTACTTACATATCTAATTGTAAGTCAAGTTGCTGAAGTAGTCTGGCTTAGTAAACTACTTACATGTCTAATTGTAAGTCAAGTTGCTGAACTAGTCTGGCTTAGTACACAACTCACATGTCTAACCGTAAGTCATGTTGTTGAACTTGAGACTGGCTTAGTACACTACTTACATATCTAATTGTAAGTCATGTTGCTGTACTAGAGTCTGGCTTAGTACACAACTTACATATCTAATTATAAGTCATGTTACTGAACTAGAGTCTGACTTAGTACACTACTTACATATCTAATTATATGTCATGTTGCTGAACTAGTCTGGCTTGGTACACTACTTACATATCTAATTATTAGTCATGTTGCTGTACCAGAGTCTGGCTTAGTACACTACTTACATGTTTAATTGTAAGTCATGTTGCTGTACTAGAGTCTGGCTCAGTTCACAACTTACATATCTAATTGTAAGTCATGTTGCTGTACTAGAGTCTGGCTTAGTTCACAACTTACATATCTAATTGTAAGTCATGTTGCTGTACTAGAGTCTGGCTTAGTACACTACTTACATATCTAATTGTAAGTCATGTTGCTGTACTAGAGTCTGGCTTAGTACACTACTTACATATCTAATTGTAAGTCATGTTGCTGTACTAGAGTCTGGCTTAGTGCACTACTTACATATCTAATTGTAAGTCATGTTGCTGTATTAGAGTTTGGCTTAGTACACAACTTACCTGTCTAACTGTAAGTCATGTTGCTGAACTAGAGTCTGGCTTAGTTCACTACTTACTCACCAATTGTTGTATGTCACTTCCGATGATATCAGAACATATTAAATATTTCCAAACAATTTCAACGGAAGACAAAACAAGTCTTGGTGATAGTGAGGTAGAGGTGTGACTGTTATTCTGATTCCAGTTATTACTACAGTCCAGTACAACTTCCTCGTCATAGAGGATATCAAGAGTTTTTAACATTTTGTTCCCTTTTCTGTCATCTTCATATAAGATAAGATTCAGTTCAGTTGATTAATAAACATAGACTTTGGTCCATGACTTACATGTCATCATCATTGTTGTCATCATCATCACCATCATCATCAATGTTGTCGTCATAATCATTGTCGTCATCATCAACAACATCATCATCATCATCAACATCATTGTCGTCATCATCATCATCATCATCATCAGCTCACATGTAAAGTTTACCAATAAATTTGATTGAATTTCATTTATGATTGACATTCTTGACCACTGAGCTGACCCTGTAAATCATGCCAACTATTTTGACCCTCTGTAGAACACGCCCACATTCATGTTCAAGAACCTGCAGTGTCTGGTGATAGATGAAGCTGATCGCATCCTGGAAGTTGGTTTTGAGGAGGAGATGAAGCAAATCATCTCAGTTTTACCGAGTAAGTCAGGAACACAGAATGATCTTGTTTCAACATTTGTTTGCTTGTTTGCAATTTCTATATTATTTGAAAGAGGAATGAAATCTGAGCAGTCAGGTTTTCCATTTTGAAGATAGCTCTCTTAGTTTTTGGAGTTATGGCAGATCAAAGTTTGATCAACTTTTAATTTATGCAAAATTTGTGATGTATGACTGGGCAGACAGCTCAAAATGTTTGTGGAATTCCAACAATTTCTTTCCTAAATTTCTGTCACTGAAAATGATTGGAAAGTCTGTTGCTCCTGCTTAAATGTTTGGTTAAAAATTTGCTGCACCACTTAAATAAGGCGTTTATTTAACCGCTAAAGCAAAGTTTGTGCTATGACAGAAAATTGTGCCCCACTATTAAAGCGAATTTCTCTCCAGTTTGAAGAAAGTAGCAAAACTGGATTATCTTCCAGTAAGCCAGCATTGTACTCTTAAACGTGTGTGTATAAAGCAAGAGTTTAAAACTTTTCCTAATTTTTTCCCCTGATTTTTATTTTCAAAAAAAAAGGTAGTCGCACAGCATTCAGTGCACGGAAGCCTTTACTGTCATCTTGTCTGACCATAACTAATCCTTTGAATTCAGGGATGAACAGCTTTCCCTCAACCCCTTTGCCGCAGGGTAACTGTACAGTTGTGCTCCTGTAGCAGACAAAGCAACAACCAAGTCTATGAGAGATATCAGTGGTACATTATCCTCCAGAAAACAAACAGGAGGGAAAGCTGTAAGTCCATGAACCCTGTTCATGAACATCTCTCAAATTTGAAATTAAGCAAACAGAATCAAGGAACTGATGCAATATATTCCTTTAAGGGTTTCAAAATCTAAAACAGAATTAAACACTGAAAATAGGTGAGAAATATGAAAAATTAGAACCACCCACTAAAATATATCAATTTGACAATGTTTGTTTTATCATAGGATAGTGCAAAATGCAAATTATTGGTGTGTCCCCTCTCGTCCAATCACATTACAGAAAACAAACTTAAAGATATGCATGAATATTGTTTGTTTTATTCTAAACCAGAGAGGAGACAAACGATGTTGTTTTCGGCCACTCAGACCAGAAAGACGGAAGACCTGGCTAGGATATCCCTCAAGAAGCAGCCAATTTATGTCGGAGTTGATGACAATAAGGTCACTGCAACGGTGGATGGTTTGGAACAGGTAGGTCGAAATCCTAAACGTGGTTTGTTCAGTTGTGGAATTTTTGCTTTTCATTTTGTAGACTCAGTTTCGATTGTGGGGTGGGCCATACTTTCTAGATTCAACATGTTTCTGAACGTTCCGCAAGAATCTCCATTTCGGCAGGAATGACTTTTTGACTGTGGTAGAAGCAATTATGAAACGTACCTCAGAGAAATATAAGTGATTTTGCATCGGTATAATTAAAATCCTTTTCATCTATCTGCAAACAAACAATGGAGCTTGTTGTGAAGGGTCAGGTGAGTTACTCCAGCGCCAGATCACATGTGTATTTGCAGGGCAGAGGATTTGTTTTGATTTTAAAAAGATGTTTTATCAGTAAGTTATTATTAACACTCTGTTGGATTTGAGTGCAATAGATTTGAATGCAATAGAAATATAGCCATGCATATATGAGACCAAAATATCATTTTTCAATGTTTGAAATATGTGAAATGACCATTTTGTTTACAGGGTTACGTCATCTGCTCGTCTGAGAAGCGATTCCTTCTCCTGTTCACATTCCTCAAGAAGAATCGTCACAAGAAGGTGATGGTATTTTTTTCATCTTGCATGTCCGTCAAGTACCACAGTGAGCTGCTCAACTACATTGATCTGCCAGTCATAGCAATTCACGTGAGTAATACTAGCAGGCTGTAACAGGGAGAGGGGTCAACATTTCAAGAATTTCACATAGTGGTTTAGTATAATTTTGAGAAGATAGCCAATAAGTAAAATATTATCTAAGAAATCAAATGAATGTCAATTTTATTATAGCCTGATTTATGCTGATTTTGTTTAAATAATTGGAGGCTTTATCTGGTTTGGAGGAGTGCTCGGCTGACAATTTTACTCGGCTGACAATTGCTTTCAACGCTTGTAGTCTGTTGATATCTTTGAGACATTTTGAATTGCTATAAACAAAGCGATTATAATTAAAGCCAATATAATCAAAGCGATTATAATCTAATATTTTTCATAAATCTATCCCCAGGAACTCAAAAGCAATAGGAATTATTCTTGAATATATGTGTAGGAGAGATTTTCGTTATTGCTATGAGCAAGAGATTTGTATGAGATGCCATCCCTGTTTGGCTTTGTGTTCCTTTAATTATACGCTCAACGAAGTTTGTGAAGAGGGGATATAACATCTTTACTTTCGTCCATCTGTTGGTACGTCCACATCCATTGTTTAGCTCAATCACTCACTCTGGTAACATGGTGTCTATGATGTCATCTGTGCAAGCATTGTTCAGCTACTGGTGAAGAAACTGATTTCTGCCCTCAGAAAGGAATTCCAACTATTTTCATGAAAAGAAATTTATATAAAAGAGACTTTGAAAGAGCTTAGAACAAATGCATTGCAGATTTGAATATCAGTTAAAGGATTTGTTCTGGCATGAAAAAAAAGCAGAACAAAAGAAGTGATGACCAAATAGAATTTATAACGAAGTGTCTTGGGAATGAATAGCAAAATAACAATGCATTCCAGACTTGAATAGCAATTAAAGGATTTGTTAAGTGTCTTGGGAATGAATAGCAAAACAACAATGTGTTCCAGTCTTGAGTAGCAATTAAAGGATTTGTTCTGACATGGAAAAAAAGTAGAACAATAGAGCTGATGACTCAATAGAATTTGTAATTGTCTTGGGAATAAATAGCAGAAAACTATAAGTCTACACTTGAATGATAATCTCCAAATTAATCTGCAATGAATTTTCATTCTGATTTGGTAGATAAATAAGCCCTATCTGGTTTATAAGGTAAAAACAGTTAAGCATGACTGGCATGTTGTACATATCCAAGCAAGATCTCTTCAATCATCGGTTTATAGACGCTTTTTATCAACGCTAGTATTTCCAGGTATCAGCATGTCAACTAACATTGAGTCTTTAAAGAACCAACTAAACGCGACCGGCTTCTCAGTTAAGAGAATACTTTGCATTACTTCGCGACGAACAAACCAGCCAACAAAACTCATACGAGTTTTTCTAACATCAACATCCAAAGCTGAACATCTAATTGCGAAAGGGCTCAAGTTCCAAGGCAGACAATTGTCAGCAGAAAAATCTCATCCTTCAAACCATCCGTGCTTATCTGCCATCGTTGCTAACTAGATGGTCAACTCGCAGATCACTGCTCAGCACTAATCGTCTGCCCTTGCTGCGAACGAAATCATCTAGTCAAACATTGTACGACACCCAAAGAGACTCCCATTTGCTACCACTGCAAAGAAGATCACCCAGCATTCAAATGCCCAACAATACAAGCAAAATACAATACTAAGACCTCGTCCAAGAGCATCTCTGCATCTCAGCCTAGAGAAAAATTATGACACAATCTACCGGAGCCAATCTATCACATGCAAACTAAAGATGCCGCAACTCAAACAAGTGTGGCATCTATACCCTCATCGAACGCATCAGTCAACACTGAATTTACAGGCACCGATGTAGCGACAAACACGGACCATCCTCAGCGTCCACGCTTTTCAAATGCATCAGTTAATGCTGAGTTCACAGGCGCCGATGCTGCGGTGGACACGGACTCCCTTCAAGACACGGTCGGTATGGTTGTTTACCTTGATGAACTTTGCCGTCTGATTTCCATCCGCTTTACCTTCAAATTAGCTTCCGAGCTTACAGGCATTCTATCAAGGAAGGATATACAAGCCCTCTACAACATGCTATTGAACCGGAAAGCATCTCTTCAATCAAAGATACCATAATCGAATCCTCAATCATCACCATGATACTCCAGGACACTGACAAGTACAACGCAAGTTGTCAACAAATCTTATCTGGACCGAAAACATTTCTATCCCACTGAGCCTTTTTAGCAGCTTTGTCAATACCAAGCTTAAGCTCGAGGCCTTGTCTCCATCTTAGCTTGGATCATTAACTACCACCTTCGGGACCATCCAACAATTGACCACTGTTCAATCCATTCCTACTGGAAAGAGTCATAATTCTTTATGTCTTAATTCTACCAGTTATTAAGCAGCTGACTTTAGACACCTCATACCTTTCCTCTGCTACAGCCATTTTAAATGCTATTTTGCAAGTCAAATCAGCCTAGTTTCCTGCTCAATGATTTTCAAACATTCAAGGCTAAGCAGGCGATATAGGGCTTGTTGCTACATCGTCATTCTCAAGAACTATATCTTTTGCGATATTAAATTACACACATGTCTTTATTGGGAGTGTCAGATTTAAGTTAAGGATGGGGAGCTGTGGTGCAATGGAGTGAGTGGAAGTTATAGTGAAGGTTGGAATGATGAGTTGGTTAGGAATATTTGGTAGACATGAGTGGATGGAAAAGGTGGGTTGGGGTTAGTAGGTGAATGGATGATTGTAGGTGAATGTAGGATGGTAGATGAAGGGGGATGGTAGGTGAATGGGGCATGTTGGGTTGATAGAAGTGAGGGGATAGGCGTTAGAAGAAAGAAGGTTGGGTGGAAGATGGTAGAATGATTGGTAGATGTAGGAATTTGGATGAAGGTGGGATGGTATGGGGGACAGGATGGGATGAAATGTGGAACAGGGTGGGATGGAATGTGGGACAGGGTGGGGTGGAATGTGGGACACGGTGGGATGGAATTTGGGACAGGGTGGCATGTGGGACAGGGTAGCATGTTGGGTTGATAGAAGTGAGGGGATGGGAGTTAGAAGAAAGAAGGTTTGGTGGAAGATGGTAGAGTGATTGGTAGATGTAGGAATTGGGATGAAGGTGGGATGGTATGGGGACAGGTGGGATGGAATGTGGGAAAGGGTGGTGGAACAGGGTGGAATGTGGGACAGGGTGGGTTGGAATGTGGGACAGGGTGGGGTGGAATGTGGGACAGGGTGGGATGGAATTTGGGACAGGGTGGCATGTGGGACAGGGTAGCATGTTGGGTTGATAGAAGTGAGGGAATGGGAGTTGGAAGAAAGAAGGTTTGGTGGAAGATGGTAGAATGATTGGTAGATGTAGGAATTGGAATGAAGGTGGGTTGGTATGGGGGACAGGATGGGATGAAATGTGGAACAGGGTGGGATGGCATGTGGGACAGGGTGGCATGTGGGACACGGTGGGATGACAGTTGGGACAGGGTGGCATGTGGGACAGGGTAGCATGTGGCACAGAGTGGCATGTGGGACAGGGTGCCATGTGGGACAGGGTGCCATGTGAGACAGGGTGCCATGGAATGTGGGACTGGATGTCATGGCATGTAGGACAGAGTGGAATGGCATGTGGGACAGGGTGGCATGGCATGTTAAACAAGGTGGTATCATGGCATTTATGACAGGCTGGGATGGCATGTGAGACAAGGTGGGATGGCATGGGGACAGGTTGGCATGACATGTGGGACAGGATGGCATGTAATGGAATGTCATCTGGATTTCAGGTGGGATGACATATGGGACAGGTGGGATAGCATGTGGGACAATGTAGGATGGCAGGTGGTACAGGGAGGGATGGCTTGTGGGACTGGATGGCATGGGACAGGGTGGCAAGGCATATGATGGGATGTCATATTGATTGCAGGTGTGATGGCATATGGGTCATGTGGTGGAATGGTATCTGGCTTTCATGTATAATTTCCTGTAGAGAGGGATGTAGGATGGGACGTCATGTGGAACAGTTGGCAGTTGTGACAGAGGGTGGAAAGGATATTATTAGCAAGTGAGGGGATTTGTATTGTTTGCGAAGTCTGGTTAATCCAGTATAAACAAAGACTTAACTTGTTCTTTAAAGGTGAATGGATGTGTGGGGGAAATATTAGCTACACTGCCTATACCATCATAGTAACAATGCTTAGGGGAAACATTGGCTACACTGCCTATACCATCAAAGTAACAATGTTTAGGGGAAACATTAGCTACACTGCCTATACCATCATAGTAACAATGTGTAGGGGAAACATTAGCAACACTGCCTATACCATCAAAGTAACAATGTGTAGGGGAAACATTAGCTACACTGCCTATACCATTAAAGTAACAATGTGTAGGGGAAACATTAGCTACACTGCCTATACCATCAAAGTAACAATGTGTAGGGGAAACATTAGCTACACTGCCTATACCATCAAAGTAACAATGTGTAGGGGAAACATTAGTTACACTGCCTATACCATCAAAGTAACAATGTGTAGGGGAAACGTTAGCTACACTGCCTATACCATCAAAGTAACAATGCTTAGGGGAAACATTAGCTACACTGCCTATACCATCAAAGTAACAATGTGTAGGGGAAACATTAGCTACACTGCCTATACCATCAAAGTAACAATGTGTAGGGGAAACATTAGTTACACTGCCTATACCATCAAAGTAACAATGTGTAGGGGAAACGTTAGCTACACTGCCTATACCATCAAAGTAACAATGTGTAGGGGAAACATTAGCTACACTGCCTATACCATTAAAGTAACAATGTGTAGGGGAAACATTAGCTACACTGCCTATACCATCAAAGTAACAATGTGTAGGGGAAACATTAGTTACACTGCCTATACCATCAAAGTAACAATGTGTAGGGGAAACGTTAGCTACACTGCCCATACCATCAAAGTAACAATGTGTAGGGGAAACATTAGCTACACTGCCTATACCATCAAAATAACAAAAAACCCATCAAAATGTGTTAACCATCAACCATTTTACAGTGTTTTAAATCCCTGTCATCAATTTGAATATTTCATGCAAATTTTGTGATGTGTTATTGTTATTGATATTTTCTTTTGTAATCCTTTATTTTTTAAATGTCTATCATAATTCTTTGGAGTGGTAGAGCAAATCTGACCAATAGTTTTAGAGTTTTTGCACAGCCCCTAATATAAATCTAGCTGGATGAGAATTTCCCACCATTTTCAGGGACTAATATTTAGGAAAGAAGTTAAAAGAATTACATAAAAAGTTTGAGCTTTCTGTCCTGACATCCGTCACAAATTTTGCATGGAGGCCATAAGAGGATATTTTCAAAATTCTAAAACTGATCTGCATCTATATAAATACTCTTCAACAAATATGGAAATTGCTTCTTGCCATTAGTTCCTTTCAGTTGATTTATAGGTAATAAATTCAATAAAAAAATTCAATTTGCCGCACCTCGTCTCTGGAACAACTTGCCAATTCATTTACGTACCATATGCTCCTTTTACTCTTTCAAACGTTCACTCAAAACTTACCTTTTTTAGGGAAAGCTATGTCTTATGATGTCCTTTAATTTCTGTTTTTTTTTTCTCCATTTTATACTGCTTTCTTATGTGAATAGCCCTTTATCTTCATAACTATCATGTTTACAGTGATCTTTAATTTTATTGTTTTGATTAATCATCTCTCAGTGTTTTGTTTTTTACTGCTTTCAATGAACAGTTGTGTTTTCGTTTTAAATTTGTTTCCTTTTTAACAATTTTAGTATTACTCTTATTATAACATTTTTGCATATTCTTACCTATTTATCTTATTTTAACATTTCTTTATGTCCATGTTATGGTGTTTATTATGTAATGCGCTTAGAGCTTTTTAAGATCAAGCGCATTATAAATGTATAATAATGATAATAATAATAATGATTACACGAAGTCAACAGTTTTGGGTCTAAGCTAAGGTTATGTTCTAGTGTCTACTAGTTTCGATGTGAGAACAAATATTTTGTTCATTTTCTAGAGCAGAACAAATTATTTGTGGTCTTTGTCAAAAGGAGTACTAGTGCTTTGCAAGAACAATCTAGACAAATAAACATGCAATAATCACTCAAATTGGTCAACAGAATTAATCTTGGAAGAGGTGATATTTTGAGTTCTTTCTTAAACTTCCCAGAGCGCTTACATTAGTTGTTCTGCTCCTTAAAATTTCAAACAGTCAGACCCGACCTGATAAATAAGCAGGTCAAGTCAGACTATTCCTCTTTATTTTCTTTATTCTGAAAACCACAAGTAATTAGAATCAAATTCCCTTATCAATGGCCCCATTGTATTCGTTCTCCTGGTTGAGCAGTTATTCTAAGTAAGATAAGTGGTCTCATTATTTGCTACAGTAAGTTTGTTGTCATAATTTACTGGAACAAATTTTTAAGGAAAAGAACAAGACATGTACAATCACACTAGCAATGATAAAGTGTTCCACACATTTTCTGAAGTAAAAAAACAAAGTGGTGCTACCCCACTGGTTTCTAGCACTTTATTCTTGAGGATATCTTTGTGACAGAGAGTGAAGTTATATTATACAGGTGCAATGGGGTCTTCAAGTTCAGAAACATTTAAAGGGGACATAATGTCTGACATAATCCTTATTTCATATGATAGAATTAAAAATTGAAAATCTTTTGACCAAGTTTTATACCTCCCGAAGCAATCTAACATCTTCAGACCAAGTTTCATACCTCTCGAAGCAATCTAACACAATTTTTGTAATTATTAAAAACTTGAAGGCTACTACGGGAGCCACCATTTTGTATTTGAAAACATGCAGAAAATAATGTCATCAACCCAACAGGATTGTTGGATTGGAATGCTTTGTATTTCTTTAAAATCTCAAGTTTCTAGCTTATGAAAAATTGTTTTCCTTTTGTTAAGATCAAGGACATTTTTGTGTTTACATGAAATTAACAAAACACGCTGTGAAAACTTTGTGTCACATCATTTTGGAATATAGACTGATCAAATTGATGAAGAAATACAATTTTTATGTCTGTCCATATTGAGAAAATAGTTTCATCATATACAAGATTTCAATACAGAATTGAACAAAATGGCAGCCTCCATGTGTCAACTTCAAACATGAATAACTTGAGATAGGATAAGATTGTGACTTCTATTTTTTTTTTTTTTTTGGTCTCGCAGGGAAAAAAGAAGCAGCACAAACGCACATCGGTTTTCTTCCAGTTCTGCTCGGCAAAAGAAGGCATCCTCTTATGTACTGATGTGGCAGCAAGAGGGCTGGACATCCCGGCTGTAGATTGGATTGTGCAGTATGACCCGCCAGATGACCCCAAGGTAATCATTGTTGAGACACAGTTTAACACAATTGGAGACATTTTTTATAGATTTTAAAGTTCTACAGATGTTAAAGCAGCTCTCTGTCTAAAAGTGAGGGTTTCATTTTGCCAAGTCAAGCAAATTTTGAAGTAAATTAGGTGTAATTTTGTTACTTGTGTTGTTGAAAAATTATTGAATTATTCATAGCTCTAATAAGTTCCCACCCAACATTGTTTGCCTGATAACAT
Source organism: Chiridota heheva (assembly GCA_020152595.1). Taxonomy (NCBI): domain Eukaryota; kingdom Metazoa; phylum Echinodermata; class Holothuroidea; order Apodida; family Chiridotidae; genus Chiridota; species Chiridota heheva. Next base: position 1,141,373 of record JAIGNY010002150.1, read on the forward strand.
CATTTATTTGATTAATTTGATGACTAAATCAGTTTTGTTACATTGTTTGCTTATTTTGCGTCTGACGCTCATGATGATGTTGTACCAGGAGCTTATTAGGTCGTATATGCTATCCCAATATGCCGATGATGACTTGACTGTTTGGTGGATGGTCAAGAGTAACTTTGTTGTCTGCAATAATCTACAGTTATATATTAATTTACTGGAATGCTGGTGTAAAAAATGGAGAATCATTTTGAAACCCCCAAAATTAATAATATTCTTTTTAGTACGGAGGCTAGTCATACTTCTTTCTTTTAGTACGGAAGCTGGTTATACTTCTTTCATTTTAGTGTGGAGGCTGGTCATACTTCTTTTTTTTTTAGTATGGAGGGTGGTCATACTTCTTTCTTTTCAGTACGGAGGCTAGTCATACTTCTTTCTTTTTAGTACGGAGGCTGGTTATACTTCTTTCTTTTTAGTACGGAGGCTGGTCATACTTCTTTCTTTTTAGTACGGAGGGTGGTCATACTTCTTTCTTTTCAGTACGGAGGCTGGTCATACTTCTTTCTTTTCAGTACGGAGGCTAGTCATACTTCTTTCTTTTTAGTACGGAGGCTGGTTATACTTCTTTCTTTTTAGTACGGAGGCTGGTCATACTTCTTTCTTTTTAGTATGGAGGGTGGTCATACTTCTTTCTTTTCAGTACGGAGGCTGGTCATACTTCTTTCTTTTTAGTATGGAGGCTGGTCATACTTCTTTCTTTTCAGTATGGTGGCTGGTCATACTTCTTTTTTTTTAGTACGGAGGCTGGTTATACTTCTTTCTTTTCAGTACGGAGGCTGGTCATACTTCTTTCTTTTTAGTACGAAGGCTGGTCATACTTCTTTCTTTTAAGTATGGAGGGTGGTCATACTTCTTTCATTTTAGTATGAAGGCTGGTCATACTTCTTTCTTTTTAGTACGGAGGCTGGTTATACTTCTTTCTTTTCAGTACGGAGGCTGGTCATACTTCTTTTTTTTTAGTATGGAGGGTGGTCATGCTTCTTTCTTTTCAGTACGGAGGCTGGTCATACTTCTTTCTTTTTAGTACGGAGGCTGGTCATACTTCTTCCTAATCATCCTTTAATTTGCAAAAAGTGGCATACGATTGGGCGGTACTTGCGTTCATTAGAGGAGGATGTCATTAGAGGAGGATGTTATATGGCTGACCTGAGGACTTGATCCGTAAGACCATGGTTTAGTTCTCTGATCACTTATCTCCAAAAGAGCAGGGTAAAACTTGGTGTTCATCCACTTCCATTCTAAATTCAGCAACTGGTTATGTACAGCTGGGGGTCATTATAGGTTGTTGTTGAGTTTCTACTTGTGGGAGACGAACGATTGTGATGTTGTGTTCGTATCTCACCTGTTTGAATTATTTTGTGCTTCTTTTAAATTTTTTTAATGAATGAAAATTAATATTAATGATATTAATGATTAATGAATGATTATTGATATTAATGAATATTAATATTAATGAATATTAATATCAATGAATATTAATATTAATGATTATTAATGAATAAATATTAATATTAATGAATATTAATTGTATCTATGTGTAAAATAATCTGAGACATTTGTTCCAATGCTCAGTAGCAGGCTTCCCGACTACTCGTCCATCTTCTCGGCCGAGGTCAAGGCCATCCTCCTTGCCCTCAACTTCATTGAGTACTCCCCCGCTCAGCCACTTTGCCATCTTCTCCAAATCTTAGGCTGTCCTTACTTCTTTACTCAATCTTCAGTGGGATAACCCCACATCCCACCTCCTCCTCCATTATCTCCTTTTGCCCACCCTCTGCAGAAAAAGTATTCTTTTCTTCTGGATACCCAGCCATGTTGGTATCCCTGGCAATGACAGGGCTGATGCAGCCACTAACCTTGCCCTCAACCTCCCCCTACCCCATTTCCCCAAACCCTCTCTGATATCAAACTGCTTATCGCTTCCCTTGTTCGTGACCGCTGGCAAACCTCATGGGACACTCAAATTGATAACAAACTCCATGTCATCCAGCCCACCAATCAGATCAAACCCACCATCCATCCACAACCTCTCCCGTGTCGACAACGTTCACATTACCCGTCTTAGAATAGGTCACACCCACCTCACTCACTCCCACCTCCTTATTGGCTCCCCCCAACCCCTCTTCAACAATTGCCATTGCACCCTCACAGTCCATCACGTTCTCCTTGCTTGCCCCCTGTACAACCTTCCCAGAGCTTCCCTCACTTCCCACAACTCAATTGCTGAATTCTTCCAGAAAAACCCTCCGGATAAAATTATCTCCTTCCTTTATCATGCTTCCCTCTACATCCATATTTATTTCTCTTCTTTCACCCCCTCTCTCTACTTTGTTTTTTCACCCATGCACCTCCCCTCTCGATCACAGCTTTCTGACTTTTAATTCTTGTATTTATCTTATTCTCCCCCTGTTTCCTTTCCTTTCTACCGCTAGAATAATCTGACTTCTCAGGCACAATTTGACCCTCGTTGTTGTGGTGCCGTTAAGCCCTTATTAAACAAACAAACAAACATTAATGAATGAATATTAATATTGATGAATATCAATTTAAATGAATATTAATATTAATGAATGAATATTAATATTAATGATTAATTTTAATGAATGAATATTAATAATGAATAATGATATTAATGATTATTGATATTAATGATTAATATTAAGAAATGAGTATTAATGACTGAATATAAATATTATAGAATATTGATATTAATGATTAATATAATGAATATTAATATTATTTAATATTAATAAATATTAATAAAATTAATGAATGAAAATTTATATTAATGAATTTTAATGATTAATATTAATGAATGAATTTTAATATTAATGAAATTATTGTTTAAAATTAATGATTAAATGTTAATGAATATTAATATGTTTGAATATTGATATTAATGAATATTAATATTAATGAGTATTATCATTATTGAATGAATTTTAATCTTTTCAATCGATTTAAAAGGAATACATTCACAGAGTTGGCAGGACAGCCAGAGGGATGCATGGCAGAGGTCATGCTCTCTTGATACTACGCCCAGAGGAGCTTGGTTTCTTGCGCTACCTCAAACATGCCAGGGTGCCGATCAATGAATTTGAATTTTCTTGGAGCAAAGTGGCTGACATTCAACTCCAGGTTAGTGAATTCAACGAAACTTGTTTTAATCTTCTTGAATTTAAAGATCATTATAACAGTATATTCAAAATAAACATTGCAAAAAGGTAATCAACATTATATATATATATATATATATATATATATATATATATGTAATTTATATATGTATGTATGTATGTATGTATGTATGTATGTATGTATGTATGTATGTATGTATGTATGTATGTATATATATATGTATGTATGTATGTATGTATGTATATATATATGTAATATATATATATATATATGTAATATATATATATATATGTATGTAAGTATGTATGTATGTATGTATATATATATATATATATATATCTATATGAATATATATATATATATATATATATATATATATATATCTATATACATATATATATATATATATATATATATATATATATATATATATATATATATATATATATATATATATATATATATATATATATATATATATATATATATATATATATATATATATATATATATATATATATATGAAGGTTGAGGGATTTACAGAAAACTAGAAGGAAGCCTGTAAATGAGCCATACTTAGAAACAAAACAAAGTGAAGAACAACTTACGGTTTTGTCATGTTTTATTTTAATGCTTTTAATGTTGGTTTCATGGCTCAAATGCGGTCTTGCAGATCATTAAATCACGCACCCACCGTCTTTGAATCAGTTGTAAACCACTGGGAGCACATACCCACTGGCTAATGAACCCAAGAAAAGTTGCACTTTCCCAGCTTAAAAACACGCAATGTTAACAGGGGTGTTGGGGGTCAATGTACTGTTATTCTTTGAGTGGTAATAAATTTGCTTACTATTTTATCAATTAGGGCAGAAATTTAAAAGGAGTATGAACAGTTAATTTGTTACTGATTTGGATGAAATGTTTGAGCTATTTTTGTTTGGTTTGCAGTAGAATTGAAATTAAGTTTGCCTTTATGCTTTAAAAGATCGTTAACTACTACTGTACATATACTGTACTGTACATATACTGTACTGTACATATACTGTACTGTACATATACTGTACTGTACATATACTGTACTGTGCATATACTGTACTGTGCATATACTGTACTGTACTTATACTGTACATGTACTGTACATGTACTGTTCATGTACTGTACATATGATGTACTGTACATATACTGTACTGTACATATACTGAACTGTACATATACTGTACTGCACATGTACTGTTCTGTACTGTACATATACTGTACTGTACATACACTGTACTGTACATATACTGTACTGTACATATACTGTACTGCACATGTACTGTTCTGTACTGTACATATACTGTACTGTACATATACTGTACTGTACATATACTGTACTGTACATATGTCTGCTGTATGCTCATATCAAGGAAGAGATGATGAACATTTTTTCTGGTCTTTTCATGACCAGAATTTTCAATAACATTGTCTCAAATCATGAGCCTATTTTCTATTTTATCTTTCTCAGTTGGAGAAGTTAGTGGAGAAAAATTATTTCCTCAACATGTCAGCCAAGGAAGCCTACAAAGGTTATGTAAGGTCATACGACTCCCACAGCCAGAAGCAAATCTTTGACGTGAATACGTTAGACCTAAAGCTGGTGGCCAAATCGTTCGGGTTCAGAGTACCTCCAAGTGTCGACCTCCGTATCCTTTTGAGTTGCATGAGATGTCCTTTAAGAGTGATTTATGATTCAGGACATACAATTATGTTGTTAAGAAGATGTCTAAGTTCTCTCTGCTTTGGGTAGCAATGACTGAAATCAGACTAGTTTTACCATACATCCATACCTGTGACAGGTTGTTAGGTCTAGACCAACAACAGGTTAACACAGTTAACAGGTTAACACAGTTAACAGGTTAACACAGTTAACAGGTTAACACAGTTAACAGGTTAACACAGTTAACAGGTTGACACAGTTAACAGGTTAACACAGTTAACAGGTTAACACAGTTAACAGGTTAACACAGTTAACAGGTTAACACAGTTAACAGGTTAACACAGTTAACAGGTTAACACAGTTAACACAGTTAACAGGTTAACACAGTTAACAGGTTAACACAGTTAACAGGTTAACACAGTTAACAGGTTAACACAGTTAACAGGTTAACACAGTTAACAGGTTAACACAGTTAACAGGTTAACACAGTTAACAGGTTAACACAGTTAACAGGTTAACACAGTTAACAGTTAACAGTTAACACAGTTAACACAGTTAACAGGTTAACACAGTTAACAGGTTAACACAGTTAACAGGTTAACACAGTTAACAGGTTAACACAGTTAACAGGTTAACACAGTTAACAGGTTAACACAGTTAACAGGTTAACACAGTTAACAGGTTAACACAGTTAACAGGTTAACACAGTTAACAGGTTAACACAGTTAACAGGTTAACACAGTTAACAGGTTAACACAGTTAACAGGTTAACACAGTTAACAGGTTAACACAGTTAACAGGTTGACACAGTTAACAGGTTGACACAGTTAACAGGTTGACACAGTTAACAGGTTGACACAGTTAACAGGTTGACACAGTTAACAGGTTGACACAGTTAACAGGTTGACACAGTTAACAGGTTAACACAGTTAACAGGTTAACACAGTTAACAGGTTAACACAGTTAACAGGTTAACACAGTTAACAGGTTAACAGTTAACAGGTTAACACAGTTAACAGGTTAACACAGTTAACAGGTTAACACAGTTAACAGGTTAACACAGTTAACAGGTTAACACAGTTAACAGGTTAACACAGTTAACAGGTTAACACAGTTAACAGGTTAACACAGTTAACAGGTTAACACAGTTAACAGGTTAACACAGTTAACAGGTTAACACAGTTAACAGGTTAACACAGTTAACAGGTTAACACAGTTAACAGGTTAACACAGTTAACAGGTTAACACAGTTAACAGGTTAACACAGTTAACAGGTTAACACAGTTAACAGGTTAACACAGTTAACAGGTTAACACAGTTAACAGGTTAACACAGTTAACAGGTTAACACATGTTTTAGATAATGTCAGATGCTCTGATGAACCCAAGGACTCCTGTAGAAGTCCCCAGTTGTGCTAAAATTACTTGGTTGATAGATATGTTTTCAGATGCAGGTCCTCAATAGAAATACCAACACACCTCCTCTGAAGTGGGTGTTGCACACACTAGAGCTGTGAGCGTTTAGGGATTTTAGTAAACGTGTACACGCCAAACAAAGCGAGCGTGTATCGTGTACACGAGGTAAGTACCGTAATTTTCGGAAGTACACCAAAATTGCTCCAAAACTACGTGGCGAAGTAAAAATTGCGCAACCAGTATGGCAAAAGTACTGACTGCATTGCCCAAATAAACACTGAGTTTTGCTTTCCAGTGTTGTAGAAGCTTTATGACTGACATGACAAGAAGGAATTTTTTCATTGTAATTATGTCAGGGAATTAATGAATTTTGGTGTATCCTTGAGAGAATTATATCATTGGTTTCACATGTGCATTCTATAAGATGAGAGACTATGTAAGAAACAGTGGTGAAAAGCTTATTTCATATAATGTTTCTTTTTAGTGATCTTGAATTTCAAAGTTTTCACAAGTGTATTTTAAAGAGAGTGGTGTAACTAATTCTTTTTACCCCCACCCCCAACAAAGTTTAAAAAAAATGATGGATGAATTGTTTGTGCTTAAGGAAGAGGTTGATTAAATTGTGGTATGCATTGGAACAAGGAAAGCACAGAAATGGAGGTGCAGGCACTTGAAAGAGAAAATCAAACTATATTTTTGTTTTATGAAAGAATCATCATTGTTGGTTTTCAGTGTGCAATTTTTCATTTTGTCCTGTTAATTAATTTATCAAGATTTCTGTTCTGCACACTGCAGTGATGTGTCATGTTCCGTAAATACTCTTGCTCAAATTCAAATTCAGCTTCATTTAAATCTCCTTTTGACCTGCTGTATCCATTGGCTAGAGTCAGGTGGTCAGAATAGGACTAGTGGTTGCAGAAGGACTAGATGACAGACACCAAAATCAGATTCAGCATCCTTGATATGTACAAAATAGCTGGTATGTCGACTTTTCCTCATAAAGAAATCTCTGTAAGCACATTTTGGAGGTTTGGACTTTTTAGCTCGACTTCGAATAGTAGAGCTATTCTACATCCTATTACCCCCTGCGTCGGCGTCATGTTCAAGTTTTTGTCACAGCTCTCTGACCTTTTGTTCTTGAATTTCTCTCATTCTCCCCCTGTTTCCTTTCCTTCCTACCTCTAGAATGATCTGACCTCTGAGGCACAATTTGACCCTCGTTGTCGTGGTTCCATTAACCCTTACTCTACCAGCACTATTTTGAAAATGCGCTCGGGAGGCGGGGCCAAAGACGGGGCACCCGAAACGGCGATAATATCGCCGCGTGGTAGAGTAAGGGTTAATCAAGACGTGATTATTGAAGGGTCCTCTGTCTGGCAGGCAGAAAAGTCGGGCCCCTTTCGTTGTCGGGACCCGCTGGGCGCCACCGATCATGCTGCCTATATTTTCGGTGGGCGATATGTCGCGGGTTGATTAACCCTTACTCTACCAGCACTATTTTGAAAATGCGCTCGGGAGGCGGGGCCAAAGACGGGCATTTCAAACGCGATAATATCGCCGCATGGTAGAGTAAGGGTTAATCAAGACGTGATTATTGAAGGGTCCTCTGTCTTGCAGGCAGAAAAGTCGGGCCCTTTCGCTGTCGGGACCCGCTGGGCTGCCCACCGGGATCATGCTGCCTATATTTTCGGGTGGGTGCATATGTCGCGGGTTGATTAACCCTTACTCTACCAGCACTATTTTGAAAATGCGCACGGGAGGCGGGGCCAAAGACGGGGCACCCGAAACGGCGATAATATCGCCGCGTGGTAGAGTAAGGGTTAAGCCCTCATTAAACAAACAAGCATCAAACAAACATAAAGTTTTGGTTAAATCTCTGTATGCACATTTTGGAGGTTTTGGTAAAATAATGATAAGTGGTGTACATTCATGTAACTTGGTATAGGAGTAGAGGACATGGGTACTGTTCAAATGAGCATGATTAAGGGGTGGCGCGGGTTGTGTGTGCATACTAATTAGCTAATTTGCATAACAATGAAAGTGTTTGTCCGGTTAAACGTTTTGGATAAAGCTTTTGGTTAAAAGTTTTTGGTTCAGTTATAAATGGTGTACATTCATGTAACTTTGCATAGGGTTAGAGGACATGGGTACTGTTCAAATAAGCACGATTGGGAGGGGGTGGTGTGCATAGTAATTAGCTTATTTTCATAACAGTGAAAATATTTGTATCTATGATATCTCTGAAATTAAAGTGGGAGTGGGTATTTTGTTTACACAATTGATCATATATATGAAGAGCATTGTCTACACTTAATAGTGAGGTGTAGTGTGCTTATTAAGTAGGTTATTTGCTTAAAAATAGACTTGCATACAAATATTTAACCTGAGATAATAATTTGGTATTTGGTTCAGTGGTAGAGGGCATTGGTAATGTTTAGTTGAGCATGATTGGCGGGTTGTGTGTGCATACTAATTAGCTTATTTGCATAGCAATGAATATATTTGTATTTGTGGTATTTCTTAAATTAAAGTGAGTATGATGATTTTGCTTAAACAAATGATCATACAGTATATGTGAAGAGCATTGTTCACACTTAATGGTGAGGTATAGTGTGCATATCAAGTAGGTTATTTGCATAACAATAATAGACTTTGCTGCAAGATGCTTGACCTGAGATCAAAAATATATGGCTTATGACTTTTTAACTTCACATTTCTAATTTTGTTATGATATTGACATTTCCTGACATGAATAGCAATCAAAATATTTGTCTTGCCATGAATAAAGATGCAAATAAAAGATTCCTTACTTATAAAAAATGTTAAATTAGGGGTTTTGGAAATATAAACAATAAGCAGAATGTGGGGTAGAAGATGACATGATGATAAAGTAGTAATTAGGGTGGGATTTCATGTGGGACAGGGTGGAATTGTATGTAGGGCAGGGTGGGGTGGGATGTTGGTCAGGATGTGTTGGCATGTTAGACATGGTGGATTGGCATATAGAACAGGGTGGGTTTGCATGTGGAACAGAATGGGTTGGCATGTGGAACAGGGTGGGTTGGCATGTGTAACAAGGTGGGTCGACATGTGGGACAGGGCAGAATGGCATGTGGTGGGATGGGGTGTCATCTGAATTTTAGTCTTGATGGCATGCGGGTCATGCAAGTGGTGGAATGACATACAGTATCTGGTTTTCAGGTGTGATTGCATGGAGTATTGGCGTGGAATGACATTTGGGACAGGTTGGGATGGAATGTGGGACAGTCTGAAGTATGCATTATTAGCAGTGAGGGGATTTGTATTGTTCCCAATGTCTAGTTTGTCATACGTAAAGCAATATTGTTCTCATAATTTTGCTTTAATGTTATTGTACATTTTTCATGCTGCTTGACTTTGCTTGGCCCCCTTTTTTTTTTTAGATTGGAAGTTGTATTAATCCAAGATGTAGTTCTGGGAATGTGTAGGGGTTGGTAGGTACAGGTTCTAAAGGGGAATTAATGACATTTTTTTATTGACATTGGCAATGTTTTCTTTGTTACCTCTGCCAACGAAGTTGGACGGAGGTTGTTTTTTGGCTGTGTTTTTTTGTTTGTCTGTCATCAAGATATCTCAAGAACTGATGATTGGATTTGGATAAAATTTGGTGTGTGGTTTTGCTACTGCTCAAGGAAGAATTGAGTGAAATTTGAGACATATTGGAACAGGGGAAGAGTGAAAATGGGGGTGGGGTGGGGACATGTTTTTGCCTCTTGTATGTTTGTCTCTCATCAAAATATCTCCAGAAGTGATGATTGGATTTGGATGCAATTTAATGTGTGTGGTTTTGCTAGTGCTCAAGGAAGAATTGAGTGAAATTTGAGACATATTGGAACAGGGGAAGGGTGCATATGGAGGGGTGGGGACATTTTAAGGTGAGTTTGACTGTCATCCAGAACTGATGATTGGATTTTAATTCAATTTGGTGTGTGGTTTTGTTACTGTTTCATTAAGAAGTGATTAAGATTTAGGACTAATTGATATTAGGGAAGGGCAGAAATTGAGGGGTGGGCATGTTTTAGGATAAGATCTGTCCAAGACTTAAGTTATCAAGATTAAGTTGAAACTTTTCAATGGAATGTGCTGACCAATGAAAATGCGCTCTGAATAAAGATCCAAAGAAACAATTTTCAAGTGTTCACTGGAATCAATGAAAATAAAACAATTGGTTTCTGCCATGAATTGAAATGATGGAATGTGAATCCTGGCTGAATAGAGCTAAAACAATGATGCTTCACTTGAATAAAACTGAAAACAAATGTATGGCCTTGAAAGAAACCCAGTCAGAAGATAATCTTCAAGTGTTCAGATTGCAAATGTTTATTACAGATAAAACTGGGAATGAATCTTGGTGGGCCTTGGATTTCTGAGGTACATTGTATTGGGTATGGGGATTAAATGAACTCTAAAATTATTCTAGGCATGTTGGAATTGCAATGGGGTGGAAGTATGCGCCCTAGGGAGTGCTGATATTTTAGTTATTTAATTGATAGAACTAAAACAGGTTTGTCGTTATAAAGACTGCTAGCTTTCACATGTTACTGGGTGAGGTAATCTTGAGCTTTATTTTGTCTTAAAAATCTGGGAAAACTGAACGATATTTTGAAGCTTGTAGTAAAATGTGAAAATTAACAAAGCAAATGAAAATGTAAGTACATCTTTCAAAGTTTAGGTAATTTGAAATCATCTGCCCTGCTACCCTAATTCTGTGTATACCCCTCCATAAGCCCATTCTCTGTACTAGCTTTAAATAGTTGAGCATACTGTCCTTTAGACAGTCCTTCTCGATGTTTATTTTAAACTTCATTCTTTTTGTGTTTGATAAGAAAACTTTCAAAATATAAAACATCCTTAATTTGCATCCTCTCAGTGGTCCATAACAAGAGGAAGGAACAGAAGGACAGCCGCCAGCAGGGCCGCTACAACCCCACCCAGCAGAACTTCAAGAGGTCACAGAAGGCCAAGATTTTTCAACATGTCTCAACGAATCAACACAAGAAAAATGTGAGACAGAGGCAGTTTACCAGTTGATGAAGAGAGTTTATTAGTTGATTAAGAACAATTCACCAGTAGATGATGAGAAGTTCACTAAATAATGAAGAAGAACTCAGTATTTTTCTCATCACTGCTTTATGGAAACAGTCAGAGCCGTTTTTTAGTGTATCATCTATCAGTCGAAGTCTGTGAGGCTGTGAAACACAGGCGACTAGGGACACAAACTGCTTTGAACATCACAGAAAAACCTCAAGATTTTGATGCAAAGAGCCTTTAGATAGATATTAAAATTATTTTTCAGTAATATCAGAGATAAAGATTAAAGTAAAATATCAGATGTTCTGTAATATCACATTTATGTTGTTTAGATTGCTTTTACAATTATATATATTTTCCTTGGGAGGCATTTAGAGTGGTTGGGGAGGGCATAGACATATCATTAGCAATATTCTAAAAATAGAATTGCAACTTCCCAACTCCACTCACTTCTTATCCCTAGAATATTATATCTTCAAAATTAAAATTGAAATGACACCTGTTTGACAGATTAGGAAATTATAAAATTACCAAAGTTTTTTCCTCATTAATCATTAACATTGCAGGACTTATATTCATATTTATATTGAATGAGGCAAGAAGAATTCTTATGAAAAACTGGATTATTTTCTGGTTATTTTTTTTTTTTTTTTTTTTTTTTTTGCTGTCGTTGGAAACACCTCCAATGTTATTAAGAATATGACTGTCGCTTGCAAACAAAATTCCTTAAAACATTTCCTTGCTTGATTATTTTGAGATTTGCATTGTAAAAGTAATTGCGCAACATTGTATGTGCCAAGAAATAGCGACCTAGAGAATGTCTTAATGTTTCCTGGTTTTCAGTCTCCAACTTCCAGTGATGGTAATTAGTTTCAATGGTAATGTAATTGAAATATTCAAATTATTTTTATACATATATGCATCATTTGTTTAATGGAAGAATTTGACAGCATTTTGTCTATGAATGCATAGATTATAATGCTTTGTTTGTCACGCTATGTGTGCATAGATTGTAATGCTTTGTTCGATGCAGATTTCAAGTTTGAGTAAAGACCTCCATTTTTCATATATTTAAGATCAAAATAAACATAGCTTCCTTTTCATGTATAAATATTTTAAAATCTAAGAATAAAAATTTCGGCACAAAAAAAAAAATGTGTGATTTGACGTGATTGGAGGATGTCTTATCATAAACTAAACTAGAAATACTGAAAAGTGTGATTTGAACTTGGGTTGTTAAAAATCACTTTTAAAAAATAAAGGGATCAGTCAAAATCAATCAGAATTTGGCCTTTTTGGAAATTTTTCAGGCGGAATTATTCAAGGTAATTATGCAGTTTCTGATGCCATCAAGTGTTTACTTTATTCTCTGGTTTAAATCCTGTTTTTCAATTTTCTGTCACAAAAGTTAAAGAGGGTTGTCTCATTAGAATACGGTAAAATTTGGGGGATGCGATATTGTGACGTCACTTCCGGTTGTGGACGCAAGATCCGATCCTCTGTACCACAGTACAGCCAGACACTAGCATGTACGTTGTATGTGCCGAGTTACATACACAGCACATTACGTTACTGTGACGAGAAACTTGTTTTTTTTTCAATGCGTTTTTGTCAGAAAGCAAAAGTGAAATATTAGTATTATAATACTACAATAATAGTCACCAAATAAAAATTACTGAGAAGAAAAAAGAAGAAGATAAAAGCAAAAGTCGCAATAAACGATTTTACCGGGGCTCGAACTCACGACTTGATTTGAAGAAAAAAAGTTACTTCCGATAGCTGTAACCTACTGGGCTAACTTGTGTAGTGACCCTCAAGGCGTTTTAAAAAACTATATACCTTGCAATACGAGACAACGAATCGCGCAGCAAAATTTCAACCAATCAGAAAATTTGAAAAGAATTCTAAATATTGTGCACATATGACGATATCGCCTCTTTAAAAGGGAGTTGCTGACTTGTCAATTTGAAATAAAAAAAATTACACCCAATTTTTGGGGCTGTCATTGAGCCTCATCACAAATTTTGCATACATCCAAAAAGTCTCCCAACTTTTGTTTTATCTCAAAATCTGAAATGAACTTAACGATCTCCGCAGAATTTTAAGCTGTATTATAAAGCACTCAAAGTTTCACGTCACTAGGATTTATAAGGACTTTGTTACATCTCTGTATTTAAGACAACATTTCCGAGGTATCAGTCTTACTTTAATGTAGTGTTAAATATACTACATAAAAAATTGAATGAATATTTACATTGGCTGTATTAAGTGTGAAGATTTGCTGTCTTGCAAGCATTCCAATATTTTACATGGCTTCAAAGCTATCCCCAGAGCATTTGATTGAATGAATCAGCAATACATTATATTTGTGATGTCTTCGATGCACTCTTTTATGTGTTTTTCCTCTGTCACAGTAGTGAAAAAGAGAATTGCTGATTCTGTGCAATAATATTTCAAGGTAGCCATATGCCGAATGAAAATTTACTTGCAAAAACATTCTCAAAATCTTATAAGACTAAATTTGAAAAGCAGAATTATAGAATTTTGTTAATATTTTGGGCTAGCTTTGACCTCTGGGCCAGTCATCCAGGCCAAACCCACTATCCACAATTTCTCTTGAAAAGACAATGTCCACATTACCCGCCTTCGGATAGGCCACACCCACCCCTCTGAAATAAGTGTCACCGACCCTCACTGTCTATCATGTCCTCATTGAACTACCCCTGTAAAACCTCCCCAGATCTTCCTTCATTCCTCACAACTCCATTGTGGAGCGTTTCCGGAGAAATTCCTGAATAAAATGATCTCCTTTTTTCATCATACAAGTATATTTGGTCTCCCTCTCTCGTCCCCCTACCTCCATCCCTGCCTCCATATCTCTCATTCTCCTGCCTCCATCTCTCTCTCTCTCTCTCTCTCTTTCCTCCCCCTGCCTCCATCTCTCTCCTCCCCTGCCTCCATCTCTCTCCCCCTGCCTCTATCTCTCCTCCCCTGCCTCCATCTCTCCTCCCCTGCCTCCATCTCTCCTCCCCTGCCTCCATCTCTCTCTCCCCTGCCTCCATCTCTCCTCCCCTGCCTCCATCTCTCCTCCCCTGCCTCCATCTCTCTCCCCTGCCTCCATCTCTCCTCCCCTGCCTCCATCTCTCCTCCCCTGCCTCCATCTCTCCTCCCCTGCCTCCATCTCTCCTCCCCTGCCTCCATCTCTCCTCCCCTGCCTCCATCTCTCCTCCCCTGCCTCCATCTCTCCTCCCCTGCCTCCATCTCTCCTCCCCTGCCTCCATCTCTCCTCCCCTGCCTCCATCTCTCTCCTCCCCTGCCTCCATCTCTCCTCTACCCTTCTCGCTTCTCCCCTACCCCTTCTCCTTCTCCCCTGCCTCTATATTTCCTCCCCTGCCTCCATCTCTCCCCCTGCCTCCATCTCTCTCCTCCCCGCCCCCCATCTCGCTTCCCTGCCTCCATCTCTCCTCCCCTCCCTCCATCTCTCCTCTCCTGCCTCCATCTCTCTCCTCCCCTGCCTTCATCTCTCCTCCCCTGCCTCCATCTTTCCTCCCCTGCCTACATCTCTCCTCCCCTGCCTCCAACTCCCCTCCCCTGCCTACATCTCTCCTCCCCTGCCTCCAACTCCCCTCCCCTGCCTACATCTCTCCTCCCCTGCCTCCAACTCCCCTCCCCTGCTGCCATCTCTCCTCCCCTGCTGCCATCTCTCCTCCCCTGCTGCCATCTCTCTTGCTGCCATCTCTCTTGCTGCCATCTCTCTTCCTCCCCTGCCTCCATCTCTCCTCCCCTGCCTCCATCTCTCCTCCCCCTGCTGCCATCTCTCTTGCTGCCATCTCTCTTCCTCCCCCTGCCTCCATATCTCTCCTCTACCTCTGATATTATCTAACCACTTGGCACAATTTGACCTTTGATATCGTGGTGCTTTTAAACAGCTCACCAAACATCAATAAACTCCTTTGTAATGAGTATTTACATGGCTGTATTAAGTGTGAAGATTTGCAGTCTTGCAAGTACTTAATCTTTTACATGGCTTTAAAGCTATCCCCAGAGCATATGATTGGATGAATCAGCATTACACCATTCAGAAAGTTGTGTTCTATACTTTTCCTTTTAATTTTTGTAACTGCACAAAATTGCTAAAACATTAGATGTGTATCTTAGCATTAGTCACTCAATTTATGGCGCAACACGATCCAAAGCGATGTCTGGCTGTAACCTGCTTGAGTCTTTTACGGAATTTAATTAGGCAGGTGGATACTATGGATGAGTCAGCGTATGTGAATTATAGCTCAGACGGTTGATAGCCAGCTGCGCTTTGCAATGAGAAATATTTCTTTCAGTTTTTCTTTTTTAAGATGCTTTAAACTTGTGAAACAGATGTGAAATTCTGTGTAAATACTCATCAGCCATTCTTGGAATACTTTAATGGTCCTTTATATTGCTATGGGGATCATTTAATGGTATCTGTGAATGAATATCAGTATATTTAGGTATGGTGTAGGAATATGACCTATCAATGTTTGTTTTTTTCTCAGCTATTTCTATGAAAGTCTAAAAATTAGCAGACTTTACTCTCCAAGTGTACGTTATTTCTTCAATCTTGTTAACAAGAAGGGGGCAATGTTTTTTTTTCTTCAAATGATTAGGGGCCCCTCCATGTAAGATATTGATATGGACAGGTAAATTTTTCAGACTTCCAATTTTCAAGTCAATTGGAGTGTCAATGTACCTTGGAATAGGTTTTTCATTGACATTGGAAATTATTGATAAAAAGTGTGTACACGCTTTACATAGCAAGATATACAGCCCTTACTCTAAAAAATGAAAAAAAGTATAACAACTAATAAAACATAAAAAGATTGTTTCAAAATGTGCACCATTGAGATAATTTCTTTGTATACTGAAGCGTTAGGCATAACTATCACCACATTGACGTAACCAGAGGGGCAATATAGGGAGCCAACGGTTTCATGCCCCCTTCTCCATCCCACACCAAAAATAAATAAATTACACATTAAAAATTTATGTTTCGCGTAGGTGAGCAAGTTTTATCGAAAAGTTAATTGCCATATGTGTTTTTGATGACAAATTTCAGTGAGGAATTCAGCATATAAAACCCAAGAGCTTTTACAAACTATATATAATGCACATCTTCAGGCTGGGTAACACATGACACAGACATTTACCTCCTCCCAAAGAAAAAGAAAAATTCCTAGCTTACGCTAGTGCCTAATTCCCTTCATGTCCCGTAGCTTCCTGGAACTTCGCCCCTTGAAAACACACCACGCGATATGGCTTCAATTTTAACGCATTTCACATCTCTAAAATGCGTAATTTTTCTGAGCTTCGTCCCCTGGACCTCCACCAAATGTGGGCCCCTGGACCCCACGCCGTGGGCTTTACATTACGCACAAAGCAATGTCGCCTTACGGCGACATACTTTTGGTTACCCCCATCAAATGACTCGAGCGCCGTTCATGGCCCCCCAAACAAAAATCATGGCTACGCCAGTGTATCACCATACATGACGATGTATATTCTATCGAATGATTTATCATCAATTTTACAATGATTTGGGTGGATACTTGTCTATTAAATTTATCATTCATTTACAATTCTTTTGCTTTGTTTATTATCTTTAGAAGGCATTCTTGCCAGAGCTGGATAACAAGTACCGTAGGTATCTTTCCTAGAGACCCCATTGAGTGCTATTTTCAGAAATTTTGCAAAATACAAATTGTGAGTTTGCTGCTTTTGAGAAGTCAAAATTGTAACGTAGAATGAACCTAAACTTTAAAAAATCAATCACTTGGTATCGGAGGTTTTTACTTTTTCAATAGATTTTAAAGCAGTTTTGCTAATATTGCATCTACACACCTTTAATAAGTGATTTTCAACACCTTTACTCTGTGTAAACATGTTAATGTGAAAGTCGCTATGGTGGGGGTTCTTTCAGTTAATGTGAAAGTCGCTATAGTGGGGGTACTTCCAAAGGCCTTTACATATTGTCCCCCTGGTTAGTAGATAGAATTAGTGAGCCCAAAACAACAAATTATAAAGGGCACTTTATGTTGAAAGGGAAACTTTTGTAATATTTTGTCAAAAAGTGTGCACAAATCCCACCAAATCTTGCACATTTGACAGTAATTGAGGGGCACTTTTTAATTTCAAAAGGGTTACTTTTGTCATTTTTCGAAAAAATGGGAACGTGCCCCTTGCCTCCCCTCCCCCATTCACACACCTATGCACCCCATTTGTAATTTATCACAGCCTCACAAATATTTCGCTCTTGCATGTAAACTGATAAATAATTTGATAAAGACATCAAACAAGTGATAAGATATAAATCAAGTGTGAGGAAATGGACTGAGATGTTTGTCTGTCCTCACAAACAGAGAAATGTTGAGATGTTCGTCTGTCCTCCGCAACAGAAAAACGTTGAGATGTATGTCTGTCCTCCGGAACAGAGAAACGTTGAGATGTTTGTGTCCTCCCAAACAGAGAAACGTTGAGATGTATGTCTGTCCTCCGGAACAGAGAAACGTTGAGATGTTTGTGTCCTCCCAAACAGAGAAACGTTGAGATGTTTGTCAGTCCTCCCAAACAGAGAAACGTTGAGATGTTTGTCTGTCCTCCGAAACAGAGAAACCTTGAGATATTTGTCTGTCCACCCAAACAGAGAAACGTTGAGATGTATGTCTGTCCTCCGAAACAGAGAAACGTTGAGATGTTTGTCTGTCCTCACAAACAGAGAAACGTTGAGATGTTTGTCTGTCCTCACAAACAGAGAAACGTTGAGATGTTTGTGTCCTCCCAAACAGAGAAACCTTGAGATGTGTGTCAGTCCTCCCAAACAGAGAAACGTTGAGATGTTTGTGTCCTCCGAAACAGAGAAACCTTGAGATGTTTGTCTGTCCTCCCAAACAGAGAAACGTTGAGATGTATGATGTTGAGATGTGTGTCAGTCCTCCCAAACAGAGAAACGTTGAGATGTGTGTCAGTCCTGTTTGTCAGTCCTCCCAAACAGAGAAACGTTGAGATGTATGTCTGTCCTCCGAAACAGAGAAACGTTGAGATGTGTGTCAGTCCTCCCAAACAGAGAAACGTTGAGATGTTTGTGTCCTCCCAAACAGAGAAACCTTGAGATGTGTGTCTGTCCTCCCAAACAGAGAAACGTTGAGATCCGAAACAGAGTTTGAGATGTTTGTCTGTCCTCCCAAACAGAGAAACGTTGAGATGTATGTCTGTCCTCCGGAACAGAGAAACGTTGAGATGTTTGTGTCCTCCCAAACAGAGAAACGTTGAGATGTTTGTGTCCTCCGAAACAGAGAAACCTTGAGATGTTTGTCTGTCCTCCCAAACAGAGAAACGTTGAGATGTGTGTCTGTCCTCCCAAACAGAGAAACGTTGAGATGTTTGTCTGTCCTCCCAAACAGAGAAACGTTGAGATGTTTGTCAGTTCTCCCAAACAGAGAAACGTTGAGATGTTTGTCAGTCCTTCCAAACAGAGAAACCTTGAGATGTTTGTCTGTCCTCCCAAACAGAGAAACGTTGAGATGTATGTCTGTCCTCCGGAACAGAGAAACGTTGAGATGTTTGTGTCCTCCCAAACAGAGAAACGTTGAGATGTTTGTCAGTCCTCCCAAACAGAGAAACGTTGAGATGTGTGTCTGTCCTCCCAAACAGAGAAACGTTGAGATGTTTGTCTGTCCTCCCAAACAGAGAAACCTTGAGATGTTTGTCTGTCCTCCCAAACAGAGAAACCTTGAGATGTGTGTCTGTCCTCCCAAACAGAGAAACGTTGAGATGTTTGTGTCCTCCCAAACAGAGAAACCTTGAGATGTTTGTCTGTCCTCCCAAACAGAGAAACGTTGAGATGTTTGTCAGTCCTCCCAAACAGAGAAACCTTGAGATGTTTGTCTGTCCTCCCAAACAGAGAAACCTTGAGATGTTTGTCTGTCCTCCGAAACGTTAACGTCTGTCCTCCCAAACAGAAACGTTGCCTTCACGCCTGTTAAGAGTGGCTCCAACTAACTGACTAAATCAAAAATGAAAACTTTACACTCTTATTCATACAGCAGCTTTATATTGCAAATGAGTCATATTAATACCACTGTACACAAACCATGGCATATCATATTTTCATTGTATTCCTTTGAAAGATGCATACTTTCACTTATATTACACAGAAATGAAAAACAAACAGATTTTATAATACTTATTCGTTACATTCAAAGGCATACAGGACGGAAAGCAATACATTTGTTATAACTTACAACCACTGGTGTTTCCACGTGGCTTCTGGGGAGGGAAGTTCCTTCTCCCTCAGAACAAAAACGGAAAAAAATATCAATTTCAGTGTTGTCTTTTCATATTGGTCCTAATTGCGTAATCTTTGATCCTGTTTAAAAGTAAGGGATGGGGAAGTGTTCCACTAGTATGGAAATTCTAGTGAATTTGGCCAAAATAGCAAAAAACTACCACATTCTAGAAAAAGAATGGTCAAATTTGACCATGATCATGGTCAACTATGTACTGATCAAGCTAGGGTCAAAATTGAACAAGAAAGTTGACCTTAATATCGTAAAATTTGACCACATATGATCAAATTTGACCATAATTTGTTGTTCAATTTTGACCACACTTCGATCGGTGCATAGTTGACCAGTTCATGGTCAAATTTGACCATTCCTTTTTAAGAGTATAGGATGATTTGATAGTATACTGTCAATTTTCTTGCCAAAATTAAAAAAGGAATTGCAACATATGACCTTGCTTAACATTTGAGAAGGTAATACAATTTCTTTCCTAATTTGTGTAATTCTAACCCTTACCACGGATGTACGAAACCCATCCTTGCCCCTATAACCTGACAACTGTACAATAGATGAGATCATCGCATCTGGACGAACAAGATATAATAAAGCTGGTGGACAAGTGGAAGAGAGAGGGGGATTCCTCTGCAGCGCTAAAACCCTTAAAAAAACACATTTTCAGGACATAATTAATTTACTTTGAGAAAATTTGGATGGACAGGTCCAATCCATGTGGCGCCACCCTGAAATTTTACATTTAGAACAGCAAATTTTTGAAAGGATATCAGAAAGCACACTTGTTCTGTATAGACAGTTCTGAAAACAAGAAGAAATATATTACAAACAATAGAGAAAAATTAATGACAAACATTCACTGAAAATATTGCATAGAACAGTATTGCAAAATAATTACGAATAACTTAAACTGAAATGTACACTGCTCCCTCGTTATAGAATGCACAGACAGCATAACGAGTGACCAAACACATTTTATACAACCCTGCTGCCTACCAATAAGAGCACCTGGCGTTGTTGAGGGATCGCAACTACAACTCCCCACGACCCCCCCCCCCCCCGACACACACACTCACATAAACCCGTACCAAAGAAATTGAATGGGGTTGGTATTTCATATGCATGATCACTTTACAACTGTATGTCGAAAACATGATGCCTTACATCATGGTGAGGTTGTGGTCTGACCCTCCACCGGGGTCAGTAATTATTCACTCTTAGATCTACATTATGCAGGTATGTACCTAGGTATCATCTGTGTAACAATACAACTGGTTGACAAAAACGTGAGTTCTGAAGGTACATTTCCAAAAAAGATGATAGGAAGAAGACCCCCCCCCCCCCTCTACCCCTTTGGCTATGGGCAATTCCCCATTGCGCCCCTAAATAGAAGGCAATTAAGCATGTCCTATGATTTCAACGAAAGGGGTTCCAACTAGAAGAGCTTACCATTGCCGCCATATTAAAATTAGCAATGCTTACAAAGACACATAGCATCCAAGAATATTCTGAAGGATAGTATGTTTTTTTAAAAGACTGCATAATTTCATTTAGGTTTTGTAAGCATACTGATAAACTTTTAATCCTATACTTCACCTGTTCAACATGAAGACACTTTTTCTTTTTAATTCTTATATCTAACTGAAAATTGAATCAAGCTCTTTGGCGCTTCTACCATATTGAAGGCATGCTGTTTTATGCACAGTTCATTTCACCCTGCATCCAGATATTCAATTTCGCCTTCATGATGCCTCTTTGCAACGTCCCTTCTTGACGTTTTTGAAGATTGCAGATATTGCAAAGTGGAAAGAATAAACGTTTATGCAGAAAATTAGAAGATTAATACCTCCATTTCATTACAGCCAGCACAATCTACTCAAAAAGACTCTTTAGGTTGCTCGAGTCAACAAAAAATGCTCTCCTGTTCAAATCTTGCACTTATCCTATCACGAGGCAAAGTCGTTTCGCGTTTGGCCACGTTTCGTCCTATATACGTAAAACGACTTCTTACAGCAATTCAACAAACTTAGACCAATAGATCCACATAGCAACTTGCCAACAAAGTGTTGTTAAATTTCACTGATTATCACTAAGGGAAAAACAATTAATGTATTTCTCTTTAGTGGAATCAGCCTCAACGATGTCATCGTGCAAAGCATTGTGGGTAGAATGAAGCTTAAAAATAAACTGAATTGCAGGTCTGAAGATTAATGCATGTTAATATTCATCGTTCTCTCCCTCCCCATCTGCGTCAGGATCAACCGAATCCATCCCTACCTCTTCGTAATCTCTCTCAAGTGCCGCTAAATCTTCCCTCGCTTCCGCAAATTCCCCCTCCTCCATCCCTTCCCCAACGTACCAATGAACAAAGGCACGCTTAGCATACATCAAGTCAAACTTATGATCCAGTCGGGCCCAGGCTTCAGCAATGGCGGTGGTGTTGCTCAACATGCATACAGCTCTTTGGACTTTGGCTAAATCACCTTCTGGAACAGCGGTTGGTGGTTGGTAGTTAATTCCGACCTTGAATCCAGTTGGACACCAATCAACAAATTGGATTGTGCGTTTGGTTTTTAGAATGGCGATTGCAGCATTGACGTCTTTAGGTACCACGTCGCCGCGATACAACAGGCAACATGCCATGTATTTACCTCGTCTGGGATCACATTTTACCATTTGGTTGACGGGATCAAAAAGTGAGTTCGTTATTTCGGAAACACTAAGTTGCTCGTGGTAAGCCTTCTCTGCGGAGATAACGGGGGCATAAGTTGCCATTGGGAAATGAATGCGAGGGTATGGCACGAGATTGGTTTGGAACTCAGTCAAATCTACATTAAGCGCACCATCAAAGCGAAGAGATGCGGTGATCGATGAAACGACCTGCGCAATGAGCCTGTTGAGATTAGTGTAGGATGGTCTCTCAATATCTAGATTACGGCGACATATATCATAAATAGCTTCGTTATCTACCATGAATGCGCAATCAGAGTGCTCAAGCGTGCAATGCGTAGTCAAAACAGAATTGTATGGTTCTACAACCGCCGATGAGATTTGTGGTGCCGGGTATATGGAGAACTGCAACTTGCTCTTTTTACCGTAATCTACCGCCAGCCGTTCCATCAATAAGGCTGTAAATCCGGACCCTGAACCACCGCCGTAGCTGTGAAAGATTAGGAAACCTTGAAGTCCGGTGCACTGATCTGCTAATTTTCGCATTTTGTCGAGAACATTGTCGATCATACTTTTACCGACGGTGTAATGACCGCGGGCGTAGTTATTGGCGGCATCTTCTTTACCAGTCAAAAGTTGCTCGGGGTGAAAGAGCTGCTTATATGTTCCTTTTCGTATCTCATCTGTTAAAAACGAAAGGAATATGAATTGGTAGTATATTTACACCACTATTAACGGCGCGAAATTATGGTTGTTGGAGAGAGTACCTGTAACATTGCATGAAAGCATATCATAAGCCAGTAAAACTACGCATTTTTGTGGGGAAAGTTGATGGCAAATAATTCTCGTAAGGAAAGCAACACTACCCCACCCCCACTACCCTCTCCCCCGCATTCATTGCTTCACTGGATGCCTGTATACGTTCGACTATCAGACTCTGAAGGTCAATGCCGCAATTATTTATGGTTGGTTTTGACATAGAGATCTGTTGATCTCAAAACTGTCACGTCAAATCACATTGAAAATAATAATGATATAAAACAAATAATCATCTAAGCCTAGGCCTATGTTTCATTATACTTTAATGACGTTATGAAGTAGCTAATGAAGCTTAGTGTCAGGGTGGCTTACCAATGACGGTGGGCTCAAGATCCACAAAAATCGCCCTGGGCACGTGCTTTCCTGCACCAGTTTCACTGAAGAATGTTCCAAACGCCTCTGAGCTCCTGAAATTTTCCTGATCTTCTGGTGGAATACGTCCATCTGGCTCGATTCCATGTTCCAAACAATAGAGTTCCCAACATGCATTGCCAATTTGACAGCCAGCCTGACCCACGTGGATGGATATACACTCACGCTGGAAAAGGGAATAAAAATACGTCAGAATGTAGTAGGACAAGTACCTGTTTCAATCACTTGGACGTCAATTATTGGTGGGTGCAAAACAAATTAAAACGAATATAAGACTTTAGCCAAGTGTTTCGGAGATACGTATCAACAATGTGCTACCGAAGATAAGAATTTGACAATGTGCTGCCGAAGATACGTTTTTGGTGAGATCGTTTTTTTGTTTTTTCTTCCCTTCCGTTCTGACCAGACTTTCGCGCCTTATCGTTACCTGTACAGCGGTTCTCATATAGTAGATCCGCGATTTTTGTCTATTTGCCTTGAGTCTCTCGGCCCTTGGATTCTTTTCATGACGAAACGCTTCTGCCTTTGACCATGACCATCCCTTCCCTCCCCGTGATCCACCTGCTACCTCCATTGACCATTCTTCAGCCCATTCCCCAAACGTCTAATAAAAAAGGTCACCAATAAACCAGATAGTTTTAAAAGAGTTTCCCCTTTTCTAATTCACAAAGCGCTCCAAGGCCTTATTGGTACCCTCCCCAAGGTCTCCACCCTCAGATCCGGCGATCTCCTTGTGCACTGCACCAGGGATACTCAAGCCACCACCCTCCTCACCACCAAAACCCTAGCCAATACCGGTATTGACGTTACAGTCACCCCCACCGTTCCCTAAACTCCAGCAAAGGTGTGGTCAGAACTAGAGACTTAACCTACCTGGCCGATTTCGGTGGGATCTTTCTTTTGTTTTTTCTTCCCTTCCGTTCTGACCAGACTTTCGCGCATTATCGTTACCTGTACAGCGGCTCTCATATAGTAGATCCGCGATTTTTGTCTATTTGCCTCGAGTCTCTTGGTCCTTGGCTTTTTCATGACGAAACGCTTCTGCCTTGACCATAACCATCCCTTTCCTCCCCGTGACCCATCTGCTACCTCCATTGACCATTCTTCAGCCCTATTCCCCCAAAAATATAATAATAAAGGCCACGAATAAACCAGATAGTTTTAAAAGAGTGTCCCCTTTTCTAATTCACAAAGCGCTCCAAGGCCTTATCGGTACCCTCCCCAAGGTCTCCACCCTCAGATCCGGCGATCTCCTTGTGCACTGCACCAGGGATACTCAAGCCACCACCCTCCTCACCACCAAAACCCTAGCCAATACCGGTATTGACGTTACAGTCACCCCCACTGTTCCCTAAACTCCAGCAAAGGTGTGGTCAGAACTAGAGACTTAACCTACCTGGCCGATTTCGGTGGGATCTTCTTTTGTTTTTTCTTCCCTTCCGTTCTAACCAGACTTTCGCGCCTTATCGTTACCTGTACAGCGGTTCTTATATAGTAGATCCGCGATTTTTGTCTATTTGCCTCGAGTCTCTCGGCCCTTGGTTTTTTTTATGACGAAACGCTTCTGCTTTTGACCTTGACCATCCCTTCCCTCCCCGTGATCCACCTGCTACCTCCATTAACCATTCTTCAGCCCATTCCCCAAAAGTCTATTAAAAAAGGTCACCAATAAACCAGATTGTTTTAAAAGAGTTTCCCCTTTTCTAATTCAAAAAGCGCTCCAAAGCCTTGTCGGTGCCCTCCCCAAGGTCTCCACCCTCAGATAAGGCGATCTCCTTGTGCACTGCACCAGGGATACTCAAGCCACCACCCTCCTCACCACCAAAACCCTAGCCAATACCGGTATTGACGTTACAGTCACCCCCACCGTTCCATAAACTCCAGCAAAGGTGTGGTCAGAAATAGAGGAACTTGTCAATCAACACGTTACTGAAGCCCGTCGTCTCATCCTTAAAAGAGACGGTTCCAAAACACCTACCAATACCATCTTCCTGACTTTTTCCATACTAACTTTCCCCTCCCATATTACTGCTGGCTACCTGAGAATCCCAGTCACCCTTATATTCCTAACCCCCTCCGTTGTCATAAGTGCCAGAGGTATGGCCATGGTAAAAACTCCTGCCGCAGTCAAGCGCGCTGTAGCAACTGTGGAGCGCTGGAACATGACAGCACCTCCTTCACCAGCACCCCACTCTGCACCAATTGCGACGGTACTCACCCAGCTAATTATCCCTCCTTCTCAAATGACTGCCCCACCTGGCTTCAGGACAGGAAACGCAAATAATCTAACTAAAATCCCTTGATCCCAACATCAGTTGACCTTTTGGCCACCACCTTCAACCCGATCGTCTTCTGCCTACAGAAACCTTCTTGAAAACCACTGACCATTATTCCCTCAACAACTTCGCTTGCTATCACAAACATCAAGTGGACGCCGATGTTCGTTAAACAAGATATCCCACACAGCCCTGTTCATGTGAACACCGACCTTCAGGCCATATGCATGTCTATCTCCCTCCACAAAACCTTCACTCTGTGCAATATCTATAGCCCCCTCACGCCAACCAGCCTTAACAACCTCATCTCCCCTTCCCCTTCATCCTTCTTGGTGACTTAGCTGCCCACAACCCCCTGTGGGGTTCCATTACCCTCACCCCCAGAGGCAAGCTCATCGAAAACACTCTTCGACAGCACAGCCTCTCCTTGCTCAACACTAACTCCTCGACCTACCTTCACCCTGCCACAGGCTCCCTTACCTGTATTGACGTGTTTATCTGTTCCCCCAACCTCCTTCTTGATTTAAGCTGGAAGGTCACTGCTGATCTCTTGTGGTAGTGACCTACCCTTTTATTATACACTCCAACCTTCAAACCCCCACTGACCACACCCCCAATTATAGAGCTTTGAGAAGGCTGACTGGCCCCTTTTCGAAACCCTCTGTGACTCGCACCTCTCCCACCATCTCTACGAGGGTGAGGATCCCATGTCAAACTTTAGTAACATCCTTATCAACATCGCCACCTGCTCTATCCCCAAAAGCGCCAAACCCCTAACTAGCCCCATAACCCATGGTTCTCTGATGACTGCAAAATCGCCATCAAGAACAGGAAAAGGGCCCTCAGAAACTTAAAAACTAACTTGATCCCACAACCTCATCCTCTTTCGCATCAGCCGTGCCAAGGCCAGGCGCACTATCAAAGAAGTAAAACCAACACTTGGAACAACTTCATATTTTCTCTCACCACCAACACCCCCACTAAGAAGATTTGGAGAATGGTTAGCAGCTTACACGGCAGGGTGGGCAAGTTTCCTATCTCTCTTGGATTGGTTACCCTCTCACCGCGAAAAATGACATCGTTAACCACCTCGCCGCCTCTTTCAACGGATCTCGTCCTCGGTCAACTACCCCAATGCTTTCAAAACCAAAAAAACTCGTGATGAAACCCGGAGTATCACCTTACCCTCCGACAACTCCAAGATCTACAACACTCCTCTCACCCGTTTTGAATTAAACCAAGCCATCGACAACGCTGGCTGCACCTCTAAGGGCCCAGATAACATCCCCTACCAGGAACTGTCCTGAAACACCTCCCAAACAAGGCCACCACTACCCTACTCACCATCCTCAACCACATTTAGTCCTCACACTCCTTTCCCCCTATCTGGAGGACAGCTATTGTCACCCCTTCCCTAAACTGGGGAAGGACAGTACCGACCCCTCCAGCTACCGCCCCATCGTCCTCGCCTGCTGTCTCTGTAAAATTATGGAAAGGATTATTATCCAGAGACTAAACTGGTTTCTTGAGACCAACAGAATCCTCTCCCCTGACCAAAGCGGCTTCCGGAACGTCGCAATAGACCAGTTAATTACGCTCGACACCGCTATCCGGGAATCCTTTGCAAAAAAGGAACACCTTATTGCCATTTTTTTTTACCTCGAGACAGCTTTCGACACTACTTGGAAATACGGCATTAACCGCAAACTTACACCAGAGGCCACCTCCCCATCTTTATTCAAAACTTCCTCTCACCCAGGCAGTTCAAAGTTCGTATTGGCCACACCCTCTCTAACCCCTACCCCCGAAGAGAGGGCGTTCCCAGGGCAGCATCCTCTCCCCCATTGTCTTCAACCTGAGCATTAACGACATCGCGAACAACTTTGGCCCCAACATCAAACGTCTCATCTACGTGGACGACTTCACCATCTTCTACTCCTCCCCTAGCTTTTTTCCCCGTGTCGAAAATAGGCTCCAACTAAGCCTCAATTAGCTGCAAGTCTGGTGCAACAATAACGGTTTTAAATTTTCTAAAGACAAGACAGTATGCATGTACTTCTGTCATTTCAACAACCTGCACTCCAACCCGAACCTCGTGCTCATTGGCAATCGCATCCCTAAAGTTGAACACACTAAGTTCCTGTGTTTGAGTCTAGACCCCATGCTCTCCTACAAGCAACACATCACCAACCTGAAACAGAAATGCAACAGCTCCTTCAACTTCTCCACTTCCTCTCCAACACCACTTGGGGTGCGAGCCGCCATGCTCTCCTCAAAACCTCCAGGCTCTCTATTCGTACCAAGCTTGACAACGGCAATATTGTCTACTGTGCCGCTCACAACTCATACCTCAACACCATCCAAAATGAAGCCCTCAGGCTTCGTCTGGGTGCCTACAGGACCTGCCCAATCACCAGCCTTCATGTTGAAGCCAACGAACCCCCCGTTCTGCTAATTTGTATAAAGCTTAGCCTCTCCTATGCTTTTAGAGTCCTCACCAACAACCAAAACCAGTTTACAACCTCATTAGGTACCCCAATTTCTCCACCCTCTTCCTATCACCTCCCTTTAGCTTACACATTAAATCAGACTTCCTCCATCTCGACATCAACCCCGCCACTCTTGGCACCTTCTCCGGTCCCACTTTTCTTCCTTGTGCCTCCCCTCCCTTCTATCTACCTGGGCCTCTCCACTTATCACAAAACCCAAACCCACCCTAACCTTTTTATCAATCTCCACAACCAAATCAAAGACCAACTCTCATACAACACCTCCATCTATACTGATGGCTTTAAGGAAGGCGACAAGACAGCTGCTGCTGCCGTCATCCAAGACATCATCCCCAGTAGCAGGCTTCCCGATTACTCGTCCATCTTTTCAGCCGAGGCAAAGGCAATCCTCCTCGCTCTCAACTTTATTGAGTTCTCTCCGCTCAGCCACTTTGTCATCTTCTCCGACTCCAAGGCTGTCCTTACTTCTTTACTCAACCCAAAATGGGATAACTTCACATCCCACCTCCTCCTCCGGAAACTCCTTTCGCCCACCCTCTGCAGCCGCTAACCTTGCCCTTAACCTCCCCCTACCCCATTTCCCAAAACCCTTTCTGACATCAAACCGCTTATCGTTTCCCCTAGCTGTTCGTGACCGCTGGCAAACCTCATGGTACTCCCAAATTGATAACAAACTCCACGTCATCCAGCCCACCATTCCGATCAAACCCACCATCAACAACCTCTCTCGTATCGACAACGTTCATATTACCCGTCTTAGAATAGGTCACACCCACCTCACTCACTCCCACCTCCTTATTGGCCCCCCAACCCCTCTGCAACAATTGCCATTGCACCCTCACAGTCCATCACGTTCTCCTAGCTTGCCCCCTGTACAACCTTCCCAAAGCTTCCCTCGCTCCCCAAAACTCAATTGCCGAGTTCTTCCAGAAAAACCCTCCGGATAGAATAATCTCCTTCCTTCATCATGCTTCCCTCTACAACCGGATTTAGTCCTCCTCTCCCACTCCCCTCTCTCTACTTTTTTTTTTGTTATCACCAATGAACCTCCTCTCTCAGTCTCTCGATCCCAGCTTTCTGACTTTTAGTTCTTGTATTTCTCTCATTCTCCCCTTGTTCTTTCCTGCCTACCTCTGGAATGATTTAACCTCTCAGGCACAATGTGACCCTCGTTGTCGTGGTGCCGTTAAGCCCTCATCAAATAAACAAACAAACAAACGATTTTGACAATGTATCGCCGAAAATAAGACCTAGACAATGTGCTATCGAAGATAATACTTTGACAGTGTATTGGCAAAGATAAAATTCTAACAAAGTGTTGCCGCAGATAAGACTGTCAATGTGTTGTCGAAAATCATATTTTGATAATGTGTTGCTGGAGATCATATTTTGACAATTTGTTGCCGACGATCATATATTGTCAATGTGTTACCGAAGTTAAGATTTTGACAATGTGTTGCCGAAGAAAAGATTCTGACAATGTGTTGCCGAAGAAAAGATTCTGACAATGTGTTGCCGAAGATAAGACTTTGGTAATGTGTTGCCAAAGATCATTTTTTGACAATGTATTGCCGAAGATAAGACTTTGCCAATGTGTTGCCAAAAATAAGATGTTCTCATGTTGCAGAACACAAGATCAGAAATACGTTCAAAGATGCTTTGCATTCAAAATTAGGAAGCCATTTTTGATGTTCAACAACGCGATGTAGTGAGATCAAGTGGTAGCAATATTCCAATATTTTTCGACCTTTACTAGCGCGTTATATATTCTACCATCGCCGCCTAGCCTCCCTCCACATTTGTAGGAGACAACTTGCCCATCAGGCATTTTTGAAGAAAACAATACAACATATGTTTACTAAGAATGTAACTAACACATGTCTCGGATATAAGCCACCCGTCGGGATTTTACCGCCCCCTCCCACCCTTTCAACTCCCCCATCGGAATTTTTGTGACGCGACTCTTTACTGTATTGTTTACTCTATATGATTGCTTGCGGAGTTAATAACATTCAATGCTTGCTGAATTTCATAGAACTTCATTCTATGTCGTATACTATAGCAGTATAGTGTAAGGATCAACCGCCATTAACAATACAAAACGAAGTCTTAGTCAGTTTCCTATATATAATGTTGTTTATTGGCCGAGCTGGAATTTCCTCATCCGTTATGAAAAACAAAGTCCTAGAGAAAATCGATAATAATTTTGCGAAATTATGAGGCAAAGTGTGAATACTACCGCACTCATGAAAAACTAATCCCCTTGTCTTCCCAAGCGATAAAAGCAATTAAGTGATTTAATCAGTTTTAATTGATTTAAACACTTTCATATTATATGCAGTGGTAACTATGTTAAAGTAATTACCAAAGCTCAAGTTCACCACTTTAGAATGACTTTCGAAATACTTAAACAGTTGACGTCATCATTTTAAGAGAAGATGGTGTAACAATTTCAGAACGTGAATGAGTGCTACAGACAAGGTTGTAGCTCCTGTGGGGGAAATGCATGCATATGAGGTCATACTTTTCTTCACAAAGGACAAAGTATGTTTTTCCTTCACAAAGTATGTTTTTTCAAGGCTGATGTATATTATATATATATATAATAATATATATATATATATATATATATATATATATATATATATATATATATATATATATATATATATATATATATATATATATATATATATATATATATATATATCTATCTATCTATCTATCTATTTATCTATCTATCTATCTATCTATCTATATATATATACATATATGTATATATATATATATATATATATATATATATATATATATATATATATATATATATATATATATATATATATATATATATATATATATATATGTATATATATATATATATATATACATATATATATATATATATATATATATATAT
Organism: Chiridota heheva; assembly: GCA_020152595.1. Lineage (NCBI taxonomy): Eukaryota > Metazoa > Echinodermata > Holothuroidea > Apodida > Chiridotidae > Chiridota > Chiridota heheva. The sequence continues at coordinate 1,172,631 of JAIGNY010002150.1, forward strand.
ATATATATATATATATATATATATATATATATATATATATATATATATATATATATTATATATGTATATATATATATATATTTATATATTATAATTCTGCCGCAAAGTCCCTGGAATTACGGCCCTGAGCATTGGCGGGATTTATACCGAAAGTGGGGTGGTAAAGTCAAAAGTGGGGAATCACAAAAGATACAAACGCGCTAAGATACAAAAAATCACTATACAAAAGAGATAAATTCGGAAAAAAGTGGGGGAGTTCCCCCTTACTCCTCCAAATCCCGCTTGTGGGTGTAGGCGACGGGAATTTCCTTTGCACGAAGAAAAGGTGCCCAAAACAGCAACAAATTGCTGACAACCAGTTATTTTCTTTGATGATTTTACGCTCATGACTCAGTAAAATGGTTGCCATTGTTGGAAAATTGTATGTCTTTTGTTTGCTGGAAAAATTGAACTCCGCCACTTGGAGACTGAGAGAGAAATATATCTTTTCCAAATATGGTCAGTCGCTTCCCAATGGAGCAAGCGGTGAAGAACCCGAACCATCAAAACTAACATGGTCAACTTATGCAGTTATATGGGGCTGTTTATGCAGTTATGTTCCACTCGACCTATAAACCTCCAATGTACCTTTTTAAATCAACGATTCGAATCTTCCTGTTAAAATATTGATGCCAATAAATTCCTATTTGATCGTAAGATGTCCCCCGAGTCAAATATGACTTCAAGATTAACTTATCAAGGGGTTATGATGATAAGTTATGGACCTTTGTCATTAAGCGCATGTCATAACTATGGGCAATTAAATATAAAAAAAATGTCAGTTTGTAGATTCAGGGAGCTTCCGTACCCTTTATAATAGCTCCATGCAAACACACATGATGGAGTCAGCTGGAGGATCCCATTTCTTGCGAAATGGCACTTCCCTAATTAAACTGTGCAACCTACTGAATAGATCTGCGTCATTCAAGATAAAGTGGGAAGCTCGTAAATTACCTCGATCAAATTGACTGAACAAAAACCAGCAATATCAAAACCAAGATTCGTTACCTGGTTAAAACTGGGTGCTGTCATTTCAGGTGACAAGTTCCTGATAACAGTATACTATAATGACCACTCGTTAAGAATGATGAATGAGTATACAAGAGCAAGACAGACGGAACAATAAGACACGTGGGTCTGTATGGCATAACTTCACGTAGGTGGAGAGCTGGGAAGGTTAAACCTCAGTCAAACCCTCCCACCCTTCCACACACCCCAACATTTGAACTCTCACCAACACTCAACCCCTTCCAACGATCAAAGCCCCCTCCCAAAACGCTCAACTCCTTACACACACAAAATATATAGGTAAAATAACACATTTACTTGTCCCCACAGCTGCATGTTTAGGCTAGTCAACACAGTAGTATGGGTAAACATTCACAAAAGTTACACATTTACCTACTTATTCCGTGTTCGAAATGTGTACTTCTACATGTGCAATATTACATATCTAATGTGTAAGGAATTCCTTACACATTAGATATATAATGTAATATTGCACATTTCGTATGCAATATGTGTTTCTACACAAACTGACAATTAATACCAAACTTGAAACCTAGATATCTCCTTCACGGAGTCCGATTTTGTTTTGAATGATTTCTTCACCATTAAGCAATTTGGTTGTGAAGGAAGGGGGGAGGGGGCGGAGGGGGGGGGGGTGGGCATTTTACGCGTTTCAAATTTTATGTACCCCCTTCCCAACTTTGGTTTTCTTTTAAAAGGGCACTGAAACCAAGGATCGTACATCCTTGCTGGAACCATGTTCAATTAAGATTCACTAAGGCTGTTGTTGTGGTATGAGTTTTGATCACGGTACACAATCTCTTGCCAGTCCTACATTGAATTGACATCAAACACGTCAAAAGATGCTGAAAAGCGACTGTTTCCTATCAGCATATCAGATCAGTGAGCTGAGTTGGCAACTCTCTGCCACGCTCTAAAGTTCATCGTAAATGTCATTTTTCATGACAAATAATGTTCCTGACATTTGAAAGGTCGTAAATTATTATGTTCATAAGAAAACACACACCCGAAGTTCCGCCCATCGCATGCCCTGTACTTTAGGTCACTCTAATTAAAGCCCGACAGTAGATTAAGGTTAAAGATATTTACCATAGTCATTAAGGAATGACCAGTTCTGCTTCTATCGATCGACTTTAATAATTAGATGGTTAATGTTTGTATGGCAGGTCACTCCGTCTGTCCGTGTACAGGTATATATTTACTAGATTACTAATTATATCCGGAAATTTGTCACTCTGGCCTCCTGATGAATGGTGACCAAACTCGATGAAACTTTTGTATATAATTAATTGATAGGCCTGCGAGATTTTAGAGAAATAAAAGTGAAATGACGTATGATGATATAGCAAAATAAGGTTCGGCAAAAACGGATACAAATTAACCATTTTACGGGATTTTGATTTTGATGACTTTATAAAGTAAATTATGCAAAATTTATTGAAACTTTGTGATAACACAACAAGAAAACCTCTGGATTTCCTTATGTTAAAATGTTTTCAATCCTGTACCAACGTTTTTGCATTGCAGTCTGCACTTGAATATAACCAAGAGGTTTTCAACCTGATAATAGTCTGATGATTTTCAGTGACAGAAGTTTAGGACATCAATTATATGCCTCACCTTCCCCCTTTCCTAATAGCACCGCTCCTGTTGGAGAATACAATGGACAACAATAAAAACGCAAGCAATATGAACTCATATACGCCAGCTCAAGTGTGTGGAATTAATGACTCGACATGTTTTTTCTTCATGCATCATATTAATTGACATGACGCACCATTAAAGTGATCTTATTCCCAAAGTAAATAATCTCTCTTATGAATCTAGGTTGCGAATTCATATTTGACCACGGCGCTTGAGTTGAGAAGAGTACTTTGTTATATGATTCAGATATTAACATTCCTATGCATTAATGGCTTCCTGTAATTTTAGTTTGAAGTTGACCAACGAGTTCTCATGGATTTATTTTCGTGTTTTTATTTTAATTTTAAACCCGTCCTTAATTTACACGTACGTGCTCAATTTGACATAGACCCTTTGAGCGCCATCGAAGTACATTCAATCAACGTCTTGGCATGTCTTGGTAGAGCCTCCCAGGTAGTGGACGAAAAGGAACCTGATTAGTTGGTTAGCTCCAATTCTGTTCATGATTTCAAAGTCCACATTGATAAGTTCTTTACAAACTCTGGGCGTCTTTGATCTTGTATTTTTCACTTGTGGTGGTGGGACTATCTCTTCTTCGCCCGTGATCTTGTTATGTTATGTTATGTTATGTAATGTTATGTTATATTATGATATATTATTCTATGCTATGTTATGTTACGTTATGTTATATTATTCTATGTTATGTTATGCTATGTTATGTTATGTTATTCTATGTTATGTTATGCTATGTTATATTATTCTATGCTATGTTATGCTCTCTTATGTTATGTTTATGCTATGTTATGCTCTGCTATGTTATTCTATGCTATGTTATGCTCTGTTATGTGATGCTATGTTATGTTATTCTATGTTATGTTATGCTATGTTATGTTATTCTATGCTATGTTATGCTCTGTTATGTTATGCTATGTTGTTCTATGTTATGTTATGCTATGTTATGTTATTTTATATTATGTTATGTTATGATATGTTATGCTATGTTATGTTACGTAATGTTATGCTATGTTATGTTATGTTTTGTTACGTAAAGTTATGTTATGCTGTTATGTTATGCTATGTAATGTTATGTTATATATGTTATCCTATGCTATGATATGTTATGCTATATTTGTTATGCTATGTTATGTTATGATATACTATGGTATGTTATGTTATGCTATGCTATGTTATGTTATGTTATGCTATGCTATGTTATCTTGCAATCCATGGTCTATGATCAGAAATAGATCACATCATAGGTTTGCATCCTTTGCCGGGCCAGAGTTGTCTCCACATTTGAGCAGATAACAAACCTTTTTCTTGTAATAACTTAAGATAATTACGTTGAATGATTTTTAAGCGGTATACCATCATCGTTTATGACCGGATCTGATGATTTATGATCACTTTACCATGTTCACCGCAAAGTGACATTGTCATTCCTTGGAAATGTTTACGAATATGCCACAAGCACGCAATGGAACTTCTTAAAACTGGGATGATATGGTATACCATATCTATGCTAAAAGGAGATGTTAAGTCTGGTACAAACATTATTTCATATGACAAAGGATTAAAATCTTATTCCAATCTCAAGTTATACGTGTTTAAATTGACACATGGGCGCTGCCATTTTGTCTAATTTTGTGTTGAAATCATGCCAATGGTGACATAAATTGCCCTATGTTCTAGCACACATAATGTTTTTCTAAAAAATTTGCTTTAAAATTTTCATTCCAAAATGCTTTTGACATGAAGTTCTAAGGGCTTGAATCAGTAATATTACATAAGAAGAAAAATTCATAGACCCATGCAAAAGAAAAATTATTTCTTAGAAGTTAAAATATTTGAAATAGATCATAAGGAAATATATTAATATTCTATTCTGTACTGGGTGTATGACACCATTTTTTGGAGGGCGTACGAACAAAGTGGCTGCTTCCGTTTAAGCTAATGTTTTAATTAATTAGAAAATATACATTCTAAATTGTTTTTCACGGCGTGAAATTTCTTCAGATGACTTTTAATTATTATTTCTATCATATTAAATGAAGAGAAAGCCAGACTTGACGTCTCCTTAAAAGAAACAACATAATCTGAGCTTGACCATTCCTTTCCCCTGTCCTCTTATTGTCCCTGCACTCCCCTCTCATAATCATACTGTCGGAGAATGAAATAAAACAATAAAAACACACAAAACAAACAATAAATAAGCTGCAATTGGAGTTGTCAGAAACAAGTGCAAAATATAGCCTTTCTATATTTATGATTCTTTGTTATGATTGGCATGGCACACCACTAGCTGACCAATGTACGTTTGTCATTTTGTAGTCCATCAGTCCACATGGTTTACCATTAACACAGGTCTGTCATCAGACAGATTAAATCGGATCTGCGAGTCACGTAATTCCTAGAATCCTATATAAATGTATAACATGTATAATTTATCTTTTTATATTTGTTTTTATTCTTCATTAGATTGTCCCTACGATTGGAAGATAAACATTTTTGTGGTAATTACTTAAGATAATTACGTTGAATGATTTTGTCTACGGAGGTATTATAGTGATAACTGCCATGATGGTTTATGACCAAATATGATTTATGTGATCAGGTAACTGTAAAATGAACTTTAGTCATTACTCTCTGGAAAAGTAATGTGTCACAAACCAGGGTACCATTTTAGAAATGACACTTCCCTGCACAAACACGCAAGAGAATGGACCTAGAATGCAATAAGGATATATTAACACATACATTGCATCCTTGCATAAAGACAATAGAGAAAGAACGTGGAATAAAATCTTAATTGAACTCTATATAGTTTTATATTTGATATAAGCTTAAGCTAGATGTTTGTACTAAAGTGGGAAATGTTCGTCTCATAAAAACAACGCATTATGACGTCATACACCTAATGTCAATTAACTGTTTTGCATGCATGCATGCGTTTTAAACAAAGTGGGACAACATATGTGAGCTTTTTTTTTTTTTATATGCGTCACAATATATTTTCTCTTCAGTCTTCTGCAACCTGCCTTGCGTTTTAGGTTACTGCACTTAAAATTTTAGGACTTATGCAAGTTTACAAACTGGTAAAAACACTGCAACTCCTTCCCCTCGCACCACTAGGGATGATTTTCGAGGACAATGAAAAAGCACTTTTAACTGAGGCGTCACCGTGGCAATTTCAAGACTAAAACCGATATTCTTTTTAACCCACTCTCTCTCCCTCCCTCCGCCCACCCACACACGGACGCCCAGGCCCGCCAATGTACAGAATCTCATACTTAGCTCGCTACAGTGGCGTAGCCAAGGGGAAGGGGCTCCAGAATCCCCCCCCCCCATTTTTTCGAGGAAATTTGCAAAAAAATTGATATATATTTTTTGCTTTAAAAAATAAAATTGCCCACAAAAGTGGGCTAAATTCGAACACTTCATCTTGGGAGGGGTCTAGGACCTTTTCGGACCCCCTCACTTTTTTCACTGCCTCCCTATAATTCATGTGAAATTGGGAACTTTTACTGGGAAACCCGCCCCTCCCCTCCTCTCCTTCCTCCCGGCAATGAAAATTTCGGCTACTTAGGGTGAAAGCAAAGTTGCACAATTAAGTTATAAAATCAGAGCCAGAGCCATATATAGATCCATATGGTCCGTAGATACGCCGTGTTTCATATTTCATAATTTTCCTTCGATTTATAGCACCCACACACGAAGGCGGACAGTGAAAAATGTCTTGTAATAATCCATGGACTTCATCTCACGTGTAAACATAAATAGCCGCTATGATTAACCAATGAAAACGACTCATTTAACAGATGGAGTGAGGCAACTCACATCCATATTAGGACATGTGAATTTCCAATGTCATTTCAAGTATAGGTACCGTTTATTGATGACATACAATCACAAACACGGGTCTACCACAAAGGGATAATTCGATAACTGGCTGGTAAAATCTCGCCTATCTCCCGCTTTGGAAACTTGGTATGTTTAAAATTTCGTGTATGATTTGGAATACGTAAATGGCAAGCAAACATTTTTCAGAAAGTCGAACAAATTTTATGACTCAGGCTGTCGGCGGGTTGGAGGGTCGGCCGGTCGGCCGGTCGGCGGGTTCCCAAAACGCAGCTGTAGTTCTAAATCAAATGAATTGAAGTAAGTTGTCTTACAGTAAAATTCCTACACAGTCCAGCGGTTACAGTTGTTGTCGTCATAAGGTTTTTGATTCCTGAGACAACGTCTATGGGACATAAAGCACATTATATTTAAACGAGTATTAAAGTATTTAGCTCTAAACAGAAGTGACTGGAGGGTCATGATCGCCAATGTCTGTTCCAGACTCGGCACCTAGAGAGAGAGAGATTAAAGTATGAGCACAACAGTGTATTGAAAATGACACTTAGTTCTTGAGTTATGGCTAATCAAAGTTGAATAAATTTCTAATTTATGCTAAATTTGTGATCTTTAATTATCTTCATTTGATTAATTAAAGGCCAGTTATGTCTCTAATGTGGAGGTAAATATTTCAATTCGTTAGTTTTGATTGGCTGAATTACAATGATCCAAATGCATGTACCCTCATAGAAGTTATATAGGTACTGATAGGCCAATCAGCAATCGTTTTGAAATAAAATGTACGCCGCCACATTTTAATCACGATGGATGGCTAAAACTTAGTCACTGAAAATAATGGGAAATGTCATTCAATTTTCGGAAAATGTTGCCAAAGTAAAACTTAACAAGTTTCCATTCAGTTTTACCAATTGTGTGTTCAAAATTTCCCAATTTTGCCTCTTAATAGGAAAGAAAGCATGCAACTGATTGGTGAAATCCTCGAAGAATAGGCAGTTTTCTCCATGTACGCTTCCTACCCCCCTGTCCGCTTCCTTCACCTCTGCCCCTCACCACGCACATACTCATTACAGACTGGCCGCACCATGCAGCCATGATGCATGTACCGATCCACTGTTCCATACGAGCTCTTTACCTGCAAACCTCGTACCGGTATCATCATAATTGTGATGATTAATATCACCCACATATCTATAAATACAGAAACATGATTCCAATGCACTATATAATATATCATCGTTGTCATGTAGGTATAACAACCAGACAGTCAATACATGAATAGCACCAGATCTGTTCAGTTCACGTGGTGACGTCATGGGGCGGCAAAGTAAAAGTGTCACTTGCACATGTTTTTGTCTTCGTGATGATTAGTATGGTGTGACATTTAGCTGTTTAGTGAATTCGCACTTTGTTTTTATAAGAATTGAGGGCCACATTAATGATTTCCCCATGTTAGATAGGTGTCAAGCATGATTGTGTGTTATGTGTTTATGTAGAGTCAATGATTAGATCCATCAAAATATGTCACTGTATTGTTTAATAATGTAAAAGTGCACATACTTAAGGTCAAATACCTTTTCAGGATTTAATTTCAAAATCATAATTCAATTGAATAAGTTAGTGTAAAATATAACTCAGATTCTTTTTATTTGAAAACATTTTCTCGTCAGGAGGCTGTCCCTGATGAGAGTTGGGTGTCCCACAGCTGTTCCAATGGTCCGGGTACCCTTGTACCCGACGGGATTAATACCCCTGTACCCGACGGGGTATGCCCCTGTACCAGACGGGGTAGATACCCTGTACCAGACGGGATATGTACCTGTACCAGACGGGACAGGTACCCGGGAACCAGACGGGATAGGTACCCTGTACCCGACGGGGTACCCTTGTACCACTTTACCAGAGGACGGGGTAGGTACCCCTGTACCCGACGGGAGTTGGGTATCCACGTCACCTGCACCTTGTTTGCGTGACCCTTACATACAGCTCCGCACACTCTAAAAAAGGAATGGTCAAATTTTGATCATAACATGGTCAAATCTGCAATTAACAAATCTTGGTCAAAATTCAGTGAACAACAACTTCGACCACTATGGTCAAATTTGTTCATAATTACCATACTATGGTTAAATTTGACTATGTTATGGTCGTTCAATTTTTACCAAAGTTGGTTCGATGCAGAGTTGACCATATTGTAGTCAAATTTGACCGTTATTTTTTTAGAGCGCATGACACCAATTGCCATACGATTCATATTCATAATTCATTAAATTGAATTAATCCCCAGTGATTTGCCTGACAGAAGAAACATGTCTTCCATTAATCGTATTATAAATCTCTGCATTGTTGTTAAACTCTCGAACAAACTGGCTAAAGACTAGCAAGTTTGTCAAGATGCTGTCGAAGTAAGTTACGAAGTAATTACAGTTACAAAGTATTTACAGTTACGAATTACAGTTTTTTTGTGGCAGTGATTTACATAAATACAGGCGACATATTTTGTTATCAGTGATGCAGGGAGAGCGCGGGTGATGCATGACGGGAGTGAATCATCTACAATAGAAGAAGTGATGGAACGCCGAAAGGGCAAATAATGTGAAGGGGCCCAGGGTAAACTTCTTAGTAATGAGGACCAATTCTGAGTGACTGAAGAGGATTTTCAGTACATTTTTTAACATAACATAGTAATATATAAACGTATAAATACAATCAAACTGTAAGCCATTTGTTTTAAAACAAATTTTGGGATGCTTTACAGCGGCCTATATGTAGCATGCAGGTGTGGTTAGTGGTGAATTGACTTAATTTCGGGGTTTCTCTTGCATAAGCCATAAAATTATCAAACAAAACCCTCGTAAACAGATAACAACAATAGGTAGCACGGAACTAATAAGGTACCACACCGCCATACAAAAAAAGAGCCCTCAGAGAAAAGGCTAACACAAATCTTTTCGAGAGGTCCCATTTCATGAGACAAGAAGCTGAGAAGTTGAAAATCCAAACTTGACAAGATTTGTTTCAGTAAAAGTTTTATGAGGGAACTATTTTACCATGGACCCACACCAAAATTTAAGTTATTTGGTGAGGTTGTATAACACCTCTTCACTTAAGCCAAAAAAAAAGGGGCCAATACCTCTGGTGACCCCATATTAAAAGTACCTCATCCGAGAGATATTAGATGGTACTTTTTGAAAAAGATCCCAAGTCTATAGCATTCTGGTACAAAAAGGACAACGAACTTGACTCTTTCATCATAGGCTTTAACGGGGCAAATAATTAGTTCCGTGCAACCTGTATGTCTGTATGTGTAGAAAGCAGTAAATCTGTCAGGTGACTGGTTGCCAAAAGTTTTAAAATCAGAATTTTAATGAGCTATAGTATTGGCTAAATCATATAAGCTATGTGTGGAAGGTCCTTGCTATGTCTTGATAAATTACCAAAAACGTATATCTTTCTAATGAAAGAAACCAGAAACAATACATACGATATAAATATCCATATACACATGAACAGATTAATTAATGTATTTTATTCTTGTCGCCAAGTTGCAGTTATTATCCCCGCAAATGAGTAAATTGATGCGCATTTCGACCTTGTTATTAGTCAAAATTCCATAAGCATGTCGTAAATACAGCACCGCCATGCACCTTGTCTGCCTCTTTTTGCATAATAATAAGTGCAGGTTTATTGCAATGACATCCATACGTATATTATCATTATCATCCTTTGAATGCGTTTAATCTATTCTCTTATTAGGTTACTCTGAATGGCAATTGATCACGACAGATGTGCAGGTAACGATATAAAATTATTCGAAAATGCATAAAATCATCAACTTTATATGTCTGCAAGTATACCTGTCTAAAAAACGATCGAATTTTCTAAGAATTTTCACGTTCACTTCCGTTGTATTTCATATGTTCATTTACATCTAACTTGATCTTATCTCAAAAATAACTAATCAACAGAAAACCCAAACACCAGCCGACAAAACGTGTGCAAGGAGATGTCATTTACAGGTCCCCAGGACAAACGTACACTACGACCTTTTGCACCCCTCAAAATCCTATCGTATACCTTTTTTCTTTTCTTTTCAAAATCGCTTGAAACACTTCCTAAAACTGGGTCCACAATAAATTATACGCGGGCCCGATATGTCAGTATGTCTGTGGTATAAAGTATGGTATAGTAAACGTTTAAACGGGAGTTGCATTTTCTCATCAATTCATGAATAAAAGGTTTGTTTTTCTTCCAGTGGCGCAGCTAGACTATCAGTGTCGCAGCTAGACTATCAGTGGCGCAGCTAGACTATCAGTGGCGCAGCTAGACTATCAGTGGCGCAACTAGACTATCAGTGGCGCAGCTAGACGATCAGTGGCGCAGCTAGACGATCAGTGGCGCAGCTAAGACTATCAGTGGCGCAGCTAGACTATCAATGGCGCAGCTAAACTATCTGTGGTACAGCTAGACTATAAGTGGCGCAGCTAGACTATCAGTGGCGCAGCTAGACTATCAGTGGCGCAGCTAGACTATCAGTGGCGCAGCTAGACGATCAGTGGCGCAGCTAAGACTATCAGTGGCGCAGCTAGACTATCAGTGGCGCAGCTAGACTATCAGTGGCGCAGCTAGACTATCAGTGGCGCAGCTAGACTATCAGTGGCGCAGCTAGACTATCAGTGGCGCAGCTAGACTATCAGTGGCGCAGCTAGACTATTAGTGACGCAGCTAGACTATCAGTGGCGCAGCTATACTATCAGTGGCGCAGCTAGACTATCAGTGGCGCAGCTAGACTATCAGTGGCGCAGCTAGACTATAAGTGGCGCAGCTAGATTATAAGTGGCGCATCTAGACTATCAGTGGCGCTGCTAGACTGTAGATCTTTGGAAACCAATTGGCGAATGAGGCCCCTCAGAAACATATATCGGAGTCATTTTTCACCCCTCTGAAATCAAAATGCATTGCGGGTGTGTCACTCCCACCCTGTCAGGGCCAATTTGTCTCAATCTAATATTTGTTTGATTTTGACCCCTTAATCAGTTTATTTCTATGTGTCACTCAGGCTATTAATCGACTTGTTATGAAAAATGTGTCATGTTGAAAAATTTGCATGTTGAATTAATTGAAATATATATTGGCTTGTGTCATATTGAATCATTCAAATTGGTATGTGCGTCATCTGGTCATGGTGCGATAAAGGTGACAGAAAGCTGAGTGGTCAGCAAAGGCATTGGCAACATTATAGGCGACTTAACGAATTCTGACTTCTTCCATTCCCACATACTTTTTCCTCAAGATTTCTTTTCTTTTCTGTCAGGTCTGTCGAGTTTCTTCTTGACTGCAAGCCTTTTAAACAGATTTCACCAATTTCTTCACAATATCAAAATGTTTGGGGTTCCACTACCTTGCCAGTTATTATATGCTCATCGTATGCAGGTATATGTGAACGATGACAGATTTAGAATAGTACTACCCAGAAGATAGGCCTACATAGAGTTGAAAATGAAATGGTCCTCACTCAGTCACTTAAAGTGTTGAATGCTTAAAATTGGACTAAATTCATACAGCTGCAGTAGCACAGGTACAGTGACCTTCTTTTGCCAACATATACCAGCAGTCAACAACAATCTGAGCAGATGAGATTTTTGCAAATAGCACTTAGAATCTATTAGTTTTAATTCATGGCTGATCAAAGTTTCATCCAATTACTGATTTTGTGATATGATGCTCAATATATTAAGCTGTTCAGGTATTTCTTTAAGATTTCTTAGAAACGCTCACCACCTTTTATCCTGAATTTGCTGAGCCACTTCAAAGAATTATGATGAATACATCTAAAATTTGCATAAAAATTTAAAAGTTCATGCCTGAGACTTCAAACGATTTTGAACGGTTGAACTTAAACAGAAATTTAAAAGAACATGCTTTTATCATCTGCTCATGGATTGTAATCAAGTTGATAGCAATTCAGCAAATCTGGCATATATCTTTTTTTAAATACCGTATGGAGTGACACATAGACGCCAATCTATGTAATACATTTATGACACCAGTCGTTCTTTGAGCCAGTTGGTGGCGTATATCCACAATGGGCAAGGCCATGAGGAACTTTCTGAGAAGCTTTCTTTACCATTTTGTTTCAACTGAAGTATTCTTCTATACAAAAATTAAGATGGACTTGCTTGACCCCTGAACTAAGTTATGTACTTTAAGTGGGGCAGTGGCCTTCCTAAAATTGTGATGCTGACTATAATTAGTCAAACTGCAGAAGGCTACGCAGCTTGTTCACTTTATATGGCATGCTGATCGAAATGACACACTGGTTGACATGCCCCTCCCCTTTGCTCCATCCTATCTCCTCTCCCATCCTTCCACCCCTTTCCTACATCCTATCCCCTTTCTTCGCCACTGGCCAAATAAAACAAATACTAAAAAATCCTTCACTTTCTTTGAAAGACATAAGACGAGAATATTTATCTTTCAGTGGCGCCGCCAGAACAAATTTATTGGGGGCATAAATAAAATTGTATGTATAATAAGTGTGTACCGCTTATGCAGGTATTGCGCACAGCGTGCGCAAAAACGACGTGGGGTCCAGCGGCCGCTTAAGGGCTCCTGGTGGGGCCAGAGGGCGGAGCCCTGGAACCCCTACGTTTTTCCGTGGTTGAGGTGGCAGAAAATTGCTTAAAAATTATGTCAAATATACACCAAAACCATTCTAAATTTTTTAGGATCGGGGCACGTGCCCATCATGCCCCCTTGTTGGCGCCACTGTAATATTTCTATAAACAGATTAATCTTCTGTTATTGCAGGTATTGGGGAGTAACTATTTTTCATATTTCGTATATGAACAATAAGTCCCATATATCTGCCTTTATTTGGTTTATTATGGTCTACAATAAAGCTTAGAAGAATATTTACTTCATACGACTATCATTGTGGCACAAACAAATATGAATGAAAAACTTCTCGAAGACGCCTCTCGGGAATGAATAGAAGCATCATGCAAGAAAATGAGTATTCAATACTCCTCAACTTATCTTTGCTTAAAACTGAAAAAAGGGTGAAACTTATTTATAAGATAGTGTTTGATGAGGAACGGTGGGTGATATCAAAGGAAGCAAAATTGTGAAAGGTCAATGAACGTGTAAAGGCATAAACGGAACAGAAGCCTGGAGAAGGTGGGGTATTTAGACCATCTTCTCAAGCAGTGGTGCCGCTACGGGGGCAAGAGGAGGGGCTAACTTCCCCCTGAAAATTGTATAGGTAACATGTTTTGTCTGATCTGTCCTCTCTTGCCCAGTGTCTAAAATATATTTTAAAAAGCTCAGTCAAGACGAAAATACCTAGGTCTAAGAAGGGTTCTGGAATCGTCGGGTCCTTCTTGATTCGCCAATGCAGTAGATTAGATTCAAAGAATTGATCTAAACTAAAATTGGGTCACTTCTTAGGTTACAATTACCATAAAATATATGTTAAGAATCAGATACATCCAACTAATCCAAGGGCGTCTTTGGTTTCCTCGATCCATAAGAAAACATTTACACCCTTTCCTTTCGAGGTGCCAACCACCTCCACCCTGCACACAATGACAACCCCACCCTGCACACAATGACAACCCCACCCTGCACACAATGACAACCCCACCCTGCACACAATGACAACCCCACCCTGCACACAATGACAACCCCACCCTGCACACAATGACAACCCCACCCTGCACACAATGACAACCCCACCCTGCACACAATGACAACCCCACCCTGCATACAATGACAACCCCACTCTGCACACAATGACAACCCCACCCTGCACACAATGACAACACCACCCTGCACACAATGACAACTCCACCCTGCACACAATGACAACCCCACCCTGCACACAATGACAACCCCACCCTGCATACAATGACAACCCCACCCTGCACACAATGACAACTCCACCCTGCACACAATGACAACTCCATCCTGCACAATGACAACTCCACCCTGCACACAATGACAACCCCACCCTGCATACAATGACAACCCCACCCTGCACACAATGACAACCCCACCCTGCACACAATGACAACCCCACCCAATGACACCCTGCATAATGACAACCCCACCCTGCACACAATGACAACCCCACCCTGCACACAATGACAACCCCACCCTGCACACAATGACAACCCCACCCTGCACACAATGACAACCCCACCCTGCACACAATGACAACCCCACCCTGCACACAATGACAACTCCACCCTGCACACAATGACAACCCCACCCTGCATACAATGACAACCCCACCCTGCACACAATGACAACCCCACCCTGCACACAATGACAACCCCACCCTGCACACAATGACAACCCCACCCTGCACACAATGACAACCCCACCCTGCACACAATGACAACCCCACCCTGCACAATGACAACCCCACCCTGACAACCCCACCCTGCACACAATGACAACCCCACCCTGCACAATGACAACCCCACCCTGCACACAATGACAACCCCACCCTGCACACAATGACAACCCCACCCTGCCCCACCCTGCACACAATGACAACCCCACCCTGCACACAATGACAACCCCACCCTGCATACAATGACAACCCCACCCTGCACACAATGACAACCCCACCCTGCATACAATGACAACCCCACCCTGCACACAATGACAACCCCACCCTGCACACAATGACAACCCCACCCTGCACACAATGACAACCCCACCCTGCACACAATGACAATCCCACCCTGCACACAATGACAACCCCACCCTGCATACAATGACAACCCCACCCTGCACACAATGACAACCCCACCCTGCACACAATGACAACCCCACCCTGCACACAATGACAACCCCACCCTGCACACAATGACAACCCCACCCTGCACACAACCTAATATCTTATATAAATACAAGTCTTTAATTAGCAGCTCTTTTATCAAACATATTTTTTAAATGTCTGTAGGTATTGGCCCTAGCAAAAATAAACTTTTTGCGACTTAAACGATAAGACGTGAGAGTTAGACTTAAACACAGCAATAAAACACTTTTTGCAACATTGATTACAAAAAGGTATCAGAGTTACTGACTTTAACACAGCAACAAAATTAAAGAAGTAAAAGGAAGATGTACTCACCATTCTAAAACAAGTTTCGATACTTTTTGAAAAATACACAAAATATCCGAAGAAATTAATTGAGCTTTTGTCGGTTACCCAGCTGGCGAAGCGTGCGATGAGTTCAGTAGCTGGTAAATGACTGTACTAACCAAGGCAGACGACACACGCGACAGCCACTCCTCGCACTTATGAAAATATATGCAATAACATCAACGGAGCGCTCCCCCACTAACAAGATGAAACATTATAAGCGGAAAAAAGAAAAATTACAGTAGCCTCTACTGTCCATCTTACGAACTTAATTTCATATTGTTCATTGTTTCTTGTTGATATAAGTTAAGGAGATGAGTTCTCAAATTTGATGAGGTTTAGGGAAAGACTACCATTACCCACTCCATTTATGAATGATATAACGATAATCAGATAATGACGATGATGTTGATACTTATAATGATAATGATATAGTTACATAGTTATGATGATAACGTCGGGACGAAACTTTGATGATGGTGGTTATGATGATGACGACGACGATGATTAAGATGATGATGATGAAAATAGAGATACTGAAAATAGCGATGATGGGATTTTGACAAATGTTGCTACTTTTTGGGAATTCTCCTTCAATTTGAGGGAATTCTCCTAGAATTTTAAGGCAATTTTTATTTTCCGGGAAATTTTCATCAGTTTCCGGGAAATTGTCAACAATGTCTGGAAAATTTTCTTCAATTTCCGGGAAAATTTGTTCAATTTTCGGGAAGGTTTTTCAATTTCCAAAAAATTTTCTTCAATTTTGCTAAAATTTTGAACAATTTTACTCATTTTCCGGGAAATTGTCAACAATGTCTGGGAAATTTTCTTCAATTTCCGGGAAAATTTGTTTAATTTTCGGAAAGGTTTTTCATTTTTCGGGAAATTTTCTTCTATTTTGCTAAAATTTCCAACAATTTTACTCATTTTCCCTTAATTTTATGTCAAATTTTTCCAATTTTTCCAGGCTCCAAGCCGGGAAGAAAACATGCAGCCTGGAAGTAAAACCCCTACCGGGGGACCAACTTCCAGCGCCTCTGATCTGATTGCGCTATTATTATATATTTTTCTATGGGGGAAATAGCTCCCCTCCCCCTCCCCCTCCAGAAGAAATCCTTCCCACGCCTGTGAATAAGTCAGTGAAATGACTTGACTATGCGGAGAAAAGTATTCCGCTTATGCACTTTAAAATAGTTCTAAATCAGAATTTACAAGATACCGTATAATTATTACCTTTGATGAGACATGTTAATGACGCATGCCCTTTAAATGCGTGAAGTTCAACTGAAGCAGACGTTGATGAAGATGTTCACAAAAGTGTAGCATGGTTTCCTCCATCGTCTGTGAGTCACGAGACATCGATACAATGGGACGTTCCACTGGATTTAGACCTGACTGGGTGACAGATCAATTTAGTTCTCTCTTGTATCAACAGACAAATGTACTGTTAGACACTGTGATGTCACACTTTTGCGCTAGTTAAAAGCGTAGGGGGGGTTATTTAATGACATTTTAAATTCTTCTTGAAAGACGCATATTGGTTTATAGATGAAAAGGACAATGCAAAACGTAAATGACGTAAGTGCCAGCTATCGTCCCTACTGCCCTATGCCCAATAATTATTTCAATCTGTCGTGGAATGATTGGGAAGTTTTGCATGTAAGTACAATATTTTGGAGTTTTGGTCCCCCTAACCCAAATCATGCATCATTGGCGAAGATAAACCCACAGATCGATCCCCTGATTGTAGATGGTAAGGTAGTTAAAAAGGTCTTAAATTTCAACTTCCTAGGGTCTTACATCAACCAGGAAAGAGGTTGCCAGGATGAAATCAGGAGACGCATTGCACTATCGTGTTATGATAAACTCTCCAAAATATGGGCAGAGAGAGGTGTAACTGCAACCAAATCGACAGGGGCGTAGCTAAGAAACTTGATTGGGGGGGGGGTGTAAAGGAATATTTCCCGACAAAATGTTTGAAGCGGTAGCCTAAACGGCGTGGGGTCTAGGGGCCCGCCTTAGGGCGAAGCCCCCGGAAGCCCTGAAATTTTATGGCTGATATTTTATCTAAAATCAACACAGATTTACACGGCAATATCACCCCAAAGTCCAAACAACATGGAAACTTAACTATTTAGGCCCCTATACGTTTCCATTTTTCATGGGGACTTTTTGTTTTGAAACTGAAACACCAGCGTTCATTTAAGTACCATTTGTTTTGAATTAACCCACAAATATTTTGTTTCGTATTGCCATGGGTTATCCTCTACAAACACTTTTGTTAACTTGATCTTGTACCAGTCAATTCACAATTGATGATGGAAGCCATTGGTCTATGAAAATCTTAATTAAATAATAGCAACCCCTCATTCCCAACATCAGTTTCAGACTGAGGATCCTCTCTTGCTTTAGTATGGATTTCTACCTCAGCATCCCCAGTCTGGGTCCCGCTGGTACTTGGCAGGCCTACAGGTAAATGATGAGCTTCATCGGTACTGACTTCCGTAACTTTCGCGCTCTTTCTAAATCTTGATGCAGCTGTGGCTGCCACAAATGGATTAACTGGGGCATTGACAGTTTCAAATGGTACATGCACTGCTTTTGAAAAGAGATCATTATGATATTTCACATTACGGTTTTACCGATAGTCATCTCATCATCAAATTGTCGGTTACACAGTCCACATTGTAACTTAATTCGGACAGGTTTTTTGCGTTTTTTCTCAATCTTGAGACCGTGACAAAACTTGCTTTCTTGTAAATGTTATATCAAGGATTTCTTACCATTCGAATAAACGAAATTTATGTAGTGGATGAAAAGTGGGATTCATGGGATCCTTTACCAACTTGTAGCAGCCACAAGTTGCCATGGTTATAAGTGACGAGGGCGTTATCTGATCTCTTATATTATAAAACTGGTTGAAACGATAGCTTCATTTGTCAGTTTGTGATTCAGTTCAACAAGTTGAAGACAAGATCTGCAGTCTTGTACAGACAAGGAGTTAGTTGATGTGTTTAATTATGTGAATATTAATTTTTCTCTGTAAATTGAGAAGAGAGAATTAGCGATGAACATGAGTTGATGAAGACTCGTTTGAAGGTTATAAATAATTAAGTTTCCCGACAAAGTTCAAATTTCCCCGACATAACTTTTTTTTTGGCAATGCTTTCATTACCGATTGTTCATCTCATTAGGGAAGAACGGTGAAAATTTCCCAACAAAGTCACTAATTTCCCGACAAAAATCGCGATGGGGGGGCTCCACACCCCGGTCGCTACGCCCCTGCAAATCAACCAAAGTACGGCTTGTCCAAGTTCTTGTTTTCCCAATTGCAATTTATGTCTGTGAATCTTGGACTCTTGAAAAAAGCTGATTGTAATACTCTGGTACTAGAATCAATGCATTTAAAATGTGGTGTTGGCGTCGAGTACTGAGAATTCCTTGGACTGCGAAAAGAAACAAATGACAGTGCATTGCATAAATTGGTCAGAGAAATCGACCCGTACTCAGTCTCATCAGGGAAGTAGCACTTCCCTGGTCTCATCAACCAACAAGCTCTCTCTCAATTACTTTGGACATATAGCCAGACGTCAAGACAAACTACCTACAAGAGGTTATTTTGCAAGGAAATTTTGAAGGCTCAAGAAGACAAGGACGTCCTAAAACCAGATGGATTGACAAAATAATGGCACTATACTTGGTTTTCTAATACCAGCAATATACAGGCTAACATGCATCAGACCGGGAAGAGTGGCGTGTCATCAGGGTCGTAATTCTCATCCGGAAAGTGTGTGTGGGTGTGTGTGTGAGTGTGTGTGCGTGCGGGAGGGGAGGGTATGGCTTTTTTTCTTCAAAAAGTGGGGGACAAGAGGCAAATTTCCCCAAAATGTACTGATTTTGTAAGATTATACAGAAAGACCTGTGGGAGACCTGTCCTCCGGAAATTACGGCCCTGCGTGTAAACACGAAAGTCTACAGCCGTCAGCCATGGTGGAGACGTTCCAGCCATCCAACCAGTCCCCATATCGGAGAGGATATAGGCATCCGGCAAATCCAGCGGCATAGGGGTCCGCTTAAAGATGGACTATTTTCAAAATGAAAGCTCCATTTGAATAAATACCTAATTCTCTTTTTAAAAACTATATATTTCCATTCATTATGATCAGATTAAAGAATTACAAGAAACACTCAAAAGTGTTTAAGCAAGTGAAAGGCCTGAAAAGCTCACCAAGCAGAAGGTAGCAATGATAAGAACTAATAAGATATCACTCCGCCATCCAAAAATACCTATAGAGAAAAGGCTAAAAAAAAAATATGTCGAGAGGTCACACTTTATGGGACAGGAAGCTGAGAAGTTGACAATATCAGGAATGGTAGAGAAAGGACATTAAGAATAGGTCGTAACTATGCATATCCAAACTTGATCAGATTTGTTTCAGTAACATTTCATGGGGAACTATTTTACCATGGACCCATACCAAAATTTGAGTGATTTGGTGAGCGTGGGATGTATAACACCTCTTCACTTCAGCCTAATAAAAAGGGCCCTTATTGAAAGTACCCTCATCCGAGAGATATTAGATGGTACTTTTTGGAAAACATCACAAAAGATCCCAAATCTATAGCATTCTGGTGCAAAAAGGACCCCGAACTTAACTCTTTCATCATAGGCTTTAATGGGGCAAATAATTAGTTTCGTGCTACCTGTCAGCCTGTGGCGAGACTGGGTATATGTATATTACATGTAGGCCTAAGATGGAAAGTGTGGCAATTTCAAAATATCTGACGGGAAAAGAAAAAAAACATCAGATAAGCACAAAAAGTGACATTTCTGGCTCAGATGACCCAGATTGAGGAGAAAATTGGCACTTTCATTGGGCCAATTCTGCAAATGTCAGAATGTTGTGTTAGGCAATTAAGGCATAAATCACATTCACAATCACAATCATCGGGGGAGAGGGTAGTTTTTCTCTGGGCCTGATTTTAAAGTTATTAAAGAACTTTCCTTCATGAGAATAGGCATTTGCTGAGGGAAACTGACCCTACATTTATTGAAAGACATTACATCTTTTAACTTTTTAATTCCACAAAATTCCACTGGACCATTTGGGTCCCAGAAAAACAGCTAGCATTTAACTGTGCAATGTGTAACATATGAAACATACACAAGTATGATATGCGCATAATAGTCTATCGTTAAAACCAACAAAAACCGTAAGAAAAGAGTATTTATTCCCTTGGGAAATAATTTGATATGGGGTGGTTCCTACATGTACGTATGTTATGAGGGCTAACTTTTAAGCTAATATAGCTAATAACCAAGAAATGAGCAAATTTGCATGAAAATATGATTGGATCCATTAATTGCACTATTCTATAGCATGGAAGCACATTTTCCCATTAAAAAATAGCTTTTTGCCATTCAATTGAGGTCAGTATCTTTCAAACAATCAGAAATCTCTAAAAAGCATGCCCCCTCTCCCCCTAAAATTCAGCAACAAGTATGTTATGCCCCAAAAACAAGCCTATTTAGTACATTCTTAGTCTCTCTGCTTTGCTGGACCATGAAAAACGACTGTTATCTAATTTTTATGACAATTTTTAAGTGTAAAGTCATGACCTTTGTCAATTGAAACAATGTAATTTAGTGACCTGTGATGACCTATGTCAATCTGAGTGACAGAGTTCAACCCAAAAGAAAATATGAACATTTATCAGTCCAATCAAATACATTTTCATGAAAATTAATTGCTACCATTGGCCAGACCTACTGCGAAAAACTTAAAATACATAAAAACGGACTCATTTTCAAGGAAAATACAAAACAAAATTTACAAAAAGTGAACAAAATTCAGTTTTTTATTGCAATGTTGGGTCAGTTTCTCTCAGTAAATGCCTATTCTATTATTCCATAAAGGAAAGTTCTTCTTTAAAATCAAGCCCAAAGAAAAGCTACCGCCCCCTCCCCTCCCTCCTCCTCTTAACAATATTTTTATTAACCTTTTCTCTGAGGGTTCTTATTTTGGGATGGCGGAGTAATACTTTATTAGTTCTGTGCTACCTGAAACTGCACTACGGCAGACAGGTGTTCAGTACTCGCGTCATGCATGGTCTGCCACATGCAGGCTTATATTTCTTGCAACTTAATGGGTTTTTTTTTTTTTTTTTTTGCTCATCCAATGCGAATGTACAACGTGTAGAGCATCATTTTTTTAGTAAGTAGTGAATAGTTTGGACTATTGTTCAAACTTTGCATCTGCGTCATAACATTTCTACATTGATATTGTTGTGTTGCATCCTTTCCTGCTGTTGAGTGATCCTTACAGCAGTATAGACACTAAAATAAATTCCCCGGATGCCCGATAAGAAATGTAGGTCCCAAAGAAATGTATTAAGCAGTAATACGGTCATTCGTGCCCATCCAAGGGGTGTTTCTACAGGGGGCTTAGCTCCCTTATTCCAATTTTCTGAAATTTAAAGGGCTCTGGGGAGGGGGGCTGGGGGAGGGGAATTCAAACCGGCTTCAAAAAGTTGCCTTAATTCGAAAGAACAGGAATGTTTATGCATTCCAACATGCATTTGGGTAGTGCCTTTAAATATGCATGGGCCCAATGATTTGTGGTATCCTCAGCTGCGTTTTTTACGTCATGACAAATTAATATTAAAGGAGATTGTGTTCAAAGTCACTGTCTTATACATACTAAAACGATAAATTCTGACAAATTATAATTTGCCTACTATGTGGTCCAAATAACAAATCCCTGTTCAAACACTATAAAAAGTTCCGAGTGTAACCGTGACATCGGAACAAATTACATTATGCAGCAATTACACAGAGAGTAACAAATATAGATATGACTAATAAGGTGTACGGCAAAGCTAAAAAAATGATTAATTCCTAAATCTGTGTGATATTGGGCAGTATAATCTCAAGCATATATTCGTGATGGTGTCCCTATTACACGCATCATTTTGCATAAAACAAAATGTTGCAAGAATTAAGTTTGAACCTACAAAACTACCATAAATATTTGAAAAATGGAAGCATGTGAAGGAAAGTCAATATATTATCTGTGATAAATACTGAAATAACAAGGCAGATGATCACATTTTAGATTTTGAGCAGTCATATAAAAGGTTTGCCATAAAATGTCACAGTTCAAGTTGGACCCCTAACCCATTTGCATGACTTTCCCAGAACTCCCATCTAAAATATTTATTCTTATTAATTATTTGATTTTCAATATTATCAAAGATACACAATTTTAACTATGCCCCCACCTCCCTCCCCCAAGGCTACCACTATTGGCGTATGAACATGTTCTTTATTAGGGTACAAAGATATGCTATACGACACTAGTCTGCTAGTTCAGAGGTAAAAAAATGACTTAGCTGGGGGGTATTTTAGGTCACTGCAACATTGGGGAACGTGCCCCTGTGCCCCCTTGGTTCCTACGCCTATGGCTACCACTGCTTAAAGGAGACATAAAGTCTGATACAATCATTATTTCATAAAACAGTATGGTAGAGGATACAAATCTTAACCGACTGCCAAACACAGCAAGTCAATATCTGATTCCTATCTCAAGTTATTCATGTTTGAAATCGACACATGGGGGCTGCCATTTTGTTCAATTCTGTGTGCATGAATGACATAATTTCCCAAATAGGGACATAAGGATTATAATGTATTTCTTTATAAATGTAATTACAATTTTTATTCCAAAAATGATGTGACATAAAGTTTTAAGAGCATGTTTTGATAATTTCCTGTGCACACAAACATTTCCTCGACCCTTGCAAAAGAAAAGCAATTTTTCATAAGCTAGAAAACTTGAGGTAGATTATATAGAAATATAAAGCGTTCCAGTTCTTGAGAAACACAAGAACGACAGATGGATAACTTATGGACCAAGCAAACACAAAAACAATTAACGCGCAATCTTTTTTCTAAACAGGAAGGTGCAGTGGCGTAGCCGGGATTTTCATATTCGGGGGGGGGGGAGGAATTGAATTAACCCGACACGATATCTGGTAGTGTAGTTGGGTGTCACTTGGAGCGCAAAGCGCTCGACTTGTCGGCGTGGGTCTAGGGGCCCTGCTCAAAGGCCCCCGGTGAGGTCCAGGGGCGAAGTCCCCGAGCTCCCGCCAAATTGACATTTGAAGGGAAAAAAAGTATGTCAATGCATAGTAAAAGGTGTATTATATAAGTCAAAATTCATGTCAAAGAGAGCTACTATACACCATATACAAAATCAAAGCGCAAAACACTGAATTTATCGGCGTAGGGTCTAGGGGCCCGCTTAAGGGCGAAGCCCCGTTAGTGCCCAAAGGGCGAAGCCCCCGAAAAATTGACATTTCAAGGACAAAAACGTATGTCACAACCCACAGTAACTTGGAGTATTATACAAGTCAAAATTCATGTCAAAGAGAGCTATAATACACCATATACAAATCATAAAAACGCATAATGTGGAAATATAATGTTTTATTGTTTACGTTTGTAACATGGTTAGGTTTATCGTCATTCTTTGAAAAATATGGGTTGTCTAAAAGAATGGTTTTCAATAATTTACTACAAACTTGTGTAAATGTTGTCAAACGTTTAAAACGAGCCTGTTCTGTATCACGTGCACTCCGACACCCACCTCCCCCTCTCTCCCCTCTACCCCCCCCCTTCCCTCCCTCTCTCTCTCTCTCTCTCTCTCTCTCTCTCTCTCTCTCTCTCTCTCTCTCTCTCTCTCTCTCTGTGTGTGTCTTGGTTATGTACTTCAATACAAAATCGCACAAATGTTTAATATTTGATTACCGAAAAAACCTTTTTTTCTGAGAAAGGGCCATTTTGAAATCTAAATACGTATAATACGCACCTGGAATGTCAAAGCTTGTTGATCCGACGGCACCAATCTGAACCGACGGATTTAAATCTGAATCGACGGATTCAAATCTGAACAGACGGATTCAAATCTGAACCGACGGATTCAAATCTGAGCCGACGAATTCAAATCTTAACTGACGGATTCAAATCTGAACCGACGGATTCAAATCTGAACCGACGGATTCAAATTTGAAGCGACGAATTCAAATCTGAACCGACGGATTCAAATCTGAACCGACGGATTCAAATCTAAACCGACGAATTCAAATCTAAAGCGACGGATTCAAATCTGAACCGACGGATTCAAATCTGAACCGACTGATTCAAATCTGAAACGACGGATTCAAATCTGAACCGACGGATTCAAATATTGGGGGCGATCTCCCCCTCGCCCCAACCCCCTCTGGCTACGCCACTGGGAAGGTGCCATTTTCACCTCGCTCTATCTGTGTATCTGCAAATTATCACGACATCACCCTGATTATAGCTCGCTATACCCTGACTGCCCGAAGCTGTTCAACTGATGATGAGCATGACATCGAGCAGACTAAAGTGCACCATAAACTGATAAAGAGCAACTATTTATAACAAACCTGGAAACGTATATTCATATTCGGGCGTTTCATCCTTTTTAAGATGACTGCACTATTTTCACAGTGCCCACGAGACATATACTATACATTATAAACTCTTCCTTGTTTGGATGTTCCGAAAACCCATTGATCCAAAAGCCCACTATTGTGTGAAGTGCCGCGAAGGTCCACTTGTCCGAAACTCAGTGGTCTGAAGACCTACTATTCCGAAGGTTCGATGACCTGAAGGTTTAATGGTCTCAAAGGTTCAGTGGTCCGATAGGTTTCGTAGCCCGAAGGTTCACTATTCCTAAGGTTCATTAGTCCGAAGGTTTATTGGTCTGAAGGTTCGATACTCCGAATGACGTTAAACAGCAAAACACCAAGTTTTAGCTTTCATCAATACTGTTAAGCCGGCGAGTTTTTGATCATCGCCAATATTTTGTTAGGATTGATAAATCTATTTAATCCATCAAATATTAGGTTTAGGTTTAGATTTGGGTTTATATTTGAAAAATTCTACCTAAATTTGTATGGAACGACATTGCAGTAGACCGCTCAGTATTTACTAAAATGATTTTGTGCCCGTTTGGCGTCCTTGGAATATTGAACCTTCGAACCAATGAACCTTCGGGCTACTGATTTTTCGAAACAACAACCTTCGGATTAGTAAACTTTCGGATTGGGAATCTTTCGGACTACTGAAGCTTCAGACTAGTGAACCTTCGGACCACTGAGGTTCGGATCAGTCAGCCTTCAGACCAATGAGGTTATCAGCCTCGGCCTTCGAACCAATTAGGTTTTAACCAGTGGGCCTTCGGACCAATGGATTTTCGGAAAAGCGTGTTGTAACCGTTTGGATCGCACACGATTCTGGGAATTACCTTATTTTGTTGTTTCATAGTATGATTCTAGCGTCAAAACAGAAATACTAAGAACATAAGAGGTAAAACAATAAATGAGTCAAATCGGTCCGGTATTTCTCCAGTTCTCACAACGGCTCTCTACATCTTTAATACTCTTCATCTTCATCGCTTTCAGTGCAAAGATCACCCGAATCAATCCCCACTTCCTCGTAATCCTTTTCAAGCGCCGCCATATCCTCCCTCGCCTCTGAGAACTCCCCCTCTTCCATACCCTCACCAACGTACCAATGAACAAAGGCACGCTTGGCGTACATTAGATCAAACTTATGATCAAGACGAGCCCAGGCCTCAGCAATGGCGGTGGTGTTACTCAACATACAAACTGCTCTTTGCACTTTAGCAAGATCCCCGTTTGGTACAACTGTCGGAGGCTGGTAATTGATGCCAACTTTAAATCCAGTTGGACACCAATCAACAAACTGGATCGTGCGTTTGGTTTTGATTGACGCCACGGCCGCGTTTACATCTTTCGGAACTACGTCACCACGGAACAAAAGGCAACAGGCCATGTACTTGCCATGACGGGGGTCACATTTTACCATTTGGTTGGCGGGGTCAAAACATGCGTTTGTTATCTCAGCGACTGACAGCTGTTCGTGGTATGCTTTCTCTGAAGATATTACAGGGGAGTAGGTCGCGAGCGGGAAATGTATACGTGGGTAAGGCACAAGATTTGTTTGAAATTCCGTCAGGTCCACGTTAAGAGCGCCGTCAAACCTTAATGACGCTGTGATTGAAGAAACGACTTGCGCGATGAGTCTATTGAGATTTTGATAACTGGGACGTTCGATGTCAAGATGTCTGCGGCAGAGGTCGTATATGGCTTCATTGTCAACCATGAAAGCGCAGTCTGTGTGTTCCAGTGTCGTATGAGTTGTGAGGATAGCGTTGTATGGCTCAACCACAGCAGTCGACACTTGTGGCGCAGGATACACAGAAAATTCTAATTTGGACTTCTTTCCGTAGTCTACAGACAGACGTTCCATCAAGAGAGCGTTGAAACCAGATCCAGTGCCACCGCCGAAGCTATGGAAGATTAGGAACCCCTGAAGTCCCACGCATTGGTCGGCCTTAATAAAAACAAAACAATGGAAAGAATAGAACTGTCGTTGAACGTTGCTGTTTTTTTTTCTTTCAGTTTTTCTGCCAGTCTGATGATGTTCTACAGAAACAGACAGGTGATCATATGATTGGCTATAACTAGTTACCATGTAAACCAGAAAAAATATCAAAAAACAGTTTGATACTTAAATAGGGGTCGCAGAACGGGGAAGGGGAGTGGGTCAAAAAATTCCCCAAATGTTATTCATATGCAATTACACGGAAGATTAGTAAAACAGTCAATTTTTCGCGCCGGCATGGCCGGTGCCCCTCCAAATATCAGCATCTTCTGAATTATTGAATCCAGCTGGTGTTCCAGTACTCCCCATCTAGTCAGTCGCGGTGTAAGAAACGTAACTTGTACACCCAGTTTTCTATACAATAGATATATCTTTATGAAATAAGACAAATATAGGCCTACTTTAGTTCCCCACCCCAGTGCCCCACCCCACAAAAGAACTGAACGTTTCTCATCCTTTGAAGAATGAGGGTCAGTGCATGCTAAAACTCCTGGGTTGGTGTCATTTGGCATTCATTTGGCAGTTTACGCAATTTCTCTATCACTCACCAGTTTACGAATCCGTTCAAGGGCTGTATCAATCTTCTCCCGTCCCACCGTATAATGCCCGCGGGCGTAGTTATTGGCGGCGTCCTCTTTTCCTGTAATCATCTGCTCCGGGTGAAACAACTGGCGGTACGGTCCAGTCCGAATTTCATCTGCAAATGAATTAATATGTGAAGAATAAAGTGAATTGCATGAGCTTTGGGCGTCAGCCATGTAACACGCAAGAAGTGTAAAGGAAACCTCTGATGTATGACGGTGTAGCCAATGCATCAATCGCATGTGACCAGTGCATGACCAGTTGTAATCCTATGATACTAAAAGCCAGAGTCGGTCTGGGATGCTTTAGGGGCCGAACTATCAAATGACTAGAGAGGGTCGGTGCCGGTAAAGTAACAAGGGAGAGTATAGGAGCTCAGAGCCTGGTTCGGAGCAGGGTCTTGGATACATCACACATGTAATGATTAAGAGCAAAATGATGACGACATAGGTGTATAAGGTGGACAGGTGGAGGGGGCACATGCATATGCTTCTCCCCCACCTTTCCGAAAAATAAAAATGTGCCCCTTTTGAAAATGAAAAATGCCTCTCAATTACTGTCAAAGGTGCAAGAACTGTTAGAATGTGCGCACACTTTTTACACAAATACTACAAAGTGCCACTTTTAAAATGAAGTGTGAGTTAATTAGTGATCCAACAGTAGGAAACTGGTGACTTTTGTCAGTCCCATGCCGGTACGGGAGGAATATGTCCCCATTGGACAGTGCCCTTTTCTAAAAATGAAGTGCCCCTTATACTTTATTATTTTGGGCTCACTTCTTCTATCTGACAGATTGGGATGGGGGACATATGCATATGACTTGGGAAGTGCCCCTAAGAGGTCTCCCACACACACACTTTTCTAAAGCTTCTTACACCCCTGGATGAAGGTGATTGTTAAATGTAAGTGTACCAGACCTAATCTACTTTAAAACTGCATATTCGACTGTGCACGGCACAAAGAGGCGCGAGGTCACTACACTTGGAGAGAGGTATAGCAGTATAATATATCACCCAAAGAAAGTTTGAGGGAAAATGATATAAAGTGAAAATTTTAAATAAACTTTCTTCAAAATACATTAACAATTGTTGAGAATGTGAGGATGAAGACACAACCTTCCGTACTAGTAAACTTACTACACCAGTCATTTTTACACAGATAAGACAGAGCTTTAAACTTGATTATCTCCCTAACGGAATAAGATTTTTGAACGCTTTCTTCACCATTTTGCTTCTTTTGAACTCCTCTATCATATCAGATAGACATGCTTGACCACTGAACTAATCCTTTAATTTCTTTCACAAATTTCATTTATCAAAGGTTCCCAACATGCAATTTCTTGTTCGCCAATTCACTATGACTAACTTCCTCCATTTAAAATATTATGAATGAGTAATGTTCTAGTTGGCTTATTCTCAGGTCACAAAGTATTGTCTATTTATGCATGTCTTTTAGATACCTATTCTTTTTACAGACCTTTTTTTGCTGTTTTCATGGTTTTTCCGGAGACATATTCATGCTTTTTAATCTTTCATATCACCTGCTGCCGGGTCCTGTGGAAAATCTACCAAATTGTCACTATTCCCCCGCCTCTCGAATGCACGATTTACCACTTCAAGTTTAAGATAAAATCTTTTAAGAAAAAACTTTGGTTGAACATGTTGAAGAAAATAATTGTTTAGGGCATGAAGGATCCAAGGTACCATAACGACGTCATTTATGAAAAAGTAAGGGGTTGAATCAACATCCCCCCCCCCTCCTCCAAGTTCCCGTGGCTACGCCACTGATGATAAGTTTATCCAGTTGTATCTCGAATTAAATCTTACCAACCACAGTCGGTTCCAAATCAACAAATACAGCCCTGGGAACGTGTTTCCCTTGACTGGTTTCGCTAAAGAATGTATTGTAAGCATCTCTCTCCTTGCCCACGGACTTATCCCCGGGAATGGTACCGTCCTGGTCGATGCCGTGTTCCAAACAGTACAGCTCCCAACAAGAGTTCCCCATCTGCACGCCGGCCTGCCCCACGTGGATTGAGATACATTCACGCTACAGAGACAAAAGCATATTATAGAAATTACAAATAGTTGTGAATATTTTTGTAAATATTCATAAATAAAGTTGAATTTTATGGATTATAATCATGTTTTTTTTTTGTAAGAGCTTTGTTATCATTCTCATACTGTCATAAGCAGCTCAGACATGTAAACACGCTCAAGCATATAAGCAGTGCTCGGTGCTTAAGGACAGTGGCGCTTTACGGGGGGCACGGGGGAATTTTCCTCACGAGATCGCTTTGATCCCCACTTGCTCTCCCAGAAAATTTTGTAAAGTAACATTTTGTCGGATTTATATGCGCCCCCCCTCACCCCATGGGGAAAATTTTCCCCTCTCTTTCCCCAGGCTGCCATGACCAAAATCCTGGCGCCGCCACTTTTTAGGGATATTTCTTGATCTGTGGGGTTAAATTTAGTACATTTAAATTTAGGGGAAATATTTTGCGATAATTTTCACTTAGGGAAGCATATTTTGTTTGTGCAAGTCTGTAACACTTACTGTCCTCAAGAAAATACGAAGTCACAATGAAAGATGTGTTGAGTTGGAATAACTGAATTTTTCAGATATACATT
Organism: Chiridota heheva; assembly: GCA_020152595.1. Taxonomy (NCBI): domain Eukaryota; kingdom Metazoa; phylum Echinodermata; class Holothuroidea; order Apodida; family Chiridotidae; genus Chiridota; species Chiridota heheva. The sequence goes on from JAIGNY010002150.1 coordinate 1,203,064, forward strand.
TTGCAGCGTTTGGTGTGACCCCCTCCCCTCCACCCACCACGCACACACACACACACAGTGACGTAGCCAGGATTATCGTATGGGGAGGGGAATTGAATTAAACCGACACGATATTTAGTGGCATAGTTGAGGTGACACCGAAGGTGTCACTTCGAACGCAAAGAGTTAGACTTTTTTGCGTGGGATCCAGGGGCCCGCTTAAGAGACCCTGCTGGGGTCCAGGGGGCGTATAATTCACTGGACCGCGGTGTATGATTCACTGGCCCATGGGGTGTATAATTTACTGGCCTGCATAGCTCACTGGCCTGCAGTGTATAATTCACTGGCCCGCGGTGTATAATTCACTGGCCCGCGGTGTATAATTCACTGGCCCGCGGTGTATGATTTACTGGCCCGGGATGTATGATTCACTGGCCCGCGGTGTATAATTTCACTGGCCCGCAGTGTATAATTCACTGGCCCGCGGTGTATAATTTACCGGCCCGCGGTGTAAGATTCACTGGCCCGCGGTGTATGATTCATTGGCCCGCGGTGTATGATTCACAGGCCCACGTTGTATAATTCACTGGCCTGCATAACTCACTGGCCTGCAGTGTATAACTCACTGGCCTGCAGTGTATAATTCACTGGCCCGTGGTGTATAATCTACTGGCCCGCTGTGTGTAATTCACTGGCACGCTGTGTATAATTGACTGGTCACTGTGTATAATTCACTGGCCCCCGGTGTATAATTCACTGGCCTGGCCCTCAGTGTATGATTCACTGGCCCGCAGTGTATGATTCACTGTCCCTCGGTGTATGATTTACAGGCCCGCGTTGTATAATTCACTGGCCCATGGGGTGTATAATTCACTGGCCTGCATAACTCACTGGCCTGCAGCGTATAACTCACTGGCTCGTGGTGTACAATCTACTGGCCCGCGGTGTGTAATTCACTGGCACGCGGTGTATAAGTGACTGGTCCACTGTGTATAATTCACTGTCCCGCGGGGTGTATAATTCACTGTCCTGCAGAGTGTATAATTCACTGTCCTGCAGAGTGTATAATTCACTGTCCTGCGGGGTGTATAATTCACTGGCCCGCAGTGTATAATTCACTGGCCCGCAGTGTATAATTCACTGGCCCGGGGGTTATAATTCACTGGCCGCATGTATAACTTCACTGGCCGCAGTGTATAATTCACTGGCCCGCGGTGTATAATTCACTGGCCCGCAGTGTATAATTCACTGGCCCGCAGTGTATAATTCACTGGCCGCAGTGTATAATTCACTGGCCCGCAGTGTATAATTCACTGGCCCGCAGTGTATAATTCACTGGCCCGCAGTGTATAATTCACTGGCCCGCAGTGTATAATTCACTGGCCGCAGTGGCCCGCAGTGTATAATTCACTGGCCCGCAGTGTATAATTCACTGGCCCGCAGTGTATAATTCACTGGCCCGCAGTGTATAATTCACTGGCCCGCAGTGTATAATTCACTGGCCCGCAGTGTATAATTTAACAACGTATCTTAAGTAGCCTAGCTTATATGGTTATCATTGCTTGCGAAGATAAAGCAAATGTTACCAGGGCACACTGTTCTTTGGCCTTCTCTTTGTGAGACCCCATGTTATTTTTTTTAATCAGCCGTGCCCGCGGTGTATTCACGGCGTAGAATACGCTGGTGCATCGGCCTATATCACCAACAACAAAAGCTATCCCTGATCTATTCCAACTCATTAGTAAAAGACAGCTATATTGCTGACCGTACGTGTATTAGTACCGCACCGTAGTGTATGTGTAGAAAACTAGTAAAGCGGCTTACTAAATTCTAACACAAATAAAGTTTGATCTGGTCAGATAAAGCCAGGTATAACCTTGATTAAAAACAATTTGATATACAATTAAACTTTGATCTAGCCAGATGAAATTAATGTTCAGGCGAAGTGTTTTGGCCCGAGTAGAATGGCTTTGGCCCGAGTAGAATGGCCCGACTTAGAGGGGTCATTTGCGATATTATATTAGATCTGGACCAGATCAAGTTTGATCTGAGCCAGATCAAGATCTGGGAAGTATATCAAATCCAGATCTGAAATTTATATCTAGGCCAGATCTGAAATTTATCCCTGGGCCAGATCTGGAATTTGTATCTGCGCCAGATCTGGAATTTATATCTGGGCCAGATCTGGATTCTATATCCGAGCCAGATCTGGAATTTTTGTAAGGGTGGGCCCTTTAGGTGTTTCCATTCGCTACAAATAGAAAGGGACGATTTTGACAAACACGTACTGATCCTGGGGCATATATATATTTATATATATATATATATATATATATATATATATATATATATATATATATATATATATATATATATATATATATATATATATATATATATATATATATATATATATATATATATATATATATATATATATATATATATATATATATATATATATATATATATATATATATATATATATATATATATATATATATATATATATATATTTATATATATATAAATATATATATATATATATATATATATATATATATATATATATATATATATATATATATATATAAAGAACTCATCATTATACGTACAGGTCGAACAGGTTTACGCCTTCTTCTAACACCAAGGGCATTCTCCTCGACATTCCTCTCACAAAACGCAGAACATTTAAAGACAGGTCGTTTGCTGTAGCTGCCCCTGTCACATGGAATAGTTTGCCATCTTCTCTTCGATGCATCAATAACTACGATAATTTCAAACGGGAACTAAAAACTGTTTTGTTCACTAAGGCTTTTTATAATTGTTTGTGTTTATCCTTATCCTATGAACTTTATTAACTTTATGAACAGTTTTATTTATTTTCTGTACAGCGCCGCTGAATGTGCATTGTATAGATATTGAGCGCTATATAAATATATAAACATAAACATAAACATATATATATATATATATATATATATATATATATATATATATATATATATATATATATATATATATATATATATATATATATATATATATATATATATATATATATATATATATATATATATATATATATATATATATATATATATATATATATATATATATATATATATATATATATATATATATATATATATATATATATATATATATATATATATATATATATATATATATATATATATATATATATATATATATATATATATATATATATATATATATATATATATATATATATATATATATATATATATATATATATATATATATATATATATATATATATATATATATATATATATATATATATATATATATATATATATATATATATATATATATATATATATATATATATATATATATATATATATATATATATATATATATATATATATATATATATATATATATATATATATATATATATATATATATGGCCCCTCAAGCCAGCCAGCAATTTGCTCCACTCACCGGTCCCTCCCGTCCATATTTTACATGTCTTATATATCTGTCTATACCACACACGAAACATTTACTAAAAAATCCAACTTACCATTTTTCAAGATAAAATGACCAAATCGAACCAAAACTGTCAGCAATATAACATATATATGGGAATGGTTTGCTTCTTACACCGCTGTGAAGACGGTCAAAGCAAGCAGACAAAGCAAGTAATGAAACTTTCCGCAGACGCTTTAGTCGTTTTATAAGACGGAAATTGGACAATTACGAGAGGATATGAGCTATTTGTTAGATTTTGAGACTTCCCCAGGACTGCATGACCAATCAGCACACTTTTACTTGCAGTAGATCTATATATTGTCTCTCTGTTGTTATCAAAAATAACTAGTGACGCCTCGGGACAAGTTGTTTTGACTGCTTTTCAGACTGATGATCGAACAGTTGAATGTCTAATTATCACTGGGGGACGCCCTCAAATAATCTACCCTGTGGGGGAACGTTTAGAAAGATCATTGAAAGTCTAGTACAATTGGGAACGCACATGGGCACTTTTTCCTCCTCTGGCACCCACGGGCGTAACTTTAGGGGGTGTTACACTCCCTAGAAACAAAAAAATGCGTCGGGCAAATCCAGTTTTGACTATTTCGTCGGCAAAAAAATAGCCCGTTATGGAAAAAATGTGGGAGAAAGTTAATTATACCTTTGTTTTCTTCGCAAAAAGACAAAATACTTATAAAAATGCATAATCTCACAGGCGTTTTGTTATCTTCATGGTTGTGCGATCACACCCCCTTCTCCCCCTCCGCCCCTCCCAATGACTGAACACTGATCTTAGTTAGTCGGGCAGAGATGTATATAATGTCGTATGTACTTATATCAGAGTGTATTCAGTCATGCCCGACTCAGATAGATTATGACCTCCCGACCGTTGACTCGGCACATGATGCTGACAACATCATAATTGGGCGCTTAGTCAGGCAGAGATGTAAAATATCGGAAGTATTATTTAAACCACATAAACATCTCAACCATCTCCCGACTCGGCATCGTGATGCTGCCATCATACTTAAACATCTTGTTTCTAGTCGGGCAGAGATTTGAAATGTCGGATGTACTGTTTTAAATCAGAGTACATTTCAACCATACCCGCCCGAATCGTCTGGATATCAGAATCATATCCTCCTAACTCGGCATCATGATGCTGACAACATCCTACTTGGGCACTTAGTCGGGCAGATATGTAAAATGTCGTGTACTGTTTGTATCAGAGATACATCTTAATCATGCCCGAATCGTCTGGATATCAGAATTATCTCCAATCGACTCGATATGATTGGGCTCGAGTTGGGCAACTGGGATGTATATGAAAGATTGCCCACCCACACACGTTTAAAATCCAGAACCCCGATGATCATATGTCATTTCGTCCCTCTTTTCGCGTAGTGACGAATGTCATTTCGTCCTTCTTTTCGCGTAGTGACAAATGCCATTTCGTCCCTCTTTTCGCGTAGTGACGAATGTCATTTCGTCCCTCTTTTCGCGTAGTGACGAATGTCATTTCGTCCCTCTTTTCGCGTAGTGACGAATGTCATTTCGCTTGCAACTAATTCGGGTCGAAGAATCGATTACGCCTACTTTCGAATTTCTACGATGGGGCATTGATGAGATAAAAGAACGCCCCAATTGACGAATGTTACTTTTTCGAGCAAAGTTTATTCCGCAGACTGACGAATGCGACATTTGTCACTATGCGGAAAGATATTTGCTACCGATCACAGGTTAAACCTGTATAGCGCACATACCGACGAATCTACGATGATGGAAGTTCCGTGCCGTCGGGAGGAAGGCTGGGGCATCAGCCCCCAATAATTTGAGATAATAACAGTAATAAATTGTTCCCCGGCCTGATGACCCACCATACAACTGCACACGTACAAACTGACAGACGTACATAGACTTCAGACTGTCGCCGCGATTAACTGGGCTCAGTAAATTCATTGAGCCCAATGCTTTTTATGCGTACCGTGATCGGCCATGTTGTCCAATTAAATCGTGAAATTTTTGCGAAACTTTTTCAAGTAACTAACGCTATCCATCTGTCCATGGGTACGGTTGCGTTGCTATTCAAAACAAATTGAATTGCTTGCATTCGGGGTGGATTGCAGTTCAGAACTCATTGCATTCTCGTGTAATCATCTTCATTTTCGGAAAATTTCCTTTGTTTCGGAAAATGTCTTTAAATATTGGGCAATTTCCTTAATTTTTCTTCGATTTTCGTTAAATTTTCTTCGTGTTTTGGGAAATTTGGCAGTTGCCGATTTTCCGGAAATTTCCTGAATTATTAAGAAATTCTACTCATTTTTGGGAATGTTTTGGTCAATTTTCATAAACTTTTCTTCATTGCCGGACAATTTCCTTAGATTTTCGGAGCATTTTCTTCAAATTTTTGAAAAATATCCTTGAATTTTCAGGACATTTTCTTCATTTCCAAGTAAATTTTCTTATTTTCGGGCAGTTTTGTCGATCTTAACATTCGAATTTAAAATATTCTTCTTTTCATCAATTACATTTCGGATTTTTGTGTTGATTTTTAAACCTTGTTTGTTTGAGGTCTTAACGGCACCACGACAATGAAAGTCAAATTGTGATCATTTTAGAGGTAGGAAGGAAAGAAAACAGGGGGAGAAACCTTGATCCCAATAATTTTGGCCGAATTTTCTCAAATTCCTGGGGAAATATTTCTCAGTGCCTGACAGTAGGTAACCCAAATGCTTATTTAAAACCATGAACCCATCAATTTGGGTCGAATTTTCTCAATTTCCATGCATATTCCAGGGGAAATTTCTCCTCTGCCTGACAGCGTTCAGAGATTGGGACCAAAATGCTTATTTGAGTAACTTTTGTAACACATGTCTGGCGATGATACTGGAGAGGAAGGGTGCGGGGGAGGGTCATCTGTTCCCAATTGTGTGTGATTCTAAACACAGGCTTCGTTTATAGACAAGTCGGGCAAGTGCAAATTTTCGTCGGAAAAAGTAGTCTTACATAATGTCGAAGTCTAGGTCTGCTGGAATCTTCACCGTCCAGTCAGTCACTTTTCCTCCTTCCCGCCCTCAAACACTTCCCCTCTTCAGGCACCTTCGCATCCACCCGTCCTCGCGCACTTTCTCAGTCTCCTAATCTTGGCACCTTCCCCCTCTTCCCGGGTTGCCTTCGACTTCGGCACCCCCTCTCCATTAGCACTTTCTCCTCTAGCACAGTACCCAGAAACCGCTGTCGGGAACCAAATTTATTGATTCAAAGCAATATTTCTAGTTTTACCTGTTTACCCACTTCAATCTATATGTGGGCGAAGTGTAGGAAGCAATGAGAGGAGAGCTTCCCCTGAGATTTTACTTGTCCAGTTGCATGCTTAAAAACGCCTAATATTGTATTCGATAACCACTGAGGGTGGAGGGCCACTGTGGTTGGAGGGCCGCTGGGGTGGAGAGTGGCGCTGGGATGGAGAGTGGCGCTGGGATGGAGAGTGGCGCTGGGGTAGAGGAGGGGCGCTGAGGGTAGGGGCGCTGAGGGTGCTGGAGGGCGCTGGGAGTAGAGAAGGGGCGCTGGGGGTAGAGGAGGGGCGCTGGGCGACCTAAAAAGTCATGGGCCATCAAAAACTAGAAATCTTTGCCCCTTGGACTCCAGAGATGCGCCCATGACCAATTTCCAAGGGAAATTTCTCCTCTGCCTGTTAGAAATGCTTATCACAGTCAGAGTGGATTTGTTTATTAAAGTTTTGCCTATTTTCATCTTGGATTTTAGATTTAAAGCCACTTTGGGGCACTAAACAATACATTTTCAAAAATCCGCCCACCTGGACCTCTTACAAACTGTAATTTCCCCTGGAATTGCTCCGCCCCAGGACCCCGTGATTTATCATTTACACTTTGGAAATTTGTAAGCCTTGTGGGGGCATCAAAAACAAAATCTTTTCCTGCACAATTTCAGTTTATTATTTTTCCTGTCAGTTTGGAAATAGTAACCCTATAATACATGGGCGGATTTGTCCACCGAAAGTGGAAGGTGGGGGGGGAAAGGGGTGAGGGGTGGAAACAAAATCACTAAGAAAGAAAATCCCCCAGATTTGAGAAACAAAAATGGCAGCTTTTATTTTAAAACTGTGTTGATTTAAAGCCATCAATAACAAGAAATATTCAGACTAAGTTGCCCTTATTTTCTATTCATCTGGCGTGTCCATTCTTAACAATGGGTTGAAATGCATGTCATAGAATCAAAAAATCCAATGGTGGGGAACGATTAAACACCCATATCATGGTCAGTGTAAAAACTTTTTCCAGGAAGTTTATTTTCTATTCATAGGTGTTGTTTAACAATTTGATTCTGTTTGGAATCATCGCTTTAAACTGTTATTAAACACCAAAATATTTCTAAATGTCTGTTCAGGGCTGATAATTTTACATTTGGAAAAAGTTTAACACGGTTCCAGGGGTGATAGCTAGCCTTTTATTTTTGGACCTGGTATATTTCCTTTTTACCATTTATTTTTCTCGGGGGGGGGGAGGATGTACGACCCCCCACCTACACCCATGGGTTCAAACATGCTATTAACAAGAACGAAGCGTTTGGGAGAATAATCCCAAGCAAAGCTTGTATTAGGTCTTGTCTTTCCACCAGGGTGAATCAGCACTTCCCCTTTCCTCTCCAACAACCAAAGCCAATGTGCTACTTTTCTAATTAATACAAATCTGGACAGGTAGATATTTGATGTGCACCAGAAAGGGCATAAAAGTTTTAAACAGAATAGCATTCAAATTACGACAAAAGCACATACTGTTTCCATTTGAACAATCCTATATGTACAAGTTGTGAATGCATGAGCAGATTCAAGGACATTTTATCTTAAATAGCAGTCACTGAAAATAATAAGAATTTTGATTGAGGGTATATGATGGAGATTCAAAACTTCTTGTAAAATTGAACTACTCAAGTTGGTGGAGAATTGCCAAAACAATAAAATTCAGGGAGATATCTTGTTATGTCACAAAAATTACAATTAAGTTTGAATACATTATAATTATTAAGACTTACTTTTGCTAGGATCTTCAGTCTATAGCATAATACTATAAGATGGAGTTGTTGCTACCTGTCCATACATCTTTCAAGGTGCACACCCATAGACTTATGAAATGCCCATAGACTTATAAAATGCCCATATACTTATGATATGCCCATAGACTTATAAAATGCCCATAGACTTATGATATGCCCATAGACTTATGATATGCCCATAGACTTATGATATGCCCATAGACTTATAAAATGCCCATATACTTATGATATGCCCATAGACTTATGAAATGCCTATAGACTTATGATATGCCCATAGACTTATGAAATGCCCATAGACTTCTGATATGCCTATAGACTTATGAAATGTCTATAGACTTATGATATGCCCATAGACTTCTGATATGCCTATAGACTTATAAAATGCCCATATACTTATGATATGCCCATAGACTTATGACTTATGAAATGCCCATAGACTTATGATATGCCCATAGAAATGCCTATAGACTTATGATATGCCCATAGACTTATGAAATACCCATAGACTTATGATATGCCCATAGACTTATGAAATGCCCATAGACTTATGATATGCCCATAGACTTATGAAATGCCCATAGACTTATGATATGCCCATAGACTTATGATATGCCCATAGACTTATGAAATGCCCATAGACTTCTGATATGCCTATAGACTTATGAAATGTCTATAGACTTCTGATATGCCCATAGACTTCTGATATGCCTATAGACTTATGAAATGTCTATAGACTTATGAAATGCCCACAGACTTATGATATGCCTACAGACTTATGATATGCCCACAGACTTATGATATGCCCACAGACTTATGATATGCCTATCAACTTAAGATACAAATAAACTTCAAACACATTTTTATTATGGAGTTGCTTCTTTTGTGCCTTTCGATAGAAAACATGGTAACAATTAGTGCCATTATAAAAACGACACACAATAATGATTGACAAATAAATATTGACAAAATGAAGTACTGACCTATGTTTGAGATAGATATAAAGTTGATTGCATTTAAGATCCTTTCCAAAATGGGAAATTCGGTGTATATCTTAGAAGTACTGATATTTCTTCAGTATAAATGACAAGAAATTGGTCCATAAAAATCGTACAACACTTAACCATAAAGTGAAAGGCAATGTTTTTGCATTCACTAACAAAGTAGTACATTTGAAAGTAACAGAGGGATAACACATACAAATCGTGTAGCCTAGTCAGGACATTTTAGGATTGACCATGCACAGAACTTGATGATACCGTAAAAGGGAAGTATTCAATTCATCTAGATATTTAAGAATAATATGCTGCCCTCACTTTTAGTCATTTTTAAGTTATTACAGTTTGCTTCAATTTGCTCGTTTGTAGTGAATGAGAAGTCATGCAAACGTGAAGAGGCACTATGGTGACAACTTCTAATCTCATCTCACCAAATATGAGTTAAAATTGGTCTAAAGGCAGAATTGTTGATGCAATTGCAACAGAACATTTGGTCATAAATGAGTTGTGTGATATGAGTCAACTTAAGCACTGATCAAGATACAATAAATATTATTACCAAGGATCACTATTGTGATGTCAAATTATAACAGACAGGTGTGTAGATTAATGAGCCTACTGACAAGATGGCTCCCTCCAGCACCTGAACAGAATGTTTCAAATATGATGGTCTTTGTGAGGTTTTTCTTATGACAAGAAAGTCACAAAAGAACTATCCAGAACACCTGAATGACTAAATTCTACCACTTGGGGAACATCTGATGAGTAAATAGTATACGTCTACAACATTATATCTAATATTCATTGTCTTCATCATCCTCACCTTCGGCATCCATGGAGTCCATGCCAACCTCCTCATAATCTTTTTCCAAGGCTGCAAGATCCTCACGAGCTTCGGAGAATTCACCCTCCTCCATACCCTCACCGACATACCAATGCACAAAGGCACGCTTGGCATACATCAGATCAAACTTATGATCGAGACGAGCCCAGGCCTCAGCGATGGCGGTGGTGTTGCTCAACATACAGACAGCACGCTGGACCTTGGCAAGATCGCCACCTGGTACTGTGGTTGGTGGTTGATAGTTGATACCAACCTTGAAACCAGTTGGACACCAGTCAACAAACTGGATGGTACGCTTGGTCTTGATGGTGGCAACTGCAGCATTGACATCTTTAGGTACAACGTCACCACGGAATAAAAGACAGCAAGCCATGTATTTGCCGTGACGAGGATCACATTTCACCATCTGGTTGGCGGGCTCGAAACAAGCGTTGGTGATTTCTGCTACAGTCAGCTGCTCATGATAGGCCTTCTCGGCAGAGATGACAGGGGCGTAGGTGGCAAGAGGGAAATGAATACGGGGGTAAGGTACCAAGTTGGTCTGGAATTCGGTGAGATCCACATTAAGAGCACCATCAAATCTCAGTGAGGCGGTGATAGATGACACAATTTGACCAATGAGACGATTCAGGTTGGTGTAAGTTGGTCTCTCGATGTCCATGTTACGTCTGCAGATGTCATAGATAGCTTCGTTGTCCACCATGAAGGCGCAGTCAGAGTGTTCCAGGGTGGTGTGGGTGGTCAAAATGGAGTTGTAGGGTTCAACTACAGCAGAAGAAATCTGTGGGGCTGGGTAAACTGCAAATTCAAGCTTTGACTTTTTGCCGTAATCTACAGAGAGCCGTTCCATCAGAAGGGATGTGAACCCTGACCCAGTGCCGCCTCCAAAGCTGTGAAAGATAAGAAAGCCTTGAAGGCCAGTGCATTGGTCAGCAAGTTTCCGCAGTCTGTCCAAGACAATATCAATATGTTCCTTTCCAACAGTGTAGTGCCCTCTAGCGTAGTTGTTGGCGGCATCTTCCTTGCCGGTGATAAGTTGTTCAGGGTGGAATAGTTGTCTGTATGAGCCGCTGCGGATTTCATCTGTAACGATAAACTAGATTGATTAACTGCCAAATTTCAAATCAATTAACGTCTCTGAGTTACAAAATAAGCCACACCCACCATAGCAACGCGTAACTAGGTGTGGACAAACAAACCTCAAATCCATAATCGTGCATTACCAATGCATTGACATCTAGATGTTCGCGAAGTGTGCCGCAAGCCTTGATCCATTTATGGCACTTCTCCGGATCTTTATAACATTTTTAGCAAAAGAGATAAACAAAAAATTAAGTTAGGTTAGTGTTCTGGGTAACAGCAATTAGATTTACAAAGCCTGCAGTGGGTGCAGAAATTTGTTTTGTACAATAAATTGCATGGATTACAAAAACGCGCACCGCTAGCTAGTTGTACTGTGCCAGTACCGCCTAGGATGTTTGCCCTACTTAGTTATGCAGATTTTGTTGCTAGGCAAATTCATGTGGTGATTGGTTAAAAAAGCTGTCAATCATCTAACCCACAGAGGTTAATGAAGTTCTCTAGATAAATACTTGAATGAAAAACGAGGGTTTGTATTTTGCACATTTATAAATGTCGCTTTTAATTGAGAGCATCCTGCATGCAATGATCATTTCTATTATACAGTGTGTGTATACCAGGGTTCTAGCTAGACAAGTTTGAGTGCTGGGCTCCATTAACAATCAGTGGCAAGCCCCATCCCCACCCGTCCCATGAAAAACTGTTCAAGTTTAGTCCACTTTTATTGACAAATTGTCAACATTTTTTTTTTTTTTTAATGCTAGAAGGATTTACAATTTGTTTTATTTACAATGAGACTAAAAATTATTTAACTGTTAAAGCCACCCCCTTCCACTTATAAAGTACAAACATATGCAGGAAACTCTTCTCTTAATTCCCATTGGTATTCCATCCTGCCCAAACTTTTTATCACTTTTATTTTTGTCCCATTCATTAACGTTTGACGAAAGCCATACATTATTATAATTATTTGAAGTTACCCCCCACAAATAAAAAAAACAGTCCATTATAATGTTAAGTGCATATGGGATTTATAACAAATGTGATTGGTTACTTACATTTGGACCGGTCTATCAGCACGCCTTGGGCTCTTGGGTGTAATATTTACTTTGTTTAAGTTTGTTTGTATGGTTAAGTGACTGACTTGGCAAGCTGCCAGCAGTGATTCGCAAGGATTAAAGCGTGAACCTGAACTGTATGCATGTGAGTATGTTTATGTAGGTGACATGTATAAGTGATTTTATAATAATATTAGTGCTGTCATGACATGTCAATTATCGCGATATCTCTTTTCCCACGACAATGAAATATGCCTCTCGTGATACCAAAAAGTTTAATGTTCAACTAAGAAACTTTCCCGCAACTAGGCTACATCATACGTTACAATTCTAATGTTACGGTATTAAATCTAAAAGTCAAGTTTAGGCTACTAATATCATGCAAAATATTGTGAAACAAAATACAAAAGATATATCAAAAATTGTGCTCCGTCATCCCACACTGGCACGCTCCAATGTACAGTAAGTTGGCAAAAAGTACAAAAAATTGGCCCACAACATGCATCTCGGGCTCTCACTTCAATGATTAATGGTCATGTTGGTAAAATTCCCAAAAATGAGCGTGATGAACGTAAAAGCCACGCGATCATGTCGTCTGCTAGATTTGCAAATCATTTTTTCTTGCGTTCATCATTAAAGAAGTAATGTTTAACAATTTGTGTCGCGAGTAAGTTTTCTAGAAAAGTATTGGGGCATACATGTACCAATATATCGCAATATTTTTCTCCACGATAATTAATACATAATACAGCGATGTCGTGACAGCACTAGATAATATGTACGTTCAATTGCGTTTAATTCTTATATAGTTCAACCATTTGATCAAAATTTATTGCGCGTAATGTATGTTATGTGTGTAAATCAGCGGATGACATAAATAGAGTGAGATCAAAAGGAGATCTGTTTAACACTTCATTAATTAACCAAATTGAAGTTTTAAATGCCGGGCGGAAAAGTGAATCTTAGTTAGAGCCGAGTGCCAGGCTGAAATTGTGAGTCCTGGGCGGGCCCACCTAGTGCCGCCCACTGTAATTAGAACCCTGGTGTATACCTCTGGGTAAAATAACAATTAATACCTATGTTCAATTTTCATCCCATTGGAAAATGTAAAGCAACAGCAGGTTCTACATAAGTAATGCAATCATGAGGTGGATTTTGATTTCAAATAATCATGTTGTAGGGGGGAGGGGCACAAATGCTTTAGGAGTTAGGCAGATTATGCGGGCAATGACCTTCACAATGGGGAAAGGGCACAGACCTATGCCTCACATTGACTACATGGGCCTGATGGTCATGCAAGGGAAATGTTCAATTTTTCCTGTCACCAGAAAAATAGGCTTTAACTTGAAAAATGTGAGGAAGATGATACTTACATGTATTTTCTGGCATCTTTAGTGTTACTTTTTTAAGTTTCCTCTCTAATATCAATAATCTTATATTGATCATTCTACTACTGCTACTGTATATTGAAATATTGCCTGAATATATATATATATATATATAATATATATGATATATATACATATCAAAATATCTAAATGCAAATTATATGACATAATACTTCAATCATTATTACTGTTCTGTACAAGGTTATCTCATTTCAGTGCAAAAAAAAAAAATACAACTTTGTGTACATGTAAATTTACAGAAATCATTGCAAAATATGTCCATAAATCTTCAAATCATAAACATCCAATAGGCTTAAAAAATATCTGCTTCAAGTTTTCTTTCTAGGCTTGAGCGGTATACCGGTACTCACGTAAGCACCAGTACCAAAGTACCAGTAATCCATATCGATAAAAGAAATTGGGATTTCTCACCTGCCACTAGCGCTGCAGTAAGCTTATGCTGCAGACCGTACCTAGGCCTATGCAAATTATGTACTGCGCAAGGCAGTCCATTATTTTGCAATCTGGCAACCTGTCACAAGAAGTTTTACTTAATGAGATTTATTTCAGTCATGCCTGTTTTTTACCATACAAGGCCAACACACTGCTCTCACCTTAATGACTGTTCCCACTGCACAGTGTACTAAACATACAGTGTACATCGCCATCACATAACGTTGTGTTGCATTTAGGCCTTGACCATTCATGTGAACATGTTCAGAGCTTGCAAAATTTGCCATGTTTAATCGACCATGGAAGTTTTAAAACTTAAATTTGCGGTGCTACACAGCCCTTTTCCTATAATAAAATGAAGATGGAACTCCATTTTTACCAATTATTACTGACTAAAGGTATTTAAGAAGTATTTAAAGGTATTTCATGCCCTGTGAATCATTGAGCTTGGGCCTAAGGACCTAGTTTTGGAACTACTGTAAGTGCAGGCCTCCCAGTGACTCTTTTTTTAAATAAAGGTTTTTTTAAGATTGAAAAAGTTGAAATCGATGTTTTTCAAGGTTTTGGATTGAAATAAAAAGGTTTATAAAGGTTAACTCATGGAATAAATTTTCATACAATGAGCATATTCTGGGGCAAAAGGCAGTTGGTGGCGCCAAAGTCCATTACTTACATAAAGTTGGAAATTTTATTTTGGTCCTGCTACTTTTTAAATGTGTGTTGAGAACAGATATGCTATTAAATGGATGTGTATACTTACCAAATGAAGCTAAAATCTTATCACTCGAATCATTTACCTTACTTAACTTTGAAAATAAAGGTTTTAAAGATTATTTTGGAAGGAATAAAGGTTCAATTTGTCAATAAAGGTTTTTAAAGGTTTACCGGGAGCCCTGTAAGTGTATACATTGTGAGTTCAAAGTTACTGTAGTTCATAAATGACCAAGTCATAACTAACTTGTGTGCTTGCCAAATACTGAAATTTACTTGAATTTTATAAAGTTGTTTTTAATATGAAATATTAAGAAAAGTTCAAATGATTTTTTCACATTTTCACTTGATTTAAAAAAATAAAAATATAAAAACCCTGGAAAGATAAAGGTTTTTCAACAGTTTTTATACATCCCGATAGAGAAGGTAATAATAAACATTTCCCTCCCTAATACATCCCAACATTACTCTATGAACATGCCAAGAGGAAATTATTTTCCCCACAATCATTTATAATGTTATCAGTGTATGTGTTTAGGATGTTATTGTGATACTACAGCGAATATGCCAAGCACAAAGTGATATAGATAGAGGTTTTTCAACAGTTTTTATACATCCCGATAGAGAAGGTAATAATAAACATTTCCCTTCCTAATACATCCCAACATTACTCTATGAACATGCCAAGAGGAAATTATTTTCCCCACAATCATTTATAATGTTATCAGTGTATGTGTTTAGGATGTTATTGTGATACTATGGCGAATATGCCAAGCACAAAGTGATATTTATTTTTCCTTTTTACGCATGTAAAAAGAATTTGACAAGTTTTAACGAAGATGCCGGTACCTATTTATTTTGTTCTCCATTTTTAGTTCACGTATTATGTAACACATATTATGAGCAGTGACCCTGAACATAATATCGAGGGTCATAAGATATACCGATATGATCCTTGAAATCAATTTGGTCATATTGATGAGTCAATATCGAAAAATTACTTAAGCTTAAATATCAAAAGGTTTTTCAAAAAGTAGGTTGTATAACTTTAGTATATTGGTTTTGATTTATTGACATTTAACCAATCAGATATTTCTTGTCTCCAAATTTAAATTGTAATAATTCCTTCTAAAGTGTGACAATGCCATTAAGTACCTGTTATGTATACAGAGGGTAGACTTATGTAGAGGTCACCCCTGCCCCCCCCCCTTCCCGGTAACTTTACTAGCTATAACCCTTCTTGATTAAATTCAAGTACCCAGTGACACTTGTCAAATACATGTATCACAAGGTGAAGGCTATAGCACAACCAAATTGCAATTTCCATTGTTGTGCTCGATAGAGAAAGTGTGTAAAATATTTATCAGAGTAAAAAAATAATATGAACTTTAATTTGAAGGCATTGCTTTGTAGCCTATTTAGTAACCACATATGATGTGGGCATAGCCAACTTTAACATTTGCCCAGTTGAATGAAAAGTAAAAATCTACACACATTTTGTTATCTCTTTATTCTTGTAGTGTACACTAGTGACAAATCCCCTTTTACAATACTGTAAAGAGCTTGGTGCAAGCTATGATTTACTTACCAATTACAGACGGTTCCAAGTCTACGAACACGGCACGTGGAACGTGTTTCCCTGCACCAGTCTCACTGAAGAAGGTGTTGAAGGAGTCATCACCACCTCCGATGGTCTTGTCGCTGGGCATCTGACCATCAGGCTGGATTCCATGCTCCAGACAGTAGAGCTCCCAGCAGGCGTTGCCCATCTGGATACCAGCTTGACCGACGTGAACTGAGATACATTCACGCTAGATGTGAAAAGAAATTGAAGATATTTGGTAATTAAAAATCAAAATATGATTGTTTTTAAGACAAATTCCCCAGACCACGATAAACATAGTAAGTATTAGTTCTGTGAACATCAGACATGTCTACCATGTGTAAAAAAGAGCAAAGAGAATTGTGACTAAAATACATTAATATTGTATTTTGTTTAAAATGTAAATATCATACCACACTTATAAATTTCTAGCTTTTTTTTAAAACATATTCTGTTGAAAACTTATCCAAATTTCTTATTGGCAATTACGGCAAAAATAACTAATAATTCTTTAGATGGAAATCAATTTATACAATAGTTCACTGTTTGTTTGTATATCAAAATAGTTATCAAGTGACTACAAATATTTCAAAAACCTACTCAAATCAAAGACTTAAGTTTTTTAATACCATTTTGACTGTTTGGTTCCTGGCTTAGTTTGAACTTCCATACAATATCAACATGCTTGAGCAAGTTGAGGATGTTACATTTTCTTCAATTTTAAACAACCTGCTGAAATATGTACACCAGAGCACACTCAATTGGTCTTATCAACCAAGCAGGCTGATTACTTTGACCATGGCAAGGAACCAAGGAGAAACCACAAGTGACCCTCTGTATATTTAGTGACCTTCATAACAATTTGTTCAGCATTGAACAATTTGGTCAACATCACATTGAGAGCTGTAAAAAAAAAATTCTAAACAGTAATTCCTTTATTTTGAAACAAACTAACAGAATGTTTATGGACCATGTAGCAACTGCTGTTGGTTGAATGAGTTCAAATCCAAAAAAATATTTTTTGAATGGTAAAAAAACACTTCTGTGTCAACTGTGTGACTCACCACTACCTCCCCTGACAAGGTGAATCATTGCACTAAGGTGGGTGGACAAAACATCCTCCTTGGTGCACCCCTGTTGTCACATACCTGTAGGTGACTGACAATTTGTTTGTGATATGACTTGCTCCCCCTCCCAAATCACTCACCTGTGTACAAAGTCAATGGGGCTGAAATAAATTGACCCACCCCAGAGTCACTCTGGTGACTGACAATTTGGTCTAACAACCCAAATGTCTGTCACTATTTCATATGTCAATGACTCACCTTTGACAGTGACATGACCTGTGATGATCTATGTCAATCTAAGTAACATAGTTCAGTCCAACCGAATACATTTTCATGAAAATCAAATACTACTGGCCAGACCTGTGAAAAACTGATAATTCAACTACTGTTACCCCCTTCCGCCCCCCCCCCCCCCTCCACACCTGAATTTCCTTAAGCGCATTACTTTGGGAGAAATATAATGGTTCTTTGCATGAATAATCATATAATGGCTATGCAATTTAGGCTTTAATTGCTTTACATGCTTTTGAAGCTTACCTTACTATGTATACCTGCCAACATTTGCAGAATTGATCAAGTGGACCATTAAGTGGACCAATGAAATGGCCAATTTTCTGGGTATATTAAATGGAAATTCCTGGGAATTTTGAACTTTCAAATTTTTAAGGGGTGTGGGTTCCGAAGCTGGGGTTTGGACTTTGGAATTCATGGGGGTTTTGAAACTGTGAATTCCTGTTGGTATTTGGGGAATTCATGGCGGGTAGGGCATCCAAAGCTGGGAATTCCTAAAGGTATTTTGAGCTTCGAAATTCCTTGGGGGGTGCGGGTTCTGAAGGTGGGGGATTGGATTTGGGAATTCCTGGGGGGTTTCAAACCCTGGGAAATCCTCGGGTAGGGGGCTAGACTTGCAAATTCCTGAGGGTTGCTGCTGTGAATTCCTGATGGGTATATTGGATATTCATGCAGGGTAAGGCGTCCGGAACTGGGAATTCCTGGGGGTATTTTCAACCAATCCAAGGTCTGGGACTGTGTGACACACTGTTGACTGTGTGACATGTCACAAAAAACATTGCTCATTTTTAAATGTTGCCTGGTATATATAACAAGCCTCATCAACAATCCAACCCGTACTGAGGGATGTGTACTGTATAATAACTAGTCTGACCAAAATATTAATCTCGGAGAACTTCATATCCCGTCTTGGTGCTAAATATTTAGGATAAGGTTTTTTTGGGAAAAGTGTATTTAGACTAATTCAGTAATTGGTATTAGAATATCCAAAAAGATATTTTAAAAATCCGAAATTGTACCTAAAACTTAACCAATCCTCGTGTACAGCAATTATAATGTCAACCCGTACTATGGAAGGTGTATAATAACTTGTATTAGGCTACCTAATAGTTCTGCGCTACCATCAGAGTAGGAGGGGCATGTGCGAGGAAACAGATTATCGAAGTAGATGGGTGACGACCTTAAGGCATTTAATTTAACATATAGGCTAGGCCAATGACCTTTTTTGTACCCGTTACGGTTTCGATTCCTTAAGCTCTAATTTCTGATCTAAGCTTAGAATTATATAATTCTACTTGAATACAATTACAAAGGGTGCCGCGATTTGACGTTAATCTCGTATATCTGAAATCAATATCTCTTAACTAACAATAACACTGTCTCAGTGGCTGCATTAACCTGCCATCTGCACGATTACGAATCGGGGCGTTAGTAAGTCACAAAAAATAGGTGATTTCCAAGTAAATTTAAGTGAAAAATGCGTGAAAATTACACGAATGAATAAAAACAATACTCACCATGATGACTAAATGGTTCGAAATTGATTAGAAAGATGAAAATATGGATGAAATATTGCGAGAAAACAAGCGTTCTTCTTTCAGTACCAATCGTGATGCGAGGCGAGAAAAGAATAACCAATTAAAACGTAATGTGCACGAATTTATATACCGGAAAAATTGAGCATTGTGATTGGTCACTTTCTAAATAGAACCATGAATTATCCTTCAGATTTGTTTGATCATTTTGAAAATTTAAAAGGAAGCGGGAAATCGGCGAATATATTAACTTTTAGGTTTGCCGCCTATAATGAGATGGCGGTTTGATGAAATAATGAGATTACGATAACGGTAGGGCTGTTGCTATGCAGTGATTTCGATATTATGAGTAAGAATGACTCATTCAGATTGTTGACTGGTGGTTGGCTGGTCTCGGCTGCATAATGCATCAGTCGATAGCAGCAGTAATAGAATAGCGTCGTCTTGTAAATTCTGGAGAGGCTTTTATGCATAAAATTAAACGTAATGCACTTTGCAATGCAATCCACAGGGTGTGGCAAAACGTTAACCAGAATGTTTTGTTATAGATTGGAACGCTGTAGGCCTGTTGCTTTTAGATTACAAAGGAATGTGATTGTATTAAATGATAAGTAGACTGCCTTCTTGATTTGTCCAGGCAAGAAGAGAGCGTCTCTTCCACTTCCACGGTTCAGGATGTTTTAGATAAGGGGTGGCTCCAGTGGCGGGGAATGGCAAGTCTCCGGTGTGATGGTAAATTCCCCCTCCCTTCCTGGTCCTCATTTCCTAAGGAATGCCTAGTAAATTTGGTCCACTCCGGACTGATTTTACTAGGTGATTTACTGGCGGGTTTGTACGGTTCCTTCCATTAATTTTGTGTGATAAGAAATGATAAGCTAAAAAATGATTCAGTAAGCTAATACACTAATTATTAGTGTGAGATTTAGTGTGAAGGGACGGTTTTTCTTTCCAAAGAGGGTCAAGTTGTTCCCACATTTCCTAGGAAAGAAGGGCCGGGCCCAAATTTCCTAGCGGACAGTTTTTACTATGAGAGGGGACCAAATTTACTGGACGACTACAGCTTAATTGTCTGGCGGGTGGGGGCATTTTCCTAGGAAACAAGGGCCGGGGGGACAAAATTCACTAGGAGGGGGGGGGGGAGGAATTTACTTTTTTTTCACCAATAATTTTAGGACTATTCTTTACTACAATAAACAAATATTAACTTTTTATTAAGGGGTATTTTCAGGACTATTCTTTACTACAATAAACAAATATTAACTTTTTATTAAGGGGTGGGTGTAGAAGACATGGGTGGATATGATTTTCTGATGGGATGTTGCCATGAGCTGGATTCTGACGTATGTATATTCTTAGATTTTGTATGCCAAAAAGGATCAATTTGGACTTTTTCACCAATCTGCTGAGAGTGATGGCTCCAGCGCAATACACTTATTGACTTTTCTGGTAGAGATGCAAAAATAGATCATCCTTGTACAATGAAGGACCAGTGGCGACCCCAGGTATTTGAAAGGGGGATTACTTATCATATATAAGGGCAGCAAACATTCTTTTAGATTTCAAAAGGTCACTTTCTTAGCAAAAGGGATTCGTGCGCTCAGACAAACCCCCCACCCTCATCTCGATCGATGTATGGTCCTCTAGCGCTGCCAAATGAGAGGGAGATAAAAATAAGCATGCCAAATAATCAGGTTAAAATACACCGTTATCAGACAGAATTTCTTTCAAGGACACAAGCGAAAGATTGATCAGGACAGTCATCAAGGCTTCAACTTATGAGTGTTCATATAACCCAAATTTGAATCGTGTACCAGATATCTGTGGAGGTGGGACCAAAATGTGCAGAATAGTGTAACACTGTAAAGGCGTTGTGTGGAAGAAAACTGGGCCTGTTCCTTTGCTATCAAGAGATTTCTGGTGGTGTGGTTGCGGACGTGTGAAATGAAAAACCTAAATCTTCTTTGGTTTTTTTTCTTCTTATATTCTTTCAAAACGTAAAAACATATTCGTTATTACTAGTGAATACAAACAAAACTTTTTCATCTACAACCCAAAACATGTTTTAAGCAATCACAAATTGAACTTGAAATATTACTACTATTGATATAGCATTCGTTTTCCCTTCTTGATATCTGTAGTACCTTACTAAGTACTGACTGGTGATAGTATTGATTGAATAAACAATATTAAGCAGATTACAATGTGAAGCAGGTTAATTATCAAAAAATGAGCTTAGAAAGTTCAAATCAAATGTCTAAGGGATGTTATGAATGACATGGGCTGTTTGCACTAAAGCCATGACAATTAATGTGATGAAGCTGTGACTCTTTTCACCCCTCACAGGTTTTTGTTTAAGTCCAATTAATGTTCGAGGCAATCAATAAGGTTTTCAACATGGAAAAAGCAGCAAGTATTTTAGCTCCTACTTACGGAAGAACATCGAGACTGACCTATCATTCTTTGCGACAGATGATTGTATAGCTATATGTTAGGTATAACTTTTCTTGTCTAATGCGCATTGTGTTGATAACCTTCCTTTTCTTGGCTTTCTGAATTTAAACCAGAGCTTTGACAACCACCCCCTTCCCCTCTACTATTGAGTTCACTCCTGAATAGTATGAAAGCAGTCAATTTTAAAATGGCAACATCTGTTATAACATCCATTTGACATTCAAGTATCAGCCTCAAATATAAACTCTTTTTTGATAACTTGTCCACTAAAGCTGAATACAACTGCTTATGCTTCTTGTGAAAATATGACATCATTAAAGGTCTATGGACAGGTAAAAAAGGTTATTTAAGAAATAAAACTGCAATTGCGAGCCCATTGTTGGGTAATAACTTACATTGGGCAGGCAAGAATAGTTTATTTTATTCAATCACCATAAAATGAAAATATTCTGCAATTACTCTGCAAGAAATGACCTATCTGAGAAATCAAGACACGCCACACGGTGGGGGAGACTGCCTCTGCACATGACAAGGATAAAAAAAACTTAGACAAAAGTGAAATATTTTTTTTGATGAAATTAGACATTCACATATTGGCAAGCTATCTTATTTGTTTATTCATGAGCAATTATTTCAACCAATCACAAATTAATTGTGATTTCTGTATGTATGCGCATGACATGATGACATTTCTGACCAACAACCATTGACAATTTTTTTTCCAAGAAAGAAGGATATCAGCTTGGTTCTGTCAGCGTTTATTAACAATATCAAGGTTATCGTACGTAACTCAGTAACGCAATGTACTATCAAAACCTTAGCTTCGAACTTTGTGGCTATTAACTTACACTTTGATAGACGATTAGAACATTTTACTCCATACCTGCACATTAATGTAATTTGCATATGCAATTAGCCCATTCGTTAAATAATAACCGAGCCACTTGCATATGTAAATGAGCCTTGTCAGCCAATCAGAAACCTAAAAATAATGACCGGGCAGTAGAGGTGATAGAATATTTGATCACCTTCTGCAAGGGCATTACATATAGTCTTTGAGTATTGGAAATAGCCTATGTATTATAGCATAAGTTATAGCTGATCAGTTTTAGAATTTTCAATTCCTGACAAAATTGTGATGTATTAAAAGGAAAACAAGTGTTTTAAACTTTGTTTAGTATTGTTACATTTGTTCCCTAGATTCCAATGATAGAAATAAATGGGAGACTAAAAAACAATGGATTTAAAATTTTCCAAAACTCATGAAAAAAAAAAAATGGCATATTTTTTCCAGACACTTACTCAGACGGTAAACTGGTACATTTTCAACTGATTGTGATTACATTTTTTGGTTTTCTTTGTGGTTTATCTGGTTTCTCTACGTGTCCATAGATCTTTAAAGTTTTCAGGATAGTTGTTAACAATAACTTAGTATTCATCGCCCTCTTCTTCTTCTCCTTCGTTGTCAGCGGAATCTACTCCAACCTCTTCGTAATCCTTCTCAAGGGCTGCAAGATCCTCCCTTGCCTCTGAGAACTCACCCTCCTCCATACCCTCACCGACGTACCAATGCACAAAGGCACGCTTGGCGTACATCAGATCAAACTTATGATCAAGACGAGCCCAGGCCTCAGCGATGGCGGTGGTGTTGCTCAACATACAGACAGCACGCTGGACCTTGGCAAGATCTCCACCTGGTACATTGGTTGGTGGTTGGTAGTTGATACCGACTTTGAAACCAGTTGGGCACCAGTCAACAAACTGAATGGTACGCTTTGTCTTTATGGTAGCAATGGCAGCATTGACATCTTTGGGTACTACATCACCACGGTACAAAAGACAGCAAGCCATGTATTTGCCGTGACGTGGATCACATTTCACCATCTGGTTGGCAGGCTCAAAACAAGAACTTGTTATTTCAGCAACAGTCAACTGCTCATGATAGGCCTTCTCAGCAGAGATGACAGGGGCATACGTGGCAAGAGGGAAATGAATACGGGGGTAGGGTACCAAGTTGGTCTGGAACTCGGTGAGATCCACATTAAGAGCACCATCAAATCTGAGGGAGGCGGTGATAGATGACACAATCTGACCAATAAGACGATTCAGGTTGGTATAACTTGGTCTCTCAATGTCCAAGTTACGTCTGCAGATGTCATAGATGGCTTCGTTGTCCACCATGAAGGCGCAGTCAGAGTGTTCCAGAGTGGTGTGGGTGGTCAAGATGGAGTTGTAGGGCTCAACAACGGCAGAGGATATCTGAGGAGCTGGATAAACTGCGAATTCAAGCTTGGATTTTTTGCCATAGTCAACTGATAGACGCTCCATCAGCAAAGATGTGAACCCTGACCCAGTGCCACCTCCAAAGCTGTGAAAGATAAGAAAGCCTTGAAGGCCAGTGCATTGGTCAGCAAGTTTCCGCAGTCTGTCCAGGACAATATCGATATGCTCCTTTCCAACAGTGTAGTGCCCTCTAGCGTAGTTGTTGGCGGCATCTTCTTTGCCGGTGATGAGTTGTTCAGGGTGAAATAGTTGTCTGTATGTACCGCTGCGGATTTCATCTGTAACGATATACATACACAACTACATTATTTATCTTAAAAAAATATTTACTCCAAATACAGGCCTGTAAATTAACAAAAAGCTTCTTCTTTAAGAAATGATGCAAAAGTGTGGATATTAAACATTTAAAAACAAGCTTTTGATTTTCGGTGTATTTTGTCAATTTGCCCGTTTATGTACAGGGCACTGCACATGGTTCGCGTTTACAACAAAATTGCCGTATAATACCATGGCTGAAATTTCTTACAACACATGTTGTATCTGCATCGTAAAATTTAGAAACAGCATGTGAAATTTTACGCCAGTTTTTCATTAATTTCAATAAAAATCTTACCTCTGATGCAAACTGAAAATTTTATTTCACACAAAAAAGATTTTGAATTAACTCATAAATAAAAGAAAAATGATACAACTATGAGACTAACGGCCGTAGATTCAACATGTGACTTTCTCTTTTTAAAAACTTGAATATGTGCGCAATGCATGCTGTTTTGCTAGCGAGGCTTGCTCCTTTCAACCAATCATATTCTCACGTAAAAAAACTCATGCATACTTGTACCCAGTCACTGTTTTTTGTAGAGGTCTGTTCTGTTGTGTTAATGCACCTCACGCAATGGGTCTAATACCCATTTCATGTACACATACAGTACCGTACTGTACTGTTACACGGCGAACTTGACCTGCCTTTGCCACTTGTTTACACAAAAGTTGATTTTTTTACAAAAGTTGATTTAACTTCTGTGTTCCTTTTTCGATTTTATAGAGCCTCTTATTGCTTTATATTTGTAGAGGATATATGAATTACAATTTCCACTGTTTTTTGAGTAAGTGTAAGTAGTTATTATTTATACAGCATTCTCGGTAAATATTGCCATAAGAAATCATAACGTGCATCCAATATTATTATGATTATTGTTGGGCAAGAGGATTTTGCTTCCAGGCAAGCATTTCTGCGAATGTGTCTGCCCGGCAGCAGGCAAGTTAATTTTTGGGTGATTTGTCGATCGCTGGTCAATGTGAAAGTTTTTATGTTGTTTTGAATAACAACTTAGCCATCACTTCTAGGCAATTTGACGACTATGCCCATATGTACCATACCTGTTGAGAAGAATAACTTTTAATGTAACTTGATCTGCCTACGGCAATCAGGAGCTCATCTTGAAATGGTTGAGTGTTCCTTTATTATGGGGGTGGAAGAGGAGGGGACAATGGGGTGGGAGGGGACAATGAGGGTGGGGGCAGAGATCGCATTAACAACAAAATTGTCGTATATTACGCCATGGCTGAAATTTCTTACGACACAGGTTGTACCTGCGTCGTAAGATTTAGATATAGCATGTGGAATTTTAGGCCAGAATTTTTCATTAACATAAATGAAAATCATTAACATCTTTCCTCTGTGGTGCGATTTAAAGTTTTATTTCACACAAAAATGATTTTGAATTACTCATAAATAAAAGAAAAATGACACAACTACGAGACTTAACGGCCGAATGATTCAACATGCCGGTAGTGCTGTCTTAAACACATATATGCTAATACATAGACCCTATGCATGATGTACAAACACTGTACAGTGTTTATTTCACACAAAAATGATTTTGAATTACTCATAAATAAAAGAAAAATGACACAACTACGAGACTTAACGGCCGAATGATTCAACATGCCCGTAGTGCTGTCTTAAACACATATATGCTAATACATAGACCCTATGCATGATGTACAAACACTGTACAGTGTACTTGAAAGTTTTTGTTGTTTTGAATCAGGCTGTCAATTGTCAACCATATTATTAGCTAGGATTCAACTTTCCTCCTGTATTGTGTTGATCGTGTATCTGTGAAGTGATCACAATCTGCAAGTTAAGTTACTATACCGTAAGGAAGTAGGCATGTTCAAGATCTGAATAGTATGTTATCGTTGACAATAGGTCAAAGTTCACTATAACCTCATGAAAGTTTGGATAGGATAAACAAAAGTATTTTCTAGTTTATTTTGGGATTGTTAACCCAAATTTCATGATTCAACAATCAACATTATACAAGGATTGGGTATGAACTTTTCCTTAATATTTTTATGATAATAATAGTCCGATTTTTTAATGTATTTGGTATTTTAAGCGCAATTTTCAATTACTTTAGCAAGGCAGGCCTACACAAGTGTGTGTGTTAACAATTACTTGCATACTTCGCTAGCGCGCAATGCCCTGTACATTACGCAAAAGCGTGTACATACCACGGCAAATTTACAAAATACGCCAAACTTCAAGGGCTTGTCGTAACCAAATACGCCAGGCAAAAAATTATAACGCAACCTCTGTGTGGGGGAATGGGGATATATGAATTATCCGCTATATCAATCATTTATAATATATAAGCAATTTTTGACAAAAAGTCTATTATGTGCCCTGTAATGCTGGGATTTGCAATATCAAACTACTGATTGTAGTGCACAACATGAAAGATCATGATAAAACGACTGATTTTACTCACCAATAACAGTCGGTTCCAAGTCTACAAAGACGGCACGTGGAACGTGTTTCCCTGCACCAGTCTCACTGAAGAAGGTGTTGAAGGAGTCGTCACCACCTCCGATGGTCTTATCGCTGGGCATCTGACCATCAGGTTGGATTCCATGCTCCAGACAGTAGAGTTCCCAGCAGGCGTTGCCCATCTGGACTCCGGCTTGACCGATATGGACTGAGATACATTCACGCTATGAATAGAGAAGATGAATATATCTGAATCTCACTGACCAATAATGACAAAGTCAAAAGCCTACCAACTTTAATTGCTCTTAAACAACAAATATTGATCTGTCTCACATCATGGATGCCTCCACGCTCAGACAGGGTTTAAAATTAGCATTGGTTTATCACTATCCCATCAGGTTTTCTTACCTCACATTTCACTAGCCCATGGCACTGAACCTTCCACAAGGCCATTTAAAGTCAGGTATGACATAAACACACTAGAATAATATGATAGGACTAGCCTAATAAACTTAAATGATTTAAATTGTATTAACAAGTACGTAAAATCAACTAGCCCTCCACTCGAACCAATCTTATGGCTACTTTTTATCAGCAATGTCAGAACCATGGGCGAAACTGCCCTCCCCCCCCCCCCTCCCCATGCCCTAGAGTGAGGGACGAAGGGAGCAGGTGTCCTTTTGAAAGTTGGCGAAGGGAGGCAGGTGCCCTTTAAAAGTTATATGAAATTATTTTCTTGAAGCTTGGAAACAAATAAAAATTCACTCACCCACAAATCCTAAAAATATGCATAGACCAGGGGTGCAACATCAGGGGCTGTGGTTGGAGGGAGACATGGCCCCAATATTTTTTTAAGCAGCAATTTTTAAAGGTAGGCCTTTTACGCGGGCAATTGCCAACATTGGTCCTGGCTCCCTAATCTCAAACCTATACATTGGATTTGCCTACTTTAAAGTGAGGGAAAAGGTCAAAAGGTGGGGGAAAGTCGAACGTGGGCAGACCCCTAGCTTGATTTAAAAGGGGGAAGGGAGCTAGACTTGTTGAGGGGCACATGTAAGGTATTTCATTGATGAGGCTAATTAAGATCATTAAGTTAAAAAATAAAAATCTAACTCTAAAAAAAAAAAAAAAATCTCAGGAGGGGCAGGGTGACACCCCAGGGGTGAGGGGGGGCATGGAGGGACGCCCCTGTGAAACAGCAAAGCTAGGGCTTTGCTTGACACTGCTATCTGGGAACCCTTTGCAAAAAAAGGAACACCTCATTGCCATCTTCGACCTCGAGAAAGCTTTCAACACTACTTAAAAATACGGCACTACCCGCAAGCTTCACACCATCGGCCTCAGAGAGCCGCTGAAGTTGCAAGATGAACTTGTTTTCCTGTGTTTAGGCTATCAAGAACTCGACTTTTCTATCCCTTTTGGTTCTGATGCTCTTTCATATTTTAAACGACTTCGAGAAAATGTGCAAGAAATATATAAATTAACATTCACCAGATTTGAGGAAATGATATTTAAAATATTTTAATCTACAAGTGATTGATTACTAATTACTGGGTCACAGAATGAAACAAATATCGGGATCATCCCATGGTCTACACCTCCAATTTCTTTTAAATTCCCGCCCAGCACTCGGCTCTAAGATTCCCTCTTCCGCCCAACACTCAAAAGTGCATGATTAAATCAACTGAACTATATAGGAATTTAACACAAATTAACGTACATATTATCATAAAATCATCCATACATGAAGCTCTTTGCATAAACATAAATAATGATCAATTGCCGCGACCACCTCGTGTGTTGCTAGAACAAATTTCATAGCAATGAAAATTAAAGTGCCATACAATTTCCGACATGAAATATCATTCGGAAATTGCAATTACCCATAAAATCCCTACTATTCTGATATATACCAATGTTCATTATCTAAATTAATAATTTTTGCAAATTTACAAGAGAAACTTTATTTTCCTTTGGCTTTCTCAGCTTTCCAAATATGTATAACTTGGATTGGTCTCGTTGGGTTGTAGTACGGCAAATTCGATGTCAAGGTTGGTGGGTATGAACAAAAAAATTCTCTATAAATAGTGGAACTTGTATATATGTTTGTTATTATGTGAATAAAACAGGGTAGTGCAATATATCTTTTAATTTGATAAATTAAATTAGTAATGTAATTTAACTGATGAAGTATTTCTAAATTATATTTTTGAAGAACGAAGCCAGGCTCAACTCACTGTGTAGGCCATAAAGAGAGTACAATAATGGCCTAGCCTAACGTTACGAATGCAATAGGCCTACTACGTTAGGCTACCCTAGCTTTGCCTTTGTCTAAATTTGTACACATTTTTTACAAGCTCAAATTTAGTATTACACCTAGTGCACTTTGTTAAGTGAAATTAATAATCACTTGAATCATTTTTTAAATTATCAAGCATAAATTAGGCCCCTGGTGCTGGAACATTTTCAGTAAATTCATAATCATATGCCCAAATTGTAAGTTAATTGGTTGTTGTATATTATGTGTAATTTTTAAACATTACAAAAGGTCAACACTAGGCCCCGGTCCCCCTACAGTATGTCTACTACCCCAGAAAAGAGGGGAAGTCTAGGCCCCTATTGTGAAAGAGCTGGGTTGAAAAAGGAAGAAGTTTTAATTTGTGTTGCGGCTGGGGGGAAATGGGAGGGTGGTGTTTTCAAAATTGAAGGTAAAATTTTACATGGGAAACTGTAGAGGGAGTTATGTACGAGGTGGGTCTTGTGAAATTGGATAGCCTTTGGTCTAAATTAGACAGAATTGTTGCAAAACAAAAAACGCTGTGGAAGAAAAGAAATATAAAGGGAGGGGAAAAGAACTAGGACTTTTTTTTCAACCCAGCAACTGGGTAGTGAACCAGGACCTAGCATTGACCTGCCATCAATAGCTCCTTCCTCTGGGTGTCCCCTGGAGATTGCAAAGCTGCAGGAGGATTTGCTGGTAAAGAATGAACTTGTGGAGGAGTTGGGGGAAGAATGCATTTGAACAGAACTGTACCACACTATGCTGAATGTTATGTATTGAGTGGGGGTGATCTCGTAAGAGTGACTTTGAAATGTTTGTGTTATGTTTGTCTTCATGTCAAGATCGGGTTGGGGTAAAGTTCGGTTTTAGATCTTGGCTTTGAACATGTTTTTTGTATTAATGTTGGCCCTTATTGTCAAGATAGGGTAGGGGTTGGGGTTAAGTTCGTTTTCAGATTTTGGCTTTGAACATCTTTTTTTGTAATAATGTTGGTCCTTATTGTCAAGATAGGGTGAGGGTGAAGTTAGTCTTCAGATCTTAAGGTTAAAAATGTTTTTGTGATTTGTTTCTTTATTGTCAAAGATAGAGAAATGGAGGGGTGAAGTACACCCCCAATGGCGTTTAAAGGCTTTGAAGTTTTATTGATGGTACAGTGTCCTTTTATTTTAAAGCCTTGAAAAAAGAGGTACTTGCTTAGTTGAAGGAGGAGAAGAGTATCTGATAAAGAACCATTCAGTTAATATACCATTTGTGTTGTTGTTGTTGTGAGCTTTAAGAATGTTTGGATCTTGAGAAGATTTGATGATTTTGATTATTTACTGTAAACTGGTTGCTACAACATCTTATCTATACAAAGTTGAAGGTCATGACATTGCTAAAATTTAGCATGATGATTGGTGATTAAATCTATTAATTAAATAATAATTTTGTGTGACATCTAGCACTTATTTGTCTCAGATGTGACATTTTCAAAACAAACTCATGAATTTTTATTTTTCATGGGTATGCATTGGAATATACCTTATATATATATATATATAATATATATATTTATATATATACATATATATATATATATATTTATGTATATATATATATATATATATATATATATATATATATATATATATATATACATATATAGTATTGCATATAGCCATTACAGAAAGTGAGGCTGCTGATAGATGCAAACTCTTTTTATAGTGTTTATACCACCTTTATGGCGGCATGTATTGTTTGTTGAGAAAACTTTAGAAAAAACAATTGCAGAACATATTAGAGCAAATGAGAAATGGTCTGATATGATCAGCCTCCTCGTGGCAAGACTGGATAGGGCCTTTTAAAAGGTCCATATGCAGCTGAACTAATGGTCACAAGTGTAAACTGAGGATATCAGCTTGTGCTAACACTATTTTATAAAAATGCATGTTCATCACTGCGTATAGAGTATGTGTATATATATTGTGTGTGTTATGTGTACATGTATATGTAGTGTGTGTGTACATGTGTAAAGTATATATATAATGTACTAATTAACAGTAATTAATAATTAAAAGTAAATAAACTGCTTTCTAGCATCACAGGGGCAATAGAAATGAAAATAAATTGATTAAATGGTACTTAGATCTCATAAAAAGCATATCTTGAATAATTGCACAACTTTCCGTCTATATTCAATATTATGCTCTTTAAGGAAATCATCAATTTTGTTAATTGAATGAAATCTATAGATATTTGCCCATAGAATATGAATATGGGCATTTACAGGAATTTAATTCAGTAACCTCCAGAGGTTTGAAGTGAATACCTTGTAAGACTGAAAAGTTATGGATTATTGAATATGGAGATTGCACACCTCTAATTATTGCAAATTGGAATGACCGTTCAGGTCTTTTAGACGAGTTGCAACAATATTTGAGGTCCCGAAAAACATTGATTAATAACCTTTTGGAGCTTGATTTTCATTTGTACAGAAAGCATATGGCTCATACTTCACAATAAATCGAGTTTTATTGACTTACTTAATGCTTAGTGAGTGTGGTACCTCTTAGAAATTATCAATGTTTTGCATTTCCAATGCCAAGTTCAAATAAGCGGACAAAAACAAAAGCACTTCATTTGGTCTTAACTTGCCATTCTTGGTCATGACTCATATCTTTGGATTCCCTTGACCGATTTTGATTATTCTTGGTGTTTTGTATTGATTTCATTGTGCTCTTTCAAGGTATATTACTTGAAACTTCTTCTTTTAAACTTCATTTTTCAGTGGGGCATCCTTGCATGATGATAGGCCTATGTTGGCGTTCATGTCCTCTTGAAGGATTTTTGCCGACTTAACCGATTCAGATTCAGATATGTATTAAGTAAACCTAAGCCTAGCCTATCCCTAGTCCAAGTTGCCATAACGCAAACACCTGTGATCTAACCCCATTGATTTTTACACTCAGGAACAGCTAAATAAAATCACGATTTTCGACAGCTTGAACTTCCAACCCAAGGCGAGTTCAGTATTATATCTTCCACAACACAATAGGCAAAGTTTTAAGCATAAAGTGACACTTGAAGATGAGTCATAATGAGAAATCAATAGGCCTCCTTTGTGCATCAACCCGCCAATTTACGACAAAGACCGCACATGAGAATCAGGGCGTTGGCAAAAATGGGTGAAAAAACACGAAAATGAAACTAAAATGAACATGGAATGCTTACCATGATGAAGTATTGGTGTAGTGTTGGTTAACAGATACAAATATGCAGTAAATATTGCAAGAATATAACTTTTTCAGCCTTTTTTTCTTTCAAAATTCCTTCGTTGATGCGAGGCGTTGAAAGAATAACTAATGATTTCATATTGTGCACATATTATATATATGTATGTATGACTACAAAACGGAGCGTTGTGATTGGTCAATAATCACGACGGCAACGCAGCAGCAGCATGAATTATCATTGTTTAATTTTACAAATTGTAGAGTGGATGAAGCTGGCTTGCCATATAATCTATGCTCATACTGTTATTAAGATTTTGGTTCGAACTTGAAAAATCCGGCGAATTTGTCAACGGCGAACTTGAAGTGACGCACCGTTCATAAGATGATAATATATTCAATTCTTCCACAGACTGTGGAACGCCAAGTGGGCATAAGCTAGGCGGTAAATGTATTTATGAGGCGATGATAAACAATAGGAAGCGTTGTTGAAAAATCATAGGTGGTGAGAAATTTCATCCAACGATGTTTTGTAAGTGTTGTAACAAAATGTCTAACGTTGGTGAAAAACAGCAAGCGGTGGTTAGATTATTCGACGGTGGTATGAAATATGTAACGGCGATAAAATTCTTCCGGCGGTTTTTCAAGCGTCGATGAATTATTTGAGTCGATCAAAACTTCGGTGGTGGTGAAAACTTCGGTGGTGGTGAAAATTTCGGTGGTGGTGAAAACTTCGGTGGTGGTGAAAACTTCGGTGGTGGTGAAAACTTCGGTGGTGGTGAAAACTTTGGTGGTGGTGAAAACTTTGGTGGTGGTGAAAACTTTGGTGGTGGTGAAAACTTTGGTGGTGGTGAAAACTTTGGTGGTGGTGAAAACTTCGGTGGTGGTAAAAACTTCAGTGGTGGTGAAAACTTTGGTGGTGGTGAAAACTTCGGTGGTGGTGAAAACTATATAAACATATGTATATATATATATATATATATATATATATATATATATATATATATATATATATATACATATAGATAGATAGATAGATAGATAGATAGATAGATAGATAGATAGATAGATAGATAGATAGATAGATAGATAGATAGATAGGATAAGATAAGATAAGATAGATTATATTTTAACCTAATCATATAAGCCTGAAAGACATGTGGTTTCTGCCCTGAAAAGGAAGAGGAAACTGCCTGATTTTAAATAATAAATTAAATGGCCTCTATTCATTTGTCTCTCATTGTTATAGTTTAGCCATTGCTTGAATGTGTTAGTTATTTATTGATAAATTGATGTGAAACATCTGTTGGGAGTTATTATAGTATATATACTTTTAAATGAGGAGGAATGTGTGGAGGGAAGAGCGGATATCAGATAGGGAAGAGCAGAGGGAGGAGTGGTGGAGGGACAGTTATTATTGGATATGGTGGCCAGTTGAGTATGGGTGAGAGTCCTTTGGGGTGGGGGTTGTACTCTCATATGTGAGGTATATATACATATGTCGCCTGAACAGGAACCTTATTTCCATCGTTTTTATAATGTAGCTCCCAAAAAATGTTGTTTTTCCCTTTTTGTTGATACTCGATACTGCATGTGTCAAATTTGTATAATTTCATAATGCATGCACGTAAAAGTGAATTACTGCATATATGGTTTCGGTGGATGTACTGCATACAATTTTTTTGTCCAAGCAATATAGCAATCCACAGTTTTCCTTTTGTCTGATTTGCTTAGCGTTTTGTCCTAACCCTAAATAGACTCAAATTAGAGCAGTTGCTACCCTGTTCGAGAAAAAAAAAACTATCAGGATGCACACTAATACCAAATGAATGCAAATGATGACAATTATTTAGTATCGTTTTTTACTATTATAAACTTTCCCTATTTTTTACAGGATGAAATTGGTGAATATGGTATTGAAATTGGTACCGGTGTAAGTGATGATGATGAGACTTTTGACGTCCCAACTACTAATCTTCCGTCAGCAACTTTGTAGCATGATTTCATACACCACTTTCCAGTAGTTGTTGAGTATCTTGCAACTCCAGAAGATCAAATGGATTACTATACAGCTGCCAGACAATACCTTCTGAGCCATGTGGACGATCTATACACATTCAGACATTGTTAAGTCAGATACAAGAGGGTCATAAATGAATAATTGTTTTTACATTGCACTTACTATGATAATGTTGTTAATTATTGTGCAAATGCTTATGTTGTCAATATGTTTACAGATCTGCATGGTGGGTGTGGCTTATGAATATATATCTTGGAACAAGTATTTCCTGATATGCAATGACATGACAGTTAATAAAAGGTTTGCAAATCAATTAGTTTATGAAAAAAACCCATCGGAACCACAAAACCTTTTGGTTCTGGTTGGGGTACCTGGTGAGTAGGGTAGATATCGTTCCCACGTGCAGGTCTCACATGAGGGAACTCTAATTTCACCTCCTAGGACGCTTCGTCCCTTCCTTCTTTGATGTCTTTATCAGATACTGATGAGTACAAAGCCTGGTGCCCAGTGTGGTGTCTCCGATACTATTTAAAGCGTACCCAGCCACTTGCAAGGATGCCGGTGGCTCTTCTTTTCCATAAATAGTCCTCGTAATCCAGTATCCAAAAATCTTATTCTCGTCGGATTTGTCAAGCTATTTCTAATTACCCTGACGCTCTGTTTGCCGAAAGGTCACATGTCCATGCTCACCAAGTACGGGCCCTAGCTACCTCAATTGCTCTTTTCAATCTATCAATGGTGTTCCTATAAATGAAAGATTGCCAGCGGCCGTCTGGAAGACTCCGCCTAATGTGGGACATTCCAGCTGATGGTGGCTCTCTGGCTAAGGCAGTGCTTTCGTCCAGGACAGCACCTATGAAAGGGTGAATTTTCACCACTTACATATTATGTATTTGTTTATAACATTCTGTACAACTGTACAATGTTTCTCGCTAAGCTAACATATGCAGAGACGTGGATTACTTATCTGTTAAGGAAGAGACTTCCTGTGGAGTTGCTCTCTCTGTCACAAAAAACAAAAAATAACATAGAAGAGTCTGCAAAGAAGAAAGGCAGAGTGATCAAACACTCAGTTTGTGTTTTGGCCTGCTGTTTGGATTTGGTTCCGACTTTCTGAACAACCCCACCCCTACTCTCGATTGCATATTTTAATAGTGCAGAATGTAAGGTATAATTTGAAGTAAATCCACCCCGTCTGCCCGTTTAGTGTATTTACGATATGTATACTTTTTGTGTATCCCGCCCGCCTCCTCACTGGTGGCATTGAAGTGAGTGTATATGGCGCTAGCACCGTGTCCCACGTGTGTCAGAGAGAGTAACTTCGTTCTTAGTTTAGATTATATTTAACGGTGAATCAGGTCTGAGACCAGATTCCATACAGTGTAAATAAAATTCTCGTAAATATCCCAGAAACACTAAGCGAGGTGGTTTTACACTATTTTTGACAAATGTATCAAGTAAAGGGTAAAAGAAAGAAATATATATATATATATATATATATATATATATATATATATATATATATATATATATATATATATATATATATATATATATATATATATATATATATATATATATATATATATATATATATATATATATATATATATATATATATATATATATATATATATATATATATATATATTGATTCCAAGCATTAAAAATAGTCTTAGACCTACAGTTACTTTTTAGGGCCCTGGTGTGTTTGTGGTACCATATCTCAAAATGACCCCTTTTGATATTCTTTTAATTAAATGCATTGTCGGTTCAAAAATATGGAAGGTATAAAATTCTTCCAAAAATTTATATATTTCTTTAATTCTTATTTTTTGGGTAACAATCGTAAACGAATTGTCAACATCAATCAGACTCTGAAATTGATAATGTGGATACATCTAGTGCCGTGTTCATATGCATAAAACTTATTATTGGTATGTTATTTATTTGAAAAGTAAAACTGCCTAGAATAATTTTAGGAGTTCATTTGATCTACATACTTATTATAATCTACTTCAGAAATGCTAGGCCCGCCAAGATCGATCCCCAAATTTTAATCTGTACTGATCATTTGCATTCTGGACACTTGAAGATATATCTTCTGACTGGATTTCTTCAAAGGCCATACCAATGTTTTCAGTTTTATGCAGGCGAAGCATTCATTGTTTAGGATTTCCTTTCATTCAAGACTCACATTCCATCATTTTCCATTAATGGCAGGAACCAATTATTTAATTTTCATTGATTCCAAATACAACTTGATTTAAGTATCTTTGAGTCCATAAAATTGATTGTTCGGATCTTCATTCAGAGCAGAAATTCATTGTTCAGCACATTCCATTTGGAAGTTTGAACTTAAGTCTTGAAACCTTACCATTAACATCCCACCCCTCAATTTTTGCCCTTCACGTTTCCAGTATGTCCCAGATTGTAATCACTTATTCCTTAAGCAGTAAGAAAATCACACACCAACTTGAATCAAAATCCAATTACCACTTGTTAAGATATCTTGATGACAGACAAACAAATAAACATGCAAAAACATAACCTCCGTCTAACTTTGTTGGCGGAGGTAATAACATAAATAGAAGTCAACTTTTGTTTTATTTTTGGTGTGCACGTGAAGTAAAATGGGAACCTATGTAATGGCGATTTCGGCCGTCCGGCCGTCCACAGTTTTTCCTGAGATTTCCTTATAAATGTTATAAAAGTTTTTTTGAGAATTCCTCAGAAAACGTTAAAGTTTTTTCAGAGTTCCTCAGAAAAAGTAACAAGTTTCTTCAGATATCCTTATGGAAGGTTAGAATTTCCTTACAAAATGTTAAAGTTTTTCAGAGACACTTAAGACAGATTGAAGTCTACAAAACATTTGACATGTGCTTCAAGGATAACTGTAAAATGATATTTTATTCCAATATTCTTCAGAGATATTAAAGCATCTCTCTTATAGCACTGGAAAGTTAAAATCCTTGAAATTTTTTGGGCACCATCATTACAGCATTAATAAACTCCGCCTTATTATTGTGTTCATTTGCATAAAGTTGCCACAGTATATGAACTGACCAGACATTTTTTATTTAGTAATGCTAAATCATTGAGTGTGACAGGATGTGACTGCATTTGGACATAGAGAGGGATGCCATGTGGGACATAGATGTGAGCCATATGATATAATATATACCATGTGGTATAAACCAAGGGCTATATCAGACATAATTATTTGACTCTGCCCTTTTTTCTTATTCAGCAAGTTATTGCACATAAGTTACTAGATGAAGTGACATTTCATACATAGTATGCTCAATCAGAGACTGTGGTAGCTAAGATGATACTTCTTATGGAGCCTATAGGACATCATGTGGGACATGGGGTGGGATGCCATATGCAACGGGTTGTAATGCCATGTAGGATATATGGTGGAATGTCATGTGGGACAAAGGGTGGAAGGTCATGGGGTGGGATGTCATGTGGGACATGGGATGGGACAAAGGGTGGAAGGTCATAGGGTGGGATGTCATGTGGGACATGGGATGGGACATGGGTGGGATGTCATGTGGGGCATGGGATGGGGTGCCACGTGGGACATGGGATGAGGTGCCACGTGTAACATATAGTGACACATGTTGGAATGCCATGTGTGACATATGGTGGGATGCTATGTGGGATATAAGGTAGGATGCCATGGGGACATGGAATGTGATGTCATGTGGGACATAAAATAGGATGTCATTGGGGATACCGTGTGGAACATATGGTGGGGTGCCATGTGGGGCATCAGGTGGGAAGCCACTGATGCAGGACATAAGGTGTGATGTCATGTGGACATAGGGAGGGATAGTCATGTGGGAAAGGGAAGGATGTCATGTGGTTGGATTAATGTGGGACATGTATGATTGGATCCATGTGGGACTTATGGTGAGATGCCATATGGGTCATAGGGTGGGATCCCATGTGGGACATATGGTGGAATGCTATTTGGGACATATGGTGGAATGCCATGTGGGGCATATGGTGGAATGCCATGTGAGACATATGGTATATAAATTTGATTAAAATATATTAAATTGTTAATACTGTTAGGATGAAGGCATTTAACTTCCATATATAGACTTAGTACACTGTACACCAGTCATTTCTACACAGATACAACAGCCTACTTAAATACCTCCTAAACGGAATAGGACCTTTGCTTTCTTCACCATTCTGATTCTTTGGAAGTTCTAAGATGCAATTGCTCGACCACTGAACTTATCCTTTAAGAGTAAATGAACAAATACAGTATTGTTTAAAATAGAGAAACTGATAAATGTTATTTAACTTGTGCTGATCAATTTTTAATATTCTTTTTGATATTATGGTGAAATGAAGAATACACAGCTTAAAATCTTCACTTTTCTACATCTCAGCCCAGCATGATTTTTAGTCTGCTTATTTAGTTTAAAATGAAAATACATGTTCAGCTTTTTATTGAAAAATGTTGTATAAAAGATTATATACCAAGTAATTTCCCAATTTTCATCAACCTTCTAGGAGCTGTCTAGCAAAACGTTTTGGTTTTAAGGAATACAAAAAAAATGCGTCTCATGTATTTTTGCCATTTCCAAAAACTTTAAAGGAGCTGGTGGCTCAAAAGACAAGTTGTTGTTTCTTGTAGTCTCGATGTATAAAATTAATGCATCCCATTTTTGCCTGTTTTCCTAAACCTCTAATGAGCTGATGGCCAACAAGTTAAGTGTCATCAACAATTATGAAATTTTATAAAATTTGTGTTAAAGTTATTTTTCAATTACCAGTATCAACAAATAGTCTTATGTTCTCCGTAGAAACTTCACTTAAGGGAATGTAAGTCTACTATGGAAAGTTTGTGGTAAACATAGGCCTCTTTTTGAAAATTAATTTGTATTATCACTACGTGATATATATTTTATCAAAGAGCTTGTGTAGAAGCTCTTTGATTTTATTGATGTTTATTCCCTGTTTCTTCAGATGGTAAACTATAAAGAAGAATATATATAAAAAATACATTAATACATTCTGTTCTACCATAGAATCAGAAGAGAATTCCTTATAATTCCACGGTTTTACAAGGCTTTGTCATAGGGGCCTATCCAGTGGAGTAGCCAGGATTTTTATTTTAGGAAGGGGGGGGGGGGGGGAGCGGCAGGAGGAGGAGGAAGCGGGGAATTGAACTGAAACGACACGATATTTAGCGGCGTAGTTGAGGTGACACCAAAGATGTCACTTCTAGCGCAAAGCGCTCGACTTGTCGGCGTGGGGTCCAGGGGTCCGCTTAAGGGTTTCTGGTGAGGTCGATGCGAAGCCCGGAAGCGCTCGCGAAATTTGACACTTCAAGGCCAAAGACGTATATCACAACGCATGGTACAATTCAAAATCCATGTCAAAGAGACCTAAATTGACTGATTGCAGCTCTTTGCATATACAAAACACAAAATCATGAAAACGTATAATGTGGAAATGTTAATGTTTTATTGTTTACGTTTGTACATTTATCGTCACTCTTTGAAAAATACGAGTTGCCTAAACAGCTAAAAGGAAGCTTTTCAATAAGTTTTTGCCCACTTGGCGTTCCATAACAGACAACCTAAGACAACAAATTTAGCCAGGATTTTTTTATAGTGACAGCCTCTTACTGTTATTTTTGTTAAAAAAGGTAAACTGTTATAGTAATAGTGAACTACCGTTAATAGTTTCAGCGCCAGAAAATATTTGCTAGGGCAGCGAAATTTTGACCAAATGATGGCTAGCAATTAAGTTTAATGTTACGTGGCGAAACACTCACGTGGGGTAGCCTGGAGTAAAGGAAAGGGGGAGTGCCCCTACATCTCTTCGTGGCGCCGCCAATGCAAATTAGCAGTTCCATGGCTTGATCGAGAAGTTTGAATTGATTAAATATGCGATCATATATAATCGGATGTACTCCCTTGTTTGTAGTCACAAATAATAACAATGGGACCAACAGTGGTGACGCTACGAGGGAACCCCCCCCCCCTCCCATGAGATTACTTGCTCATAGGCATATAGTTAAGAAGTACACTTGCAGGTACTTAGCACTTCTAAACCTAAAGACTCTTTTTGCTGTTTCAGATCCTCATTATAGAAATCTTAAATAAATAAACTTCGCTCACTCCCCCACAAAAGTATCACAAATATATCCGAAAAACTGCAAACCTTTCTAAAGTTAGCAAATTTCCGACTTATTTCTAAAAATTCCCGAAGTTTTTCCTCAAAAGATACGAATTTTCCCTAAATTTCCGCAGTTTTTCGTCGAAATATCTGCTTATTCAGTTATTCCTCACAATTTTCCAAATTTTTCTTCAAAATAGCGGTCGGCCTGTATTTAATTTTCTATGTTTCCCCTGCAATAAAGTCGATACCCACTGTGCGTGAGATCCTTGCATTGTCTTTTTACACTTTTTTGTTTTTTCCTTTTCGACGTGAAGTAGTGACGTGATATGCAAGAGCTCATTTCAGCACTTTGACTTCCAAAAATGCTCGTTTCAGTTCCTGATGCCTGGCGCTGCCCCTGCATGTACCTAAAGGGCGTTAACGCAATAAGATGGGATTTTAAAGTAGAAACAACTTAGATTAGATTTGAAGTTTGCTTCTTGTTTTTTTTATTTCGAACTATAAGATCATATTTGGAATTTGGGATGAAATTAATTGATCAAAGAAACCCGTTTGCTTTTCTGCAACAAAATTGGATCGACAAAAACATTTACAATCATAACTATCTAATATATTTCTGTTTTGAAGTATCTGTACTGAAAACATTTACTCCTGAAGGATTACCCTAGATCTGTTGAGTATTGATTGCATCAGCAGCGAACAAGTTAAAATATACTAATTATCAAAAGATAGCTTCAAGGTGGTCCCTCCCACTCCCACTTTTCATTTGACTTCTGTA
The DNA here is from genome assembly GCA_020152595.1 of Chiridota heheva. NCBI lineage: Eukaryota > Metazoa > Echinodermata > Holothuroidea > Apodida > Chiridotidae > Chiridota > Chiridota heheva. Next base: position 1,244,608 of record JAIGNY010002150.1, read on the forward strand.
AAAAAATAACCAGGCAAACTCAAATGGCAACTAACTATAGGCCTACCATTTGACATTCTATGCGTCCTCTCAATTTCTGATAACTTGATCGGCAAACTAAACTAATGCAAATCGCTGTTTAAGTTTATCTCCAGGCAGTGGCGTAGACAGGTTTTCCATATTGGTAGGTGAAGTAACAGAAATAAACCGACAGGATACAAAGTACGGTCCTTGCCAACAAACGGTACTAATTTTGAACCGATAAAAATAAAATATTGAGGAATATTGTAGGGCGATCACCCCATCTGCCCACCCTTTGGCTACGCCATGCCACTGTCTCCGGGTATCAGTAAGACGCTAACGATAAATTTATCTAGTACTCATCGCCCTCTTCTTCTTCTCCTTCTGCGTCAACGGAATCTACTCCAACCTCCTCGTAATCCTTCTCAAGGGCCGCAAGATCCTCCCTCGCCTCAGAGAACTCCCCTCCTCCATACCCTCACCGACGTACCAATGCACAAAGGCACGTTTGGCGTACATCAAATCAAACTTATGATCAAGACGAGCCCAGGCCTCAGCGATGGCGGTGGTGTTGCTCAACATGCATAGTGCGCGTTGCACTTTAGCAAGATCGCCACCAGGAACCACGGTTGGCGGTTGGTAGTTGATACCAACCTTGAAACCAGTTGGACACCAATCTACGAACTGGATGGTGCGCTTGGTCTTGATGGTAGCGATAGCAGCGTTAACGTCCTTTGGCACAACGTCACCACGGTACAGAAGGCAGCAAGCCATGTATTTGCCGTGACGAGGATCACATTTCACCATCTGGTTGGCAGGCTCGAAACAAGAGTTGGTGATTTCTGCTACAGTCAGCTGCTCATGGTAGGCCTTCTCGGCAGAGATGACAGGGGCGTAGGTGGCAAGAGGGAAATGAATACGGGGGTAGGGTACCAAGTTGGTCTGGAACTCAGTGAGATCCACGTTGAGAGCACCATCAAATCTCAGAGAGGCGGTGATAGATGACACAATTTGACCAATGAGACGATTCAGGTTGGTGTAAGTTGGTCTCTCAATATCCAAGTTACGTCTGCAGATGTCATAGATGGCTTCGTTGTCCACCATGAAGGCGCAATCAGAGTGTTCCAGGGTGGTGTGGGTGGTCAAGATGGAGTTGTAGGGTTCGACAACAGCGGTTGAAATCTGGGGAGCGGGGTAAACGGCGAATTCCAGTTTTGATTTTTTGCCATAATCGACTGAGAGGCGTTCCATAAGGAGGGAGGTGAAACCAGAGCCAGTGCCGCCGCCAAAGCTGTGGAAGATAAGAAAGCCTTGAAGCCCAGTGCATTGGTCAGCCAGTTTCCTGACCCTGTCTAAGACAAGGTCAATGAGTTCTTTTCCTACGGTGTAGTGACCACGGGCGTAGTTGTTGGCGGCATCCTCTTTACCCGTAATGAGCTGCTCAGGGTGAAACAGTTGCCGGTATGTTCCTGTTCTCACCTCATCTAAACAAATGAAAGGAGAAAAATAAATGAAATTGATGTTCATCGAATATACGTATCAAAGACGACCGTACTAACAGACTAAGAGGAAACGTTTGAATCACCGCCTGTCCTTCACCTCACAGAGCAACTGGCAGGAGGAACCCTCCATTTGCTTGGGGCAACGGGTAAGATGTCCCCTCCATTATTATGGGGGCAAGGTGAAAGTGGTTTCCTCATTTTCATTTATCTTTATGGGAGCAAGAAGTGCCCTGCGTGCACCTAAGGAATGTTTCATTTTTTCAAATTATAATTTTCACGATTGGCTATAAAGATACATGTCTGCATGTAGTGATACTCCAATTTTCTTTTGCTTTAACTGATGTATCTCCCATAAACCGTACTGCATTCTCTTACCCAACCAGTACCAAATAGATACATACGAATTGTTTCTAACCAGGGAGTTACTAGATGGCAACTCCCTGATCTGACTATACTATTGGCTTACGCATTTAAGGGATTAGTTTAGTGGTCAAGCAAGTTTATGTCATACAGTCATATAAAAGAGGACTTCAAAAGAAACTAAATGGCCAGATGGTGAAGAAAACGTTCAAAAATCTTATTGCATTAAGGAGGTATTTAAGTTTAAAGCTCTGTCTTATCTGTGTAGAAATGACTGGTGTAGTAAGTTTACTATGGAAAGTTCGCATCTTCATCTGTTCATCCTCACATTCTTAACAATTACTAATGTATTTTACATAAAAGAAATTTCTTCACTATTTAAATTATTTGCTATTAAACTTTCTTCAGGTGGTATATTATGAATACCTTTAAAGAGGGAGGCTTGTCTCAGTAAAATATGTTTAAAATGGGTTATACTATATTTTGACGTCACTTCCGGTTGTGGAGGCAAGATCTGATCCTCTGTTTGTTTGTACCACACAGTACAGCCAGACACTAGCATGTACGTTGTGTGTGCAGAATTACATACACAGCGCATTACGTTAGTGACGAGAAACTTATTTGTTTTTTTTAATGCTTTTTTGTCAGAAAGCGAAAAAGAAATTTTAGTATTATAATACTACAATGATAGTCACCAAATGAAAGTTACTGAGAAAGAAAAAAAAGAAGAAGAAGATGAAAGCAAAAGTCAAAATAAACGATTATACCGGGGCTCGAACTCACGACATGATTTAAAAAAACTGTTACATGCAACCGCCGCAACCATCTGGACAATCTCGAATAATGACCTAAGAGGTGTTTTAAATACCTATAAACCTTGCAATACGAGACAACGAATCGCGCAGCAAAATTTCAACCAATCAAACAATTTGAAAGGAATTCAAATATTGTGCACCTATGACGAGATCGTTTCTTTAATAGATTCAGTTTTACTACTTTCTGACATACCATAATTTTGAAGCTACAAAATCGTAGGACTAAAATATGATAGAATATAGACTTTGAGGATGAGGCTATGACATCACAACTAGCTGATTTCAGTCGTTGATACGACAAATGATACCAATGAAACTTTAAACTTGAATATCTCCTTAATGGAAAAAGAATTTTGAATATTTTCTTTACTATTTTGTTTCTTTTGAAGTCCTTTCATCAGTTCATATAAGATAGACTTGCTTGACCTCTTAACTAATCCTTTAGGCGACGTCACAGAAAGTGCACGCAGAGCTCATATGTTTCGCCCACCCCTTATCGCATGTGGGGTCCCTGGTTTAATGTATTAAAAGCAGTAAAGAGCGTCCCTTTAATTTTTTTTTTTTAGAGAAAACAAATCAGCAAATGTAGATCAAGTATTGTTGAACCTCTTCCAGCTCCACCCCTTATCCCCCTTACAATAAAACTTACAAACGTTGCATCAAATAATCCGCGGATCGGGTTGTCGGGTGTGAACCAATTTACGCATATTCTTTTCAAGGTTTAAAACCAGTTATAGTCTCTAAAGTGAAGGTAAATAGATTTCAGTTTGTGTGTTTTGATTGGTCGAAATACCATCTGACAATGGTCCAATCTGCACTTTTATATACAGAGGGGCCAATCAGTAATCGTTTTGGAATAAAATGCACGACGCCGCATTTTAATCATGGTAGATGACGTTCAAACTATTTGAATATTAAAAAAAAAAAACTTTTATAACCAATAAAGGGTCATTTTAATTATGAAGGGTCACGCGGGCAGTGATATTTTTCCTGTTTTGTTTTATATTTTGAAAATAGGATTTTCTAATACGAACCGACAACAGTTGGCTCCAAGTCTACAAAGACGGCACGTGGAACGTGCTTTCCTGCACCAGTCTCACTGAAGAAGGTGTTGAAGGAGTCATCACCACCTCCGATGGTCTTATCGCTGGGCATCTGACCGTCAGGCTGGATTCCATGCTCCAGACAGTAGAGTTCCCAGCAGGCATTACCCATCTGGACTCCAGCTTGACCGACGTGGATTGAGATACACTCACGCTATGGAGAAACACGAAAAAGGATTTGGAGGTTAGTATGAAAATAAATATATATGATTGCGGTAATGCCTTTGTGCAAACCCTAGTTGGACCATTTGACCATAAATGGGGGAGGGCGGAAACGTCAGGAAGAGGCATTTCTGTTTTCGTCGGATTGTCGGTATGCGTAGTACTGGATCTGCACCGTCATTGTTCATAGCTTTGTGGACATTAAAGTACCACTGTAACAATTACGGTTTTGAAAAATGTCCACCAACTGACCAAGGAATCAGGGTCGTGGCCCACTATCTAGTTTGAAGATAATGTTGTATACCTTTATATTTCAACGATAGTAATGACCATAGGCTGATTCAACACTGTCGGAAGAGACCCCACATGCTATACCACTATGTCCATTATTTATGACACATAACAATAAGGATAATAATAAGTTTAGATTTCGAATATTCTTCTGGAAGTAATTCATTGCGGTGGCCCGGGAGAGAAAAACGTTGAAACACTTTACGTTAATGAAGGAAGTGAGATGCGTTTGAGATGATCTGTTGAAAAGTTCGTGTGGGTGCACTGTATTTTTATTTAATTTTATTCATCATCATCATCATCATCATCATCATCATCATCATCATCATCATCTTATCATCGTTATTGTTATTATTATTATTATTATTATTACTATTATTATCATTATTATTATTATTATTATTATTATTATTATTATTATTATTATTATTATTATTATTATTATTATTATTATTATTATTATTATTATTATCATTATTATTATTATTATTATTACTATTATTTTGTATTATCATTATTATATTTATTTTTATTTTTTTACATTTATTTATTATTATTATTATTATTATCATTATCATTATTATTATTATTATTATTATCATTATTATTATTATTATTATTATTGGGGGTGTGGTGGGGTGGGGTGTATTTTTGGAGGGTGGGCATGGCGTGGCGTGGCATAGCAACGGGGTAATGGGACGGTTTATATCCACGGTAAAGCCATAAACCTCTCTTGGACCACCATTTAGCTGTTTGGGAGAGTGCCCCAATTCTTCTCCGCAATATGAAACTCATCTCATCAAGCCAAGGTTGTGAGTGCATCCTTAATCAATCTAAATTACCAATCATTTTGAAATATGAAGATTATTCTCATCTTGAGCCACACTGCACCCGAGCAGATTGAAAAAGAAACTCTCCAAAATGTTGAAATACATGGAAGATGAAAAATAACAAGAAAGGCAACTAAAATATCAATTTCGAGAGATTCCAGTGCGTATTTATTTCATGCAGGGAGTTGGAATAGAACTCCCTGTTTCATGTAACCTTCAGACAAAATAACATTATACAACCACATATTCCAGAGGGCTATATCCAGAGGGCTATATCCAGAGGGCTATATCCAGAGGGCTATATCCAGAGGGCTATATCCAGAGGGCTATATCCAGAGGGCTATATCCAGAGGGCTATATCCAGAGGGCTATATCCAGAGGGCTATATCCAGAGGGCTATATCCAGAGGGCTATATCCAGAGGGCTATATCCAGAGGGCTATATCCAGAGGGCTATATCCAGAGGGCTATATCCAGAGGGCTATATCCAGAGGGCTATATCCAGAGGGCTATATCCAGAGGGGGCTATATCCAGAGGGCTATATCCAGAGGGCTATATCCAGAGGGCTATATCCAGAGGGCTATATCCAGAGGGCTATATCCAGAGGGCTATATCCAGAGGGCTATATCCAGAGGGCTATATCCAGAGGGCTATATCCAGAGGGCTATATCCAGAGGGCTATATCCAGAGGGCTATATCAGAGGGCTATATCCAGAGGGCTATATCCAGAGGCTATATCCAGAGGGCTATATCCAGAGGGCTATATCCAGAGGGCTATATCCAGAGGGCTATATCCAGAGGGCTATATCCAGAGGGCTATATCCAGAGGGCTATATCCAGAGGGCTATATCCAGAGGGCTATATCCAGAGGGCTATATCCAGAGGGCTATATCCAGGGGCTATATCCAGAGGGCTATATCCAGAGGGCTATATCCAGAGGGCTATATCCAGAGGGCTATATCCAGAGGGCTATATCCAGTGGGCTATATCCAGAGGGCTATATCCAGAGGGCTATATCCAGAGGGCTATATCCAGAGGGCTATATCCAGAGGGCTATATCCAGAAAGCTATATGACCTGTAAATTTATGTTGAGCACTTTGAGGTTGATCCATATTAATAGGTGTGATTCATGGGGTTAATTTCCATGCTTCAAGGATTAGTTCAGTGGTCTGGTGGTCAGGCATGTCTATTTTATATAAAAGAGGACTTCAAAAGAAACAAAATGGTGAAGAAAGCATTGCAAAATCTTATTCCATTAAGGAGATATTCAAGTTTAAAGTTTGCTATCATTTCTGTAGAAACGACTAAAATCAGACTAGTTGTGATGTCACAGCCTCAGATTCCTAAGTCTTTGTGTATTTTAAAGAAAGTTTATTTGATTTGTTCACTATTTGAATTATTTTCCCCCAAACAAAGAAAGTTTATTTAATTTGTTCACTATTTAAATTATTTTCCCCCAAACTTTCTTTAGGTGATATATTATAAATACCCTTCCTAGATTCAGTTTTACTCCTTTTTTGACATATCCCTTGGTTTTTAAGCCACAAAATCGCAGGACAAAATCTGCGTTTCTACACAAATGATACCAAACTCTAAAATTAAATATCTCCTAAACGGAGTAAGATTTTTAAATGCTTTCCTCACCATTTTGTTTCTTTTTAAGTCCTCTTTTAAACAGGATATACATGTTTGACCAATGAGCTAATCCTTTGAAAATGGAAAATTGGCTATGTCTGATTTCTTGGAATGATAACTCCCTGGTTACATTAAGCATTTATGCTGATGGTTAACTGGTTAACCCCATGGAATTATATTCCCTTTTTTACACCAATGCGAAGGTAGAATGCCTCTATGCTTATTCGAACTTTGAATCCCTAAAAATCATCTTGTAATTTTGTTCACTGTGTTAGGCCAGGGAGTTGTTAAGAACAACCAAAGAGCTTTCACACAATCAGCTTGTGTGGAAGCTCTTTGGAACAACTCCCTGGCCCCCGGTCAGGTCTACTTGGGGACGAAGGACGTGAAATCAACCTGTCGATTTCCCCGCCAAACAGTATATGAAATACAGACAGAAAATAGATTATCCAAACATCAATGTTTACATTCTTGAGGCCCATCACACGTTCATCTCGTGTGGTCGTTAGTCATGAAATTGTGAAATGACAAAACAATCATCATCATCATGTCGCTGACTCATTTTATCACACGACAATCATGGTGTTTGCAAGTTCGACCTGCAGACGACAAATAGAATAGACTGATAGAGGAGTACCAGTGGTGCCGGCACGTCTCCCTACCCCCACCCTGGTCCTATGCTAAAAGTTCAAAAATTTCAAATGGTTTCAGTGTGCATTTAACATGATTTTTAAATAATTTCCTGCCACAAAAACCCCGGAAGTCCTGCGTTTCTCGTGGTTTTTGGTCTGGCCCACGTGTGCAGTACCACCGTAGGCGGTACACACTTCTACTATTTTAATTATGCCCCAAATATATTTTCTGGCGGCGCCACTGAGGAGAACTGCTTTCAAACAGCAGAACAGGGTCTTGTTTCTAACTTGTCAATCGAAAAATCTTGATCTGTATTGACTATTAAGTCTAATAGTTATGCCAGGTATGTTCGTACCTTTGAGGCGCATATGACGTCAGTCACCTCACTTGAGTTATACAATTAAAATACGTACTTTTGAGGCGCATATGACGTCAGTCACCTCACTTGAGTTATACAATCAAAATACGTACCTTTGAGGCGCATATGAAGTCAGTCACCTCACTTGAGTTATACAATTAAAATAAGAAATATACACAAACAAAGTTTTGTTTAAATAATCTCTGACGGTCCGACGGCAGGGCTATATATGATTTTATATTAACCCGTTTGACGACATTTTCAAATAAATGCTCAAATTTGTCGATATTTCGCACAGAAACAACACTCATTTCAGGACAGAGAATAAAAACAAATGAACAATTTGGGTCGATATACGTGAATGGGACAAGTTTGTAAATGAGAGGATAAATCTGAAAGGGTAATTTAACTCTCATGGAACACATTGTGGAAGGAAGACCATTGCTGAAAAGGGCGTCCATTCTTATGCACCTTCACACCCACTCCTCTCGCCTCCCACTCCGACGGCGTCATGTCCTGCCACCTCTCATGTCAATGGGCTTGAATGCTTTATAGCTATAACAAAATCAAGTGGTCCCCGGCAAGTCAACTTGTCAAGAGACCGCTGTCTTCATCGAAGATAAGATTAGGGGTGGATTGGGAGGTGGAAACGAGGAACGGGGGTAAATATCTTCAAAATATCTTAAATATACACACTGACACATGCAATTTTAATATTGCTTAGAATTTATAAATGGGGGTCACTGTGTTCTCCACCATTTAGTTACTTTTAAGTCCTCTTTCATATAAGATGAACGTACACTGATGATCACTGAACTAATCCGGTAGAACAAGAAGAAAAGGTTTGGGAATATTGGAATAATTGACCACACACACTGTGATATTGTTTTGTTACGGCTGGATTGAGAGGGGATCCCAGGAGGAGGAGGAGGGGGTGCTGTTTCATAATTTAGTGGTAGGTATGTGCCGCCCAGAAATTTAAAATCATACCTGCAGTATGAGAGGTTTTCGGTTACTGCAGTATGAGCAACAATTTTGTATACCTGCACTACGAGAATGTTTGATTGTTTATTTTTTATATTTTTTATACCAGCAGTTTAAATTTAAACAATGTTTGACACCTGCAGTATGAAAATATGCCAATAGACCTGCAGTAAGGACAGAATTGGTTTTTTGATACCTGCTCTACGAAAATTCCCTGGGAGTGCTTCTCCTCCACTGCAGGGAAAATATCTCTAGTCTCCCCTCTTAAATAATGTCGTCAACGTTTACAAGAAGAATTGAATAACTTTTTAAAGATGGTTAAGAACAACTTACCATTTTTGTGGTTGAATGACGAACGTTGAAAGACGGCAAATCTTAAAACAATGACGAGGAAATATCTTCCGAAATCTTTCATGTACCTACTTGATGTCAGGTGTCGAAAGGGCTATGAGAGCATTCATATGACTCTTGTGTTTTATTCACTGGAATAATTCCTTTCATTGGTTAATAGTCGTCATGGTGATGAAGCGGGATTTCTTTTAAAGGTTGTCAACTGATCCTGTTTGAACTTTGAGCTTGTAAAACAAAAAAAGAAACCTGATAATGATGTTCTTTGATACTTGAATAGTTACACGTAACTCGGCAACATGAGTTGGTTGTTTGCAGAATTTGTAGCCAAATACTCGCAACGACAAAATGGCGGGAGTTACCTACACGGCTTATCAGATAACGGGCTGACGGTAAACATGAAAAGGAATTATGGCAAAAAGATTACTAGTTTTCCAAGATATTTATTCTTTGTCATCTATAGCAATTTGGCGGGAATTTGATTTAGAGCCATATTCACGACACTGCCTAATTCGTTGAGTAAATCAGTTTACCAATTACCAAGCTTAGAAGTCAGAGACTGTGGAGACGGGGTTTTACTGTTCGTATCCACCTGACCCCCTCTGACCCCTTCCCAAAGTTCATGTCTTTACGGCTACGCGGAGAGTTGTAATTCCAAAATAACAACTCCCAGTATACCAATGGTTACTTCGGTTGTTGATCATTCTCCGTGGCTGGCACGGAAAGTTAAAGGCGTGATAACGTGAAAATACTATATACGATACAATCCAACGTTTCTGATTGGTCAAAATATTACCACAATTAGGCTGACAAGCCAATCAATTAGCGCCGCGGAAGCGAACTTAAATGGTAACCAGATAATTTCCATTGAATTGTGTCTCTAAAAAAGTAACATTCTGTATATTTTCTGTAAAACCTGGGTCATTTTGGGACTACACCCCACCACCATTTTCGGTAGGTAAATCTGCCCATGTCAAAGGTCATCGAACACTGACAAAAATCACGTTTGAGAGAGTTGGGTCAAGAACAGACAGACAGACAGACAGACAGACAGACAAACAAACAGACAGACAGACAGATAGACAGACAGACAGACTGACAGACAGACAGATAGATAGATAGACAGACAGACAGACTGACAGACAGATAGATAGATAGATAAATAGATAGATAGATAGATAGACAGACAGACAGACTGACAGATAGATAGATAGATAGATAGAAGGATTACAAGAAAGCGCCTCCAACTTCGGAAAGGAAGATCACCATAGAAGACAAAAAAAACATTGCTACAAAACTTGAACTTGACGACAGGATTGATACAACAGCCAAAAACCAAGCCTTCATCACTCTCAAAGATCACAAACCAAACTTCAAAAACAAGCCTACATGCAAACTCATCAATCCGACTAAATCAGAAAGTGGCAAAGTCAGTAAGCAATTATTAAAACGAGTCAATTCTAAAATAATCTCATCAACCAACCTCAACCTATGGAAGAATACCACTGAAGTCATCAACTGGTACAAAAACGTGGACAACAAGCCAAACCACTATTTCATTTGTTTTGACTTCTGTGAATTCTACCCCTCCATAATTGAAGAACTCCTAATAAATGCTTTAGATTTTGCATCCAACTATGACAACATTTCAGAACATAAGAAACATATTATCCTACATGCCAAGAAATCTCTTCTGTATGATCTGATGATGGCGACACACCATGGTGTAAACGTTGAGATTCCAATTTCGATGTTACAATGGGTAGTCATGATGGGGCGGAATCGTGTGAACTGACTGGTCTCTATATATCGTCACAGCTCCAGCATATTGACATCAACATTGGATTATATAGAGACGACGGATTGGCTGTTTGCCGCAAAACTCCAAGACAAACAGAATTAATCAAAAAAGAGATATGCAAAATATTCACAAGCAACACGCTAAAAATCAAAATTGAAGCTAACACGAAAACAGTTGACTTCCTAGACATCACCCTGGACCTAAGAAGTAGCACCTACAAACCATTCATGAAACCCAACAACACCGCATCATATGTATATAAACAGAGCACCCCCCCCCCCCCGTCTCCCATAATCAAGAACATTCCAGAAAGCATCAACAGGCGATTATCTAGCATTTCATCATACAAACAAATATTCAATGAGGCAATACCCTGTTACCAAGAAGCCCTGACGGAAAGCGGCTACAACTACACATTTAACTATGAACCACAACCAAACCCGAACAATGACGCAAACCAGAGAAGAAAAGGTAACAGAAAGAGAAAAACCACGTGGTTTAACCCAACTCCCTTTCCCTTCCCTGGTTGTCATGAAGTTTGATAATTTCTCGGTATCAAAATTGAGAGACTATTTAATCTGGGCTAATGACTGACCAGAGATTTTTGTTTAGAAACTATTTTCCCCATCATAATAACTCTTTGTTCTCTTAAAAAGCGATATCGTCATATGTGCACAATATTTAGAATTCCTTTTAAATTTTTTGATTGGTTGAAATTTTGCTGCGCGTTTCGTTGTCTCGTATTGCAAGGTATATAGTTATTTAAAACACGCCCGAAAAGATACCACACGAGATAGCCCAGATGCTTGCGGCGATTGCAAGCATCTCTTTTTTTTTAAATCATGCCATGAGTTCAAGCCCCGGTAAAATCGTTTATTTTGACTTTTTGCTTTCATCTTCTTCTTCTTCTTTTTTTCTCAGTAATTTTCATTTGGTGACTATCATTGTAGTATTATAATACTAAAATTTCACTTTCGCTTTCTGACAAAAAAAGCATCAAAAAACACAAATAAGTTTCTCGTCACAGTAACGTAATGCGCTGTGTATGTAATTCTGCACACACAACGTACGTGCTAGTGTATGGCTGTACTGTGTGGTACAAACAAACAGAGGATCGGATCTTGCCTCCACAACCGGAAGTGACGTCAAAATAAAGTATCCCCCATTTTTACCGTATTTTACTGAGACGAGCCTCCCTCTTTAAATTTTGTTGATAAGAAGCTGTCATCAAAAACCATCTGATTTATGTCATCTTATTATAATCCTTAGATTTTAAGTAGGAAATTGTGACAGCCTGCACAAGTGGCCGTGACCTCAAGAATTCTTTGTTTTGTCTGGCTAGAATAACTAATAGTTTTGTAATATGCATCAATCAAAATTGTGTTTAAGTGTAGAAATTTGACCCTCACCCAGTCTTGTTCATTTGGCAGTTTCAAACTTCTGACCAATGAGATGTCTGATAACTCCTTTTGAATAAATTAATAATAAATAGGGTCGAGTACCTAGAATTGTGATTGGTCTATTCTCAGGAGTGGTCATAGAAAAACGCTTGGTCCGTTCAACAAAAGGAGATAATGGACAATGTTTCAGGGAGAGCATGGGTGGGTTTTCCGCTGGTACAGTAATGAAATGCTTTAATAATTGTGATACAAATATATATCTGGTGAATTTATTCGTGAATTTGTAATCCTCTGAATGTGGAGTTCTGAAATATAGCATGGACATGGGCAATACTTTTGTGTACTTTGTAACTGTAAAGTTAAAGCCTGCCTTAATGACGACACTGGTTTAACCCGCCATATAGCACAAACGTAGCCACCAACATCGGCAGAAAATTCTTCAACATCCTGGACCACCGTGACTGCTTCCCTCCCGGGCACCAACTCAACAAATTGCTCAAGCATAACCCAGTGAAAGTAAGTTACAGCTGTATGCCAAATATCCAACGTATCATCTCTACTCACAACAAAACAGTACTTAAGAAAAGTGCAACCAAAGAAACACCACAAAACAATTGCAACTGCAAAAGGACAAACCTTGCCCACTTGAAGGCAATTGCCTCACATCTGGGGTCATCACCAAGCCACAGTTACCCGGCAAGATAAGCATAAAGAAGAGACTTATATAGATATAGGACTAACAGAAGATACATTTAAAACCGGTATAATGGACCAGGGAGTTACTATTTCAACTCCCTGAATGGACACACTCATAGTTTCACTAACGAGGATAAACGAACGGTATGCAACAATATAAAGTAAATACATCTGAAACCTACAAGACGATAATGTGCAGTAACTCATTGAAATGGAAGATTATTGATAAAACTAAGCCATACTCATCATCAAGCAAAATGTGCAACCTATGCTCGAAAGATAAACTCTTTATAATATACAAGCCACACTTAGCCTCACTAAACAAAAGAAACGAGCTGGCCAGTGCATGCAGACACAGAAAAAACAGTTATTATGTAACTATAGATAAGAAGTATTTTCCCCATTGTTAGCATATACCACACTTTAAACAGTAGTGCATTGCAATTCATCAGCTCTATCACTCCGCATTTTGTTTCTGATGAGTGAGGGTCTTACCCTTACGAAACAGATCTGTCAAATAAAATGTACAAGGTTTAACTTGCGAGTCTAAAATTTATTACGGCTCTCTTTCGATTGAGCACTTTTCCATTGTGATGGTTTTACCAGGGAGTTGGCCACTGGATAGCCAATAGCCGGTGTTATTATCTCTGATGCTTTTTTTTTATTTTTTTAATGACTATTCATGCAAAGCCTGAATTTAGTGCTGGTTTCGCCCATGTATTTACCCTCTTAGCATCTGGTGCATGTAATGAGGTATACGATGTTGGATGAATCACAGTCAAACGGGTCGGGTTTTAAGACGATTTAGGAGCGGGAAAGGGGAGGGGGAGGGGGGTGATGAGTTTACGGGTGTCAAGGATGGCGCAAAATTGGCAATGGGGTTTGCCGCACCTGACATTGTTTTACCTTGTTGAATTGCTCGTTGATGAGTTGAAAAGGGTAGCCTTTTTGTAGGAAGTATTGGAACAACTGTAGAGCTGTGTGAATGAAGCCGCCGTTATTGAAACAAATGCGACGGCAGCGGAGCATATGAGAGAAAACGATGACGTGTTTTAGGCGGGTGGGATGAAAGCTGGTAAAATGGAGATAGGTGTGCCGGTGTGATGGTCCGTAAATTTGGGCCCGCCGGTCCTTATTTCCTAAGGAATGTCTAGTGAATTTGGTAAATTAATTTCATGTACTGAAGTGATAAGCTAAAACCGAATACAGGTCCGTTGCACTCGTAGAATTTACCCACGAACAGAAAATGGCTTCCAGTAAATACTTCTGTGAAAAGAAATCTATTTTCTTCGATCTGGGCAGTACCCATCGGGATACACTAAAGAAAAAAGCGTGCTTTACGCAAAATGGCAGTGAGATTTACTGTGAAGGGAGAAAAAGGGCCTTTTCTTGCAAAAGGGCGACAAGTTGTTGTCTCTAAATTTCCTAGGAGATAAAGACCGGGGCCCAAATTTCCTAGCGGAGCGTTATTACTATGAGAGGGGACCAAATTGACTGGATGGCTACGGCTTAATTGTCTGGGGGCTTAAATTTCCTAGGTAATAGAAGCCGAGGGGCCAAAATTTACTGGGGAAAAATTTCCTTTCACACCGATCGGTGGGTTTGTGGTAGATGGAAGTGGAAATTAAACACATTTGGAGAAGCACCAGGACGTCGAGGAAGGGTAACTGGGAGGGGGAGGACTCAATGGTGAATTTGATAGAGGGATGGCGGCTGTTCACATAATTAAATAACTGAATTAAAGCTTGGGGGCCATGCTGCCAGATAAAAAATATATCGTCGATATATCTGAAATATGTGAGAGGTTGGAGGGGGTATCGATTGAGGAGCTTCTTTTTTTTAAAGGCCCACATACAAATGTTGGCGTAGGCCGACGCCATCAAATTTCGGTAAATTGTCTTCCATTTTCGGGAAATGTTGCAAGATTTTACCTAATTTCCAATAATTTGACCAAACTTTCCTTCATTTTTTCCCTTCAATTTTATGATAATAATTTCCCAATTTCCCCTCCCAACTGGGAAAGAAAGCACGCAATCGGAAGGTTAAATTCTTCTAGGAGAAATTGTCCTCACGCCCCTGTTTCCTACGTCTTTGGGTACAACCTTTTCCCGATAATTACCGTTTGTCCCCCCTGCATTGCGGCTGTCCAGACTACAAAAAGTAATCAAATGAGTCCAATTGAAAGCAGCTGTGCGCACGCTACAGCGTTACAGGTTATTGCCATGGCGGGCAAGAAACTGGCTCTAAAAGCGTGAATAACGCGCCCCTTGCTATTGTACAAAATGCATAAGCGGCTTTTCCACCGACAGGGGCAAAGTCATAAAATACGTAACCCTAAAATGCAAAATTCAGCATGCAAAATTGAAGATATGGAAAAATGTGTGTGTGTGGGGGGGGGGGTGGTGGAAGAGAGGGGGTAGAAATTCCACTTTTGTACCTTTGGCAAAATGCTTATATGTCAGGGATTGAATTAATTCATTTGGACATTGCTCGGTTATTGTATAATTATTTTCAATAACGAATGTATACAATTCGGACAAAATTCCATTGCTATTGTCATTGTTTGCCAGCTGCAGCACTTTGGGTCGCCAAGCATCCGAATCTTTTACGTCCCACCCCGTCTCAAAACCCTGCAGTTGACGTAACTGGGTAGAAATTCCACTTTTGTACCTTTGGCAAAATGCTTATATGTCAGGGATTGAATTAATTCATTTGGACATTGCTCGGTTATTGTATAATTATTTTCAATAACGAATGTATACAATTCGGACAAAATTCCATTGCTATTGCCATTGTTTGCCAGCTGCAGCACTTTGGGTCGCCAAGCATCCGAATCTTTTACGTCCCACCCCGTCTCAAAACCCTGCAGTTGACGTAACTGGAGCTAATGCCTCTTTTGCAAAATAGCATAGATATTTTTCTCTTTTAAAATATGAGTTAACATTTATAGGTCAGATATCGTGACAGTAATATACGAAAATAAAAGTCACCGTTATGATGTCATACACAAATACCGATAATTAATCAATAACCGTGACTTTTGCACGTAATATGTAGGGGCCTACCTAATTGTAAACAATCCACAACCGGATATGACGTAAAGATATGAACATCGCAGTTTTATTCATTTAACTGAGACGAGATTCCCTCTTCCAGGTTTTCCCGAATCCTTTTCCTAAATTGCACGATTTTTACCAAATCTGTGGCACACATTTTCCGATATCTAAATTTTGTATTACCAACCCCTTATTACCCCCGAACCACCCCTTATTACCCCAAACCACCCCTTATTACCCCGAACCACCCCTTATTACCCCGAACCACCCCTTATTACCCCAAACCAGTGCACGTTAGCATGTTAAAGTTCGCTAAACTCAAGCCCGAACACCGTGAGGTCCGTGCTGCCGTGGATGATATTCAAAACAGTTGCTGTTTATGAACATGTTTTTCCTCATCTCGTTTGCTTGACCAGTTGACAAGGAAGATGCATTAGAACCAATTTCAAACGTGCTTGCCTGGTTCACAATCTTAAAAACCTTTTAACCAGATGACGGTTTTCTTTTCAGCGTCACGTGTTTACTAACCGTAATCGCACGCAAATGGTTTTGACAAATACCAATTCATTGACAACTATAGGTTGTTACGTAATTTCGCCATCATCTCTAGGCCGATTGTTACCCACATGTTAAAGTTACATAGAGAGTTTGAAAATGTTTGCATTCATTTTCTACCAAAAAGAGCAACTCGACGAAGACGAGTGAACACACAATTACAATGACGGGGTCGTCGCCTGCGTATTCGGTTATGATAGTAACAATGCTATCACGAAACGCTTAATACGACCCGGACGAGAACACAGGTACGATGTACGGACAGACATAACATCGACAACCAAGTCAATGTCCACAGCCTTTGATAACCAGTTGTGGTGCACTGACATGTCTACCCAACCCAGGCTTGAACCCAGGACCTCGTGGTCTGTAGACATGTATGATAAACGCTACACCACAGGAGGTAGATTAAATGACCTATATACCGCGGGCTGGTATATAGGTACAATAATAATTGTATTGATTTTTACATTAACAAACAGCTGCCCATACTAATTGGGATCAGTCGGTGACGTAGTAACGGAGAAATGTGACTCCCCCCCCCTCCCTCTCCCCCATCCAAACTTCGAAAAAATAACGTTATCAAGGCCCCTTGGAAGCCCCCGCCGACTATTTGGACGGTTGCCATTTACAGTCATGGTTGGACGGACCCCCTAATCTTTGGAAGCTGTCTATGCCACCAGATCAATTAGGGACCTTAGGTCTTGGGTCAACGCTCCTCCTACATATTGAATTCAAAACAATTTGATGGGAATGATCCTGTGTCTTCATCACATGCAATAGATCGTTATAAGGCCAAAATATGTTTCTTGCCCTTCCTTGTGGACAATTATAAGGAAGGGACGGGCGGAAAAAAATATTTTGCGCTTTGGGCCCCATTACGAAGATATTGCAGTGTCATTGTCCAGGGCTAACTGAAATCGAATTTGCCCAGGGCCTGTAATGTTTACCCACCCCTCCAGACATTCCCAGCCCTTTTTGCGCCACTGCTAATCAAACATACATTCCTATCCTAACAACCCATCCTACCCAATGTAACTCCCCACCAACAAATCAGGCTTATATCCCCTAACACTATGCCACGCCATGCCCACCCTCCAAAAATACACCCCACCCCACCACACCCCTAATAATAATGATAATAATGATAATAATGATAATAATAATAATGATGATGATGATGATGATGATGATGATGATGATGATGATGATGATGATGATGATGATGATGATGATGATGATGATGATACGATGATACGATGATGATGATGATGATGATGATGATGATGATGATGATGATGATGATGATGATGATGATGATGATGATGATGATGATGATGATGATGATGATGATGATGATACGATGATGATGATGATGATGATGATGATGATGATGATGATGATGATGATGATGATGATGATGATGATGATGATGATGATGATGATGATGATGATGATGATGATGATGATGACACGATACGATGGTGATGATGATGACACGATGATGATGATGATGATGATGATGATGATGATGATGATGATGATGATGATGATGATGATGATGATGATGATGATGATGATGATGATGATGATGATGATGATGATGATGATGATGATGATGATGATGATGATGATGATGATGATGATGACGTGTTGAGTTAGTTCGGCAACCTATTGTGAAAGGTCGGCAACATGTTCGACAACACATTGTGGAATAATTCATTTTATTCTGCACTGATTTAGCATACTTTTGTGGTACCAGATTAATGTATATGCATGAGGCATAGCATTTCTTATATTTCTGTGCGAACCCACAACAGTCGGTGCCAAGTCCACAAAGACGGCACGAGGAACGTGCTTTCCTGCACCAGTCTCATTGAAGAAGGTTAAGAAGGATTAATTGTCTTGTCATTTGGCATCTGACCGGCAGGCTGGATTCCATGCTCCAGACAGTAGAGTTCCCAACATTCATTGCCAGTTTGTACTCCGGCTTGACCCACGTGGGCATTCTATTTTCAACAATTTAACAGCATATTTCTGCATAGTTTTTGCATGGTATATCGATGAAATATCTGATGGATTTGATCCCGTATTTAAACTTTTTTTTTTTAATTGTGTTTATTCATCAAACTAGACACATCACTCTTCATATTGACGAATGTGGTTGCCTGCATAAAAAAACGATTTTTCTTTTTCTTTTTCGTTTTGACCAAAGAGCTTCCACACAAGCTCTTTGTTTTGACATAGTGGAAACGATTACCGTATATCACAAATGACATTCATATGTTTCATTTCCTCGGTTTCTATTACCAGATTACAAATAAAAAATTTCAAGTGTAAATAATCAATAAATGACACAAAAACAAATAATTGTTTATCATAGTAATTTGCAATTAAACTTTGTTAATGGCACATTTGAAATTCGTAAATATGTCAAACAGTCAAAACAAAAAACTACTTGTGCACATCCGCCACTATCAGACTAGGTCAAAACAGGGACGACATAGGCCTAACTCAGTCAGACAGGCAGATACAACCCCCCACACACACACACACACACTTTTGCCGATGATACCGCCGCCCCAAATTTCGAATTACTCAAATAAATGCTTTTTGCCACTCCTGTTTTTTGATTGAAAAATTGGGAACGATTACTGTATATCACAAAACTAACCATAAATCGAGAAAATATATATTTACCACAATATAATAGTTATCCTGCGGTGGGGGTGGGGATGGGGAGAAGGAGGGGTTGGGAGGGGTAGGGTGGGGTGTGTAAAAGGATGATTTATCTCGCATTCGAAAGCTACAATTGAATAAACCTGTTTGTTATTAAGAATGACTTCTATATATTTTGGAATTTCACTTAAAGAGAACGGCCTACTACTGTTTTCTACGGCTTTTATAGTGGTAAATGTATTTGGACCCTAAGCATATTTAATGTTATTTTGGGGTCAATTTTATTCCTAAAATATTTAATATTCCAGGAGCTTCTGGGGGCTTCGCCCTCTCAACCGCTACCGGGGCTTTGCCCCTGGACCCCACGTCTATGCAAACTAGTCCTCCTAAAACCCAAACCCCCTACCTAAAAAATGGATCTACGCCGCCCTTGAATTGGCAGACTAGATTGATTCTCGTTTATAGATCGGAAATATGGATGTACAGCGTTTCAGAGATTTTTGACCCCCCTCCCCCTTCATCCATGGGCTGAGGCTGATTACCATAAATATTGAACCTATGGTGTAGTCACGAGAACTGATAAACTAATAAAGGATGACGTTGTGGAAACTCGCATACACGACCTGACATGCCTGGCAGCCTGATGATAGAGAAATCCAAGCACTGTAATTCCTCATTTTTGCAAAATTGTGAATGCATTTCGACCTTTGATATAGCATTGGTTTGTTGGTGGTGACGTAATATTTAGGATCCACTCTCAGTCGCGAATCTTTGCCTCTTCTTTTAATCTCTTGCCTGAGATTCACCTCATTTATTATATCCACCAGCCCCCTCCCTCCCTCCCCGCTGAATACATGAGCAGATGAATGAATGATCTGAGTAACGCATCAGGAATTTTCACTGACGGGTCAAAGTGAAACCCTAAGTAGAAGCGGCACCACCGCGCTGGGATGAGGGACGGGGGGACAAATCGTTCAGCTGTTTTAATCATTAAACTGTGAAAGTTAATAAGAAAATAATGACAAATAATTGGATAAAAGTACCACTTGAAAGTAAATTATTTCCTCTAAATTATTATTATTAGGACAAAATGACTGGTGGACCAAATGACTGGTGGACCAAATGACTGGTGGGCCAAACGATGGCTGGTGGGCCAAATGACTGGTGACGTAAATTAACCCAGCAACGTATTTAGATATTTCCAGACCATAGGAGGGGAGATCTCTAGAATTGATTTAAAACTTTCCGGTTTTGCGATTTAACAGTTTAAATGTTTTTAACCGATTTTTGTGCCACCAGATTTCAAAAGAAAAGCTCATCAACACTTACTTGTTGCTTACAATTTGTTGTCGATTTTTAGTTTTGTTTTTAAATTTCCGCGTCAGGGCCCCAGCTGTCCTACTGTCGCACATATCTCTCGTATAGGATGTATGGTTGACGCGTCAGGGCCCCAGCTGTCCCCTATCGTCGCACATTCTCTCGTACAGTCGTATAGGATGTATGGTTGACGTCAGTGTCCCCCTCGCGCAATGGGCGGACTCTAACGGATAGGCAGGATATTGATACAATTAGGGGCTAATTAGACATGATAACGCGATAACACGTTGGGAAGGGAAGAAGGGAGGGAGGGGGGTTGAAGCCCCCAGCTCCGCCGCCCGTGCTTCACTATGCTTTAAAAAACTTTCAGGGGAACGGTGAATACATGCGAAGTTGAACACTAGTACATCACAATTGGTACCAAGGGATAAGAGAGAATTATGCTCTCTGACCAAAACATTTTTATTTGGTTAGACGTTTCATTATTCTTCATTTCGATCGAATTTTTTAGCCAAAAAATGATCACTTTGGATTGTTGATGTGGTCACTTTGGATTGTTGTGGTGATCAATAGGGTGTATTCATCAGTCCAGTATCCCTTAAGCCATGCCCCCTGCTAAAGCCATGTTTCCTGCTATAGCCATGTCCCCTGCTAAAGCCATGTCCCCTGCTAAAGCCACGTCCCCGGCTAAAGCCACGTCCCCTGCTAAAGCCACGCCCCTGCTAAAGCCACGTCCCCCGCTAAAGCCATGTCCCTGCTAAAGCCATGTCCCCCGCTAAAGCCATGTCCCCCGCTAAAGTCATGTCCCCTGCTAAAGCCACATTTAAATGAAAATTTACACATAAATCCTACAAATTACAAACACAATTATTTCAAGTTTATTATTGACGGGTACAATATATTTCAAATCTCGTAAGAAAGACGCATGTGATATATGTTCTCAGACTAACATTACTGATGCATGATAATTTTTCATATTCAAATGAATGGAAAATCTTAAGTTATGTGTGTAAATTACGTGCGCCGGTTGACACTGACCTCACCTGGTTAATTTGGCAACCGAACCAGAACGTTGTCATTTCCGGAAAAACTCGAGACTGACCGAACACACACACAAATGCTTTTTGAAAGATTACCCAAACTGTTAAAGGGAGTTATTAGAAAATTACATACTTATCGAAATTAGGCATTAACCATTTATAGCATAATTTCGACGAATATGCAATTATAACTGTGTGATACACGTTACTGGCCACTTTTCACTTTTAACATTACTCAATTGAATATCTTTTAAACACCATTTCACCAGGTTCCCAACATATATTTTGGAGTATAGAGATTGAAATTGAGTTTCGAAATATTAATTTATATACTTCAACGGGCAGACGGGACATTACTAATTTCAGCATATGTGATTTGTGAATTTGTTGTAGCTTAATATTCCTCTCCTTCCTCTTCACCTTCCTCCTCTGTGGAGTCAACGCCCACTTCTTCATAATCCTTCTCAAGGGCTGCCAAATCTTCACGGGCCTCTGAGAACTCACCCTCCTCCATACCCTCACCGACGTACCAATGCACAAAGGCACGTTTGGCGTACATAAGATCAAACTTATGATCAAGACGAGCCCAGGCCTCAGCGATGGCGGTGGTGTTGCTCAACATGCATAGTGCGCGTTGCACTTTAGCAAGATCGCCACCAGGTACAACGGTTGGTGGTTGGTAGTTGATACCGACCTTGAAACCAGTTGGACACCAATCTACAAACTGGATGGTACGCTTGGTCTTGATGGTAGCGATAGCAGCATTGACATCCTTTGGCACAACGTCACCACGGTATAAAAGACAGCAAGCCATGTATTTACCGTGACGAGGATCACATTTCACCATCTGGTTGGCGGGCTCGAAACAACCGTTGGTAATTTCTGCTACAGTCAACTGCTCATGATAGGCCTTTTCGGCAGAGATGACGGGGGCGTAGGTAGCCAGAGGAAAATGGATTCGTGGGTAGGGTACCAAGTTGGTCTGGAACTCAGTGAGATCCACATTGAGAGCACCATCAAATCTCAGAGAGGCGGTGATAGATGACACAATTTGACCAATGAGACGATTGAGGTTGGTGTAAGTTGGCCTCTCAATGTCCAAGTTACGTCTGCAGATGTCATAGATGGCTTCGTTGTCCACCATGAAGGCGCAGTCAGAGTGTTCCAGGGTGGTGTGGGTGGTCAAGATGGAGTTGTAGGGTTCGACAACAGCAGTTGAAACCTGAGGAGCGGGGTAAACGGCGAATTCCAGTTTTGATTTCTTGCCATAATCGACGGAGAGGCGTTCCATAAGTAGGGAGGAGAAGCCAGAGCCGGTGCCGCCGCCAAAGCTGTGAAAGATAAGGAATCCCTGCAGACCGGTGCATTGATCAGCCAACTTCCTAATCCTGTCCAGCACGAGATCGATCATCTCTTTGCCGACGGTGTAGTGACCACGGGCGTAGTTGTTGGCGGCGTCTTCCTTACCGGTTTGAAGTTGCTCAGGGTGAAAAAGCTGACGGTAGGTACCAGTACGGACCTCATCTGTAGATATAAAAAGAAAGATGTAGGGCTAAATTGTGAGCTAGGGGGCTCTTCTCAACATGCAACAATGCGTTATCTGCTCTAAAAGTGCGATTAATAAATATAGCTAGGAAGACTAGCCCCCTCGAAAATAGCTAGGGGATCAGCCCCCGCCCCCACCCCACCCCAGCTTCTACACCACGGTGCTGCAAGTGTCCCGAAAAGCAAGATTTTGTTTTTTTAAATACAACCACAGAGTCGATATAGTCCCATCCATGAAGCATGGGGGAGAGGGAGGGCCTGGGAGGCGGGCTGGGAAATCCCAAAACGGGTGCCCAAAGTTCCCCAACCCCTACCCAAGATGTAAACCATTCATCTTAAAATTAAGGCATGAAAATGTTATTGTCCAAAGCCTTAAAACACTATTAGGAAATTCCCCCTTGAAAGTGGGGGTACAATGTCTCTTGGGACCCTATCTGTGCAACGTTCTTATCTTGTTCCAACCACGGAACGCCATATTTCCATGGGCGTAGAAACGGTCACCAAATTTCCGGTTACATTTTCGATTAACAAATCAAATGTTGCTGCTAATCAGGAAATCTCCTTTAAATATCAGAATATTTCTGTCAATTTTTTGAATATTTCCGTGAATTTTAGTGAAATCTACTTGAATTTTCAAGAATAGGCTTATTTTCGAGATACGTTCTTTAATTTTTAAGAAATTTCCTTCAATATTTGGAAAAATATGTCAAATTATTTCCAAATTTTACCACATTTGCTATTAAATTTACCATTTGTTTTAATCAATTTACTTTAACAATTCCCCAATTTTGTCTCACAACTGGGAAGACAAAGAAGGCTTTAAGTGACAGCCTCCCCTACCCCCACCCCCACTTCACCACACTATCTCTGCTTAACCACATTACCCCTTGTCAACATTAGGCAATCTTTAACTTTACAATTACAAAGTACACAAAAGTATTGCTCAAAACTCAACATCCAGAGGATTACAAATTCACGATTAAGTTCACCAGATATATATTTGTATCACAATTATCAAAGCATTTCATTACTGTACCAGCGGAAAACCCACCCATGCTCTCCGTGAAACATTGTCCATTATCTCCTTTTGTTGGACGGACCAAACATTTTTCTATTACCACTCCTGAGAATGAACCAATCACAATTCTAGGTACTCGACCCTTTTTAATATTAATTTATTCAAAAGGATTTATCAGACATCTCATTAGTCAGAAGTTCGAAACTGCCAAATCAACAATATTGGGTGGAGGGCAAATTTCTACACCCAAACACAATTTTGATTGATGCATATTACCAAAGAGCTTCTACAGCTCTTTGATATTACAAAACTATTAGTTATTATAGCCAGATAAAACACAGAATTATTGAGGTCACAGCCACTTGTGCAGACTGTCACAATTTCCTACTTAAAATCTAAGGATTATGATAAGATGACATAACCCAGAAGGTTTTTGATGATAAAACTCAGAGTCTCATTTTTAATGAAAAACAAGAAAAATATCGATATCTGGTTATGGGAAATGGCTGAACTGACCATCATCTTATCAACAAAATATAAGAAAATAAAGAGTCATTATGGTGGGGGAAATAGTTTCTAAACAAATTATCTCTGGTCAGTCATTAGCCCAGATCAAATAGTCTCTCAGTTTTGGAAGGTTACCTAGGTAACCATAAAACGATACGATAAGTAGGACACACAATAACACTTCATGTCCCATGTCCCTTTAATTGATACCGAGAAATTATGAAACTTTATGACACCCTTGCTTAACAGGGTTACCCTTTAAACTTAACCACGTCCCTATACCGTTATAGGTGACAACTGACAAGACTTTACCACTCACCGACAACAGTTGGCTCCAAGTCTACAAAGACGGCACGTGGAACGTGCTTTCCTGCACCAGTCTCACTGAAGAAGGTGTTGAAGGAGTCATCACCACCTCCGATGGTCTTATCGCTGGGCATCTGACCGTCAGGCTGAATTCCATGCTCCAGACAGTAGAGCTCCCAGCAGGCGTTGCCCATCTGGACTCCGGCTTGACCGACATGGACTGAGATACATTCACGCTGTTATAGATAACGAAATACAATCATTGTTATGTGATGTACAATATTTGGGAAACAATGTTTAGTATATTAAAATAGAGAAATGTTTCAAGACAGTGCGATACCCATATTATTTGACTATAAAGAATTGGCATATATGTCATTCAAATGTTACATTTCATAAATTTCCGCAATAAAAGTCACAACAAATAAATGTCAACTTAATTAAATTAGGAAGATGGAAAATTAATTCAAAAGTTGACGGCAAAATTCTATGACTATTTTTCTTGTTTACGTTAGAAATTGTAGGTCTTCATAAACAAACCTTTGTAGATGATATTAATAATTAACGATCCAAATGTAACATTGCAACTCTGTCGTTTGAAAATCCAATTAACACGGCTACCACATCTTGGTAACCATGGTGACTATTTTTGTATTTATTCTCGTTAAACATTGTTGGTATTCTTTAGTTTTTAGCTCAACATCCCTTTAAGAGATTTAAGCTTAAGTGATCACTAACTCAAGAGCCAGATTCTCGCCCGCATACGTTCGGATTTTTGCAGGTTTATCATATCCTAAGCATTTTTTAGATATTTTGCTGTGTTGCTAGTTTGCCTTAAATAGATCAAAATGTTGATGCAATGACAGTTCATAATGTTGCGTATTTTTAACGAATTTTGCAATTTAAAATCCGCTGAAAATGTTTTAAATACTCGGATTTCGCTCAGCGCAATCCAAATGAATTTAGAGTATATAATAACATTGGCTCGGGAAATACCACCGAATATCTCCGATGGAAAGAACACTGCTTCATAAATTTCTGAATAGGTTATCCCATGGAGCTATCTAAGTTTATAGCTCCATGGTTATCCTCAATAAACTGGATGTAGGCATTCTTTCAAAATCCACCGGAGTCATTCATTCCAAGTCACACATGACTTGGCACAGATAGTGCCTATTCACAAGAAGTTTATTGTTGTTTATTGTTCGCGTGGAGATAAGGAAAACCTGTAATAACTGGTGCATACAATCATTAGGTCACCATGGTGTGATATCGAAGGATTAGTTCAGCGGTGGAGTAAGTCCATCAATATGAAAAGAGGACTTAAAACAAAACAAAAAAATCTTTTTAGTTACAACTTACATTTGTTATAATGATTGCTACTTGGAAGGATATTTGTTGTATGCTATTATTGATAAATTGTGATTCAGTAATTGCGATAATTAATTATTTGCTCAGAATGGCTATTTTATTAGCAATATCAGGAAAATATGCCACAAATATAAATAATGTCCTGTTGCAAGGATGTAAAATTTATTTTTATTTTATACAACAGTATTTTGCTGTTAGTATAGGCAAGGAGCTTCTACACAGAAGCTCCTTGGTATAGGCTATATGTGTATGATTTCAATTTTACTCAAAAGCAAACATTGATAATAAAATTTGCATCATATTGCATAAGGCTTACTTGAAAAACAGTTTTCACATAAACAAACGATATAAAAGGAATATCCCCATAAATTTTCCGGTTTTTCATATATGATAGAGAAAATTTATAGAATCAAGGTGGTGAAAAATCTATGTTAATATCTTCTTCCGTTTACAAGTTATAACAATTAAAGAATAGCAAAATGTTCCTTAAAACATCTCGTACAGTATATCTCCTTTAACTTGGTGATGTCATTAAGGCAATTCCAGGACAGTTCTTAGGTATTTCTTATCAATTTAATCACACATTTTTTACATTATCGAAGAGGATGTTTGGTCATTATAGAGATAGGGTGGAAGATATAATTTACAAAGACACGTTTTTGTTTTTTCTTGGTGTGCATCACGTTTTCAATTAAAAAAAAATCGAAATCATTTTTTAGGAAATACAAAAGACGTTTTGTTGAAATTGTCTCTATGACATTAGAAATGTTGCCAACTTTTGTCCAAATTCAAAAAAAATTAAAATTTCGTAACTTTTTATTATCACCACTTTGTTTCTAAATGTTTTCTTTATCATATATGCAAAAATAAAAATCTATGAAAATATTCCTATAAAGCTCCAATACAAGGGAGGGAGTGGGTGGGGGCTTGTCCTGGTTCTTGGCTAAGGGGCGGAAGAGGCCCTATTGAAATGTGCGTACGGGAGCAGGAGGTGCCCTTTTGAAATTTGAGGGCGGACCGGTCAGGAGGAGCCCTTTTAGTTTCGGTCATTCTTGAAGCTTCAAAACAAATAGTAATTCACCCACTCACAAATACTACATAATACATAAAGGTTGTCACATACATTTAGTATTAATTTGATACAATTAAAGCATGTTACCAGAGGCACCGACACCGAGGACCGTGGTGAGAGGGGGATTCTCCCAATTACTTTGTAAGCAGCAATTTTCCAAAGAAGCCCGATGGGTAATTGTTCAACATTGGTCCTGGCCCAATGGGTAATTGTTCAACATTGGTCCTGGCCCAATGGGTAATTGTCAACATTTTTCCTGGCTCCCCAATCTCAAACCCAGAGGTGGTATTTGCCTACCGAAATGGGGGCAAAGTCAAAAAGTGTGTGTGTGTGTGTGGGGGGACACCAACAAAACATGCTTGTAAATACCCTCAAAATATATGTTGAGCTACTACATCATTGCTGTTCTAGTCTTATTTATTAGTATCTATTACTTTTAGCAGCATTGATAGCTAGTATAGCGTTCATAGATAACATTTATGTAACATTGCAACTCTGTCGTTTGCAATTCCCGTTACCATGGCCACTGTATTTTGGTAACCAATTATTCATCCCAGGCAGTCTTATGAGGTCACATTTAAGACCGGGTGAAATCTGTAATATATTTTGTGACACAGCACACGTTGTCACAACGTCACACTTTAATACTTGGATAGAGAAGTGAATCCTCTGTAAGAATTTCATCCCTACAATGCAGTAATAAACTAAATGAGCGCGGAATGCTCCCATTTCTACATTGTATGTTTGTAGCCGGTTTCACTGATATATCTTTGAAGCAAAACAAATTAAATGCAATTTAATGCACACATAACTTCAGTTCAAAAGTTTATTAGACAAGGCATTACTGATGAGAAACTTTTTTAACTCATTTTTTTTTGGTATGACCAGTTAATAGCTCCATGGTATGACAAACTGTATTTGTGCTGAATAGAAAACAAATTTTAAGAATGCAGTTATAAGAAAAGATACAGAAGTTTATTTCAGATAAATAATAAACAGATTTTAATTCATACAAAAAGTTTAATGAATAGCATAGTTCTTAATTTTTGGCATGCAACCTAACGTTGTCGTTTGCCTCGCTCTTGCACTTCTTAGTTCATGATTGTTGTCGATAATATTTCAGCCAAATAATATTTAATTTCTGATGAATAGAGTCATATGATAAGAAATATATCTCAGTGTAACAAAAAAACAAGAAAACTGTTAAAATGGAAGAAAATCAGCCCGAATCCAACATTGGAAACCTCATTTGCCTCGTCACAGCATGTTTACGATACACAATTAACAAAAAACCCTCTGCACACAATAGTACAGTCATGCAGCTCGGGCGTGCTAAGATTACGTCATAATCAAATTGACATAATGTAAGGTTACATAATCACGTTGGATTTTATCAATATGGTAAATAGACATATGTTAATTATCAGGCCGTGTGAAATGGACTCCCAAATACTTCATTTATAAGTTACAAAGGTCAAAGCGGCGATAACCTTGTGATTTTGCTTGCGCTCTTATCGAAAAACAAGAAAAAAGTTGACAAAGTACGGTACTTTGTTTTTGAATAATAAACTGAAAATGGTCTCAAACGATAGATAATGAAATCAAGTTCTCTGAATTATTTGAAATAGAACAAAATATTCATGAAATTAAGAAATTACTTAATTTATTAATTTCGTTGGGAATTTACCATAATTAATTATAGGAAAAGTTTGTTTAATTTTCCTTCATTTTTCGGGATATCTTCCTCAATTTTCATGATGTTTTTTTCTTTCTTCAATTTTGAAAGGCCTTTTTTTTTTTTTTTTAAATTTACCAAATATTTTTAAATTCTTCTATTAATTTCTTCCACTTTTCGGAAAATTCCTTCAATATTTGAGAAAATTCCTTTTCACCTTTCATTCCTCCGAGGGGCAATTTTTTCCCCTGCTTCCTACAACTCTGCCCCCTCTCCACTCCACCAGTTGCCCACATATGTTCCATTAATCCATTGATGGTGACAAAACTGCCTATAAAACACATTATCAAACATTATCTTTCAAGCTTGGCACCTCTGAAATTTAATTGACGATGAATTCATATTGAATCGGACAGGCGGTGAAGAATTGGTTTTAAGCGGGGAGTGTATGGGTATATATTCGATAATATCACATTTAAAACTTTTCCGCTAAAGGGGATTAGGAGCAAATAAAGAAAATGCATTACGTCACAACTCTTTACCCGACCCTGCAGATCCCAACCCCTAGACCATCTGCGTGCTAAGCAAAAGCATCGAACTGTCATCCTCCTTGCAATAAAGTTTTTATTTTATTTTAATACGACTTATATTTATATAATCATGATAGTATGTATTTTATTAAATAATACTAAATTGACAAGCACTGATTGATACTAAATGAATAAACTATAATTTTGTTTAAGTTACCCAACTACAGTCATTTTCTTCTACAAGCACACCAAACAGGCGAAACATTGCTTGAATACATATGTTTGACAGTATATTTTTAAGGTAAATTTCAAAAGAAAAAGAAAAACTTTTACTCACCATGTTGAATAGATGCTCGTACAAATTTAAAAGAAAAATTAAAAAGTTTGATGTCAAACGGACTCTTTTTCTTTCTACGTGATGGTAGAAGGTTGAAAAGACGTCTATTCTGTGTAACAGATGACAGATAACTGAGGCTTCAAACAGACAAAACAGCATAACAGTGTTCAAAGCGCCTTCTCGTGGTTACTGTGTAACGCGTTTCTTAGGCAACGACCCCAAACCTTGATTGTTATTGGTCAGTTTGGAAATTTTGCTTCCTGAAATTGATTTTGTTCGTTGCTGTGTTGGAGGGAAATGTCTGGTTGAATTATTTCTTGTGGTTTCCTATTTCTCCTTCGCTACGGCCGGTGTGATAGTAAATCCCCCCCGTAAAATTGGGCACACCCCCCCATCCTG
The DNA here is from genome assembly GCA_020152595.1 of Chiridota heheva. Lineage (NCBI taxonomy): Eukaryota > Metazoa > Echinodermata > Holothuroidea > Apodida > Chiridotidae > Chiridota > Chiridota heheva. Next base: position 1,274,934 of record JAIGNY010002150.1, read on the forward strand.
GTCCTTATTTTCTAAGGAATATATAGTAAATTTGGTCCCCTCGGACTAATTTTTCTAGGTGATTTACTGGTGTGTCTGTACGGTTCCTTCAATTAATTTTGTGTACTGAAGTAATAAGCTAAAGCCAAAATTTGTAATGTTTACGCACGGAATACAGCACCGCTGTACTTGTAGAATTTGACCACAAACAATGTACTATTTTATTTTATTTTTTTCTCACAGAAATTAATCCATAGATGAAATTCGGCAACACCCTTACGCAAAGAGGTCAGCAGCAAAGACTGGATACTAATCACAATATAAACCTGATAACCCATGCTGCGTAATTAAGCAAACTCTCAGAAAATCAAATCTGGATTTTTAAGGTATGACAATACTGAAACAACTCTCATATAAATTTCTTTGTTTTTCTCACCTCGAGCAAATGTAGACAATTCAAACTGAGATTTGAAAATCTGTTTTTTGTTTGTTTTTAAAACACCTCGCATCATTGTCGGTCATTAAAGAGCCTATGAAATTACATCCTGTAGACAATTCAAACTGAGATTTGAAAATCTGTTTTTTGTTTGTTTTTAAAACACCTCGCATTATCGTCGGTCATTAAAGAGCCTCTGAAGTTTTTTCCTAAACTGATGCGCGCGGACTGTTTTTTTTTATGATGGAGGACCAAACTTACTGGATGGCTACGGCTTTATGGCCTGGGGACCAAATTTCCTAGGAAAGATAGGACCGGGGCCCAAATTTCCTAGCGGACCGTTTTTACTACGAAGGGGACCAAATTTACTGGATGGCTACGGCCTAATTGTCTGGGGGCCCAAATTTTCTAGGAAATTTGGGCCGGGGGGCCAAAATTTACTGGGGAAGTGTACTTTTACACCGGCACCAGGGAAGTGACTTTAGACCGCGTATAGGCATTACCTGATTAGATGTAGTTCCAGGGAGCGATTGTGGGTTAGCTGTGGGTTAGCGGACAGCTGTCATATATGCATAAGCGGCGGAACCGGGGATGGGGAGGGGGACAGGGGAATATTTCCCCCACTTTTTTAAAAGTTTAAAGAGTGTCCTTTCTTAGAGAGGAAAAGTGCACTTTTTGTGGGGGAAAAGTGCCCTTTTTCATAAAGAAACGGACCCTTTCAACTTGGAGGACCAGTGCCTCTTTTAGAGAAGGAACATATGCCCTTTCAAACTTTAAAACAAACACTTTTTTTTCAAAGACTATATATCTAATCTTTTCATTAAAGAAAATAACATAAATATCACCCCCAAAAGACTAAAATTGTAAAATTACATAAAAGCTCTTTGCTGCTACAAACGGATTAACTGCGGCATTGGCAGTTTCAAATGGTATATGCACTCCTTTTGAAACTTTATAGATCCTTATGATATTTCACATTATGGTTTTTCCGATAGTCATCATCAAATTGTCGGTTACACAGTCACATTGTTACTTAGTTCTGACAGGTTGTTTGCCTTTTTTTCTCCATCCTGACCCGTGACAAAACTTGCTTCCTCGTAAATATTCCAGGGTAATATCAGAGAGCGGCTTTCGGCCTATATGAAATATAGGCCGAATGACGTCAAGCTTTTGGTAATATGATTATACCATGGAGCTATCTCCGTGAGTATACCATTCGAATAAACGAAATTTACGTATTTGATGAAAAGTGCCACTTGCAAGTTGCAGCAGCCACAAGTTGCCATGGTTATAAGGGACGGGGCGTTATCTGATCTCTTAGCAGTCGCCTCACTGGCAGACTGGTTGAAACAATAGTTTCAATTGGGATTCAATTCCACACTAGCTAAAAACAAGATCTGCAGTCTGGTACCATCTGACCATGGAGGAATATCCCCATGAATTTTATAGAAACAATGTGGTGAAAAAACTGTGTTAATATCTTATTCCGTTTAGAAGTTATAACAATTTAAAGAGTAGAAAAGTGTCCTTAAAAACACCTCGTACATTATGTCCTTCAGCTTGGTGACGTTATCAAGGCAATTCCAGCACATTTCTTATGTATTTCTTATCAATTTAGTCAACCATTTTTTAAGATATACAAAAGACGTTTTGTTGGAATTGTCTCTATGACATCACAGATGTTGCCAATCAGTCACTTTTGTCCAAATTCAAAAATAATTTAAAATTTTGTAACTTCTAAACGGAATAAGATATTAACATAGCTTTTTCACCACTTTGTTTTTACAAATTTTCTTTATCATATATGAAAAAAATGAAAATCTATGAGAATATTCCTTTAACCGAATAATAATAATGGAGCATGGAGCTATTAATAGCTCCATGCTTGTACAGGAGTTAGTTGATGTGTGTGTGAGTGTGTGTGTGTGTGTGTATGTGTGTGTTTATGTGTGTGCTTAATCATGTAAATATTTTTTCCTTCTTTAAATTGAGAACAAAGAAATCTAAATAAGCATTTATTAGCGATGAACATGAGTTTCGTTATAAATAATGAAGGTTATAAATAATAAAATTTCCCGACAAAAGTTCAAATTGCCCCGACATAACTATTTTATCATTTTTTTGGCATAGCTTTCATTTCCGATTGTTCATC
>JAIGNY010002150.1:1285000-1308255 GCA_020152595.1 Chiridota heheva
CATCCAAACTGCTTTCTGACTTCCTCTTGTAATATCTTAGGAATCGTATCAATAGTCATATCAGGTAAATGAAGAGTAATGTCTTTATTTACTGCATTATTAAAGCGTTCAACGTGGTCACTCACTTCGCAGCCCAAATCTGCAGATATGCCTTCACCAACTGACCATCACGTATATCAGTAAGAGTTGGATTCTTGATGGAATTCAAGAAGCCCCAGAAAGACGAAGAAGAGGCAATGTCTTTAAAATAATCACTTCTAATCTTGTGAACATGTTTATTGATGGTCCTTTGTATCTTATTCCGTTAGTTTGAGTTTCCAGCCTCAATTGCAATTAATTTATTCACCTCTAAATGTCTGATGTTGTTATCAGCAGGCAACATCATCATCGTCTTCGAAATGGGTATGGATTTACAGTGGCGGATGTAGGATTTATAAAAGGGGGTGATTAGGAACAGCATGAGAGGGTGATTTTAAGTTGTGGGAAGATATTTTCGCGTTAGCGGCAATCCAAGCGCGAAGCGCGAGACGTTCGGCGTGGGGTTCAAGGGCCCGTTAATGGGCTCCTGGTGGGGTCCAGGGGCAAAGCCCGGTGGGGTCCAGGTGGCGAAGCCCCCAGAATATTTAATATTTTAGGGATTAAATTGGCCGCAAAATAACTCAAAACATGCTCAATGTTCAGACACATTTTACTCTTAATTTGTCAAAAAGTGTAGGGTGTATAACCCCCCCCCCCTTCCACCCCCCGATCTACGCCCATGGTGGCCGAGGTGTGTTTAAAAAATAATTATTGAAAGACTAAACTCCTATCTATAACCGTAGATGTAAGTCCCTGGGTGAAAGGTAAGGATGTCTTATATCCTTCTAATTCCCAAAAAAAAAAAAAAAAAAAAAGTATCCAAAGTTTGTTTAGAGCACCTCTTTTCCAGGAAGATCGTCCATGATTTTACATAAAACCAAGTTCGGTCTATACTTAGCTTATGTTACGTTTAGCTTTGCGATCTGCCGTGATTAACAAGCCGTATGTGCGTACTTAATGGTACGCGCGCATACTTGCAATTGGGTAAGAAGAAGCACTAAAGTAATAGCACATCTATTCTAAGTCTATGTACTGATGTATAAACGTAATTTTAACCATTGGTGTTCACTCTACGAGTTCGCCTATAACATAATTTTGATCAATTTACACTAAATGATATAATTGCAAAATTCTCATTGCTTAGGAAATATTATAGGTGAGGAAGCGTATGAAACTTGCTATTTATGATTTTTTGACCGGAAAAGCCACCCTATCCACCTCCCCGTCCCCACTCCCCTCTCTGGATCCGCCTATGATTTAGATGGAATACAGACAGTAGTTGTGTAGCTTGAAACAATTTCAGTCAATCACAAGACTCTGTAAAAAGATTCCAATCTGTTGAGGTCAACATATCACGTAAGTTCTGTATGTTGTCATTACTAAGATCTCTATCCAGACGCTCTGACTTTCTTTCTGTCGATTTATGTTTTTCTGTATAATTTGGCATAACCATATACTGAAGTGATCAGATGTAGCAATATGATAAAGTTTAATAATGGCAAGGTTCTTAATGTTTTTGCGTATTGGCTTGGCTTGAGCAAATCAATAAAGCTCAAGCTCCTTACTAAAATGGTCACATTTTGCTTAACGCTTCATGTAATTGTTTAATGTTGATAAATAAATCTCGCAGCAAGTATACTTTAGTACGAATTAATTTTCTTAGCGAATCTATGAAATGCGAAACAAGGTTTTAGCTTTTAACGATTGACCATTGTGTTACGATGAGATCACGGTATCATTTCTCATGAACTTTCTTTATCATTATTTACGTGAAAGTCTTCATGGAATATCTGAATGTATCACTTTCAATTTGCTACGGTTTGCACATTAATAAGAGGCTAGACCAATTGTTGTCTACCAACTGTGGTGTAGCGGTTATCATACATGTCTACAGACTACGAGGCCCTAGGTTCAAGCCTGGGTTGGGTAGACACGCCAGTGCACCACAACTGGTTATCAAAGGCCGTGGACATTGACTTGGTTGTCGATGTTATGTCTGTCCGTACGTCGTACATGTGTTCTTGTCCGGGTCGTATTAAGCGTTTCTTGATAGCATTGTTACTATCATAACCGATACGCAGGCGACAACCCCGTCATTGTAATTGTGTGTTCCCTCGTCGTCATCGTGGTGCTCTATTGTCATTAAATCTGTGGACCTGATAACGTCATCGCCTTTCTCGGTATTGGTATTTTGAGGGCGTTTAGTCATTGTCTTGGTTAGAGGTTTTCCTAGATGTAGAATTTGCAAATCATGAGTGAGATGATTTTTCCATGAAGTCTTATGACGTGCTTCTTATTCTATTTAACATAAAAGGTTCTTTTATAATTGAATTATATGAATAAAGTAGAATATTGTTAATGGAAGAAAAGAATCAAATAGAGGTCAGAAACACTGGCAATCGGTTAGATTGAGTCTGTCAGTTAGAAATAGCAAGAGAAAGTTTTAGTCATAGTCAGAGTTGGTATATAAACGAGTTTACAATATATTTCAGAAGCTTTATTAATACTGTGCGTTCCGTCTCTCCTTTTTGGGCCTTGCGCTACATTCTTTATGTTCTTTCATCGATAATAACACTGGATGGAACACTTGTATGCTCAAGAGTAAAATGTAGTTAAACCTTGACCGGAAACACTCTCTTGCAGGGGCGAAACGGCAACCCCTCTCTGAGAGGATTTCACTTCCCCTAGCACTGCCGCAACGTGGAAAATGAATTTAAAAGTGCGGTTGTTCCGCTGCATGGTAACCGGGATATTTTGGGCGAATAAGGGACTGGTGCCTTTTCGAATAAATTCCCACACCACTGTTTCCTGGTTATGTTGAAAATTTATTTAAGACTCCTGTAATAATCCTTACTGCGATTAAGTTATGTAGGCCTGTATGTTTCTGAATGTACTAGGTACTAAAAGATTCAAACAAACGTTAATAAATATAAGACACCGTATTTGGATTGGCACATTAAAAATTCATTGCACAAGTTCCAGAACGTTGCCGATTTCATTGGTACTAAAAGATACCATTGCAAATTGGAATGTGTTTAGTGGGTTCCTGATCCTAATTTTGTAATTTCCAGAGGCTGCTTGCTAGTTCCTGATTCGTAGTTAATAAGACCCTAACCAGTAAAATACGAATAAGGAACTATATCCTAGCCTTTTGGCAGTTTGACAATTAGTAACATAACATAACAAGATGACGGGCTAAGAAGGGTGAATCACCTCATAAAAAGCTCAAACTAACACCACCACCACCACACAAAAAAAATCAAATATGCTCAGAGCTAGTGAAGAACTTATCAATGTTGATTTTGAAATTGTGAACATAATTGGAGCTAAATACCCACTCAGGTAAACCATTCCACTTATTAACAACTCCTTGCGAAAAGCTAAAACGCCGAATATCTATCCGTGAGAACTCTTTGGTCAACTTCAGACTATTACTACATGTAACATGCAAGAAATAATATAATATACACAGGCATACGGGCGGGATTTGCCCTCAGAAAGTGTGTATGTGTACAAGTGTATTTGCAATTGGTGGAAATTGTGGATAATTATGTTTACAAACCTTCCAATTGGGGACACATCTGCAATTGGCAGGGGTGTAGGAAGCTTTCGAAAAGCGCGGGGCACGACCTCTTAGGGGGCACTTTTCAAGTCATATGCATGTCCCCCATCCCGATCTATAGATCGTATAAGTGAGCATAAAACAACAAAGTAAAGTAAAAGGACACTTTATTTTTAGATAGGGGCACTTTTCCAATGGAAACACATTCCTCCCATACATGGGACTAACAACAGTTTCTTACTATTGGGACAGTAATTAAGGGGCACTTTTCATTTTCAAAAATGTTATTTTTTTCGGAAAAGTAGGGGACATGTTCCCCCAGTGCCCTCGGTTCCTTCGCCTATGGCAATTGGGAATATTCCCAGTTGGCAGAAAGCTCAATATTGACGATTTTATCATCTTCATGCCTGTAAGGTAGTAGTTACTTCTAATTTCAACCCGTTTTAAGGTTTTTCCCAATTTTCCAGTGTTTTATCGTATGCTGGTGTGCATCCAAATATTTTGACTGCACCTACAGATGAAAAATTGACTTACCTAATTACACGATAGAAAACGTATGGCATCACAAATCAAAGTGCATAGCGCCATAAATATGTGATGTTTTGGACGTATGATTTTACATCTTTCAAGTCTTGGAAGTACATATGGGACTTGAATGTTCACATTGGAACTGTGGAAATATTTATTTTTCCCCAATTTCATAGGATGCAGTTTAAGTACGTAAAAGTGTGTATCCCCATTTCCAATGTATGCTTTCATACTATGATGAAGGATGATGAAATCACTGTGGGTATAGCACCTAGACATAATTGTGTAAAAATTCTGCCATCCCTTTTTGCCCAAGTCCTTTAATTCAGAAGTCCCATTTTCCCTCGCCTCACACGTATGTCCCTAATTTCCACTATCTACATATCATATATCATGTCTGGGTGTGTGTGTGTGTGTGTGTGTGTGTGTGTGTGTGTGAGTGTATGTTTGGGAGGGGGAAGTCACAAAGTAATATTTGCCAATCAAAAGTGGAGTAAGTGTACCATGAGATCACACAAAAATACAAAAAATACCAAACAAATGATACAAATATGAAAACAAAAGGTGAGGGGGTGGGATGTTTGCCCCACAAACCCCCTTATAAACATTTGCAAATAATCACATAGTTGAATAATTTCAACTCTCTAATATAGATAATTATATAGACTATAGAAAAATGATTCTTTAATGTGGCCCTGGATTTCCTCACGACCTTCAAGATTTTTTTAATTTCTTTACAAATGCAGATATCGATACAGATTAGAAAGTTTACAAAGCCTGCCCCCTAACAAGAAAATGCTTTATCACACGTACGTAGTCCACCCAGAAAAATGAATTATGTAAAATTTAACAAAGAACATATAGAATATGTAAATGTACATAAATGTGAAACATTAATCAGAAATAAGTACACATGACACTGTAATATAAGTACACATAACACTGTAATATAAGTACACATAACACTGTAATATAAGTACACATGGATATAAACACAAATTAATACAAAGAAAGAGACTAAAAATAGAATAGAAATATTCAAATTTGTTTTAAAAATACTTTAATATTTGTAATTCAGGAGGAACTTTGTCTGTTATAATTATATATAAAAAGAAAGATTAATTGACTTGTTTTATGGCGTGACACAAATTATCCCCAAACAGTTAATATATATGGCCTATATGCTTTCCAGCAAACTACAAAGACCCGACGGAAAAGCTGAATGCAAACCCCGCATGATACTCGAAATTAAATATATATACAATTTGATGAAAGGAACAATTACTTTTATACTCTTTTCCGTAGAAAAAAAGTCATTGATGATTGTGACATTTTTCACGCACGACTCCTTTGACTGGCGTGATCAAGGCCACACTCAAAAGATGTTTATTGTCTCATTTTTTATTCACTTGAAATTCTGCTCTCTGTTTTTAACAGGGCAAACTGTAATTTAATAGCGATTTAACAGTTTAAAAGAATGCAATAAAGATAGGATTGTTTTCTTGTGATTTGTCTTTCCACGCATTATAATTGTATATTCATAAATAACAAAAGAAGTAAACTTCACATAAATTTGGGGATGGTTTTCATCAAGATGATCAAACATGTCTTAAAGGATCATATCTACAAAACCTTTGTTTTGAAATGACATTATTGCAAGGCCCCAACACAGGTTTGGCTTTTAAGAGATGGAGGGGGGGCATGACCAATGCTGGTAAAGGCCTTGGGACCCTGAATTTGTTCTCCATAACCCTGCTCACCAAATAGCTGCAATATATAGCAAACTGTAATCACTCTGTTCATGGGATCTCGCGATCGGGAGGACAGATACAACTCATAACCCTACATTACCACCTCTTTTCCTCCAAAATGCCCCCTGAGTTTAAATTTCTTAAATCACTCATTCATTAAATTTCTATACTTGAAAGGGACATACCAATTATTACTTGAATTTCAGCATATGTGATTTATGAATATGTTGTAGCCTAATATTCATCTCCTTCTTCCTCTTCTCCCTCTGCATCTGCGGAGTCAACGCCCACTTCTTCATAATCCTTCTCAAGGGCTGCCAAATCTTCACGGGCCTCTGAGAACTCACCCTCCTCCATACCCTCACCGACGTACCAATGCACAAAGGCACGTTTGGCGTACATCAAATCAAACTTATGATCAAGACGAGCCCAGGCCTCAGCGATGGCGGTGGTGTTGCTCAACATGCATAGTGCGCGTTGCACTTTAGCAAGATCGCCACCAGGTACAACGGTTGGTGGTTGGTAGTTGATACCGACCTTGAAACCAGTTGGGCACCAGTCAACAAACTGGATGGTACGCTTCGTCTTGATGGTGGCGATAGCACTATTCACGTCCTTTGGCACAACGTCCCCACGAAACAAAAGACAACAAGCCATGTATTTGCCGTGACGAGGATCACATTTCACCATCTGGTTGGCGGGCTCGAAACAAGCGTTGGTGATTTCTGCTACAGTCAGCTGCTCATGGTAGGCCTTCTCGGCAGATATGACAGGGGCGTAGGTGGCAAGAGGGAAATGAATACGAGGGTAGGGTACTAAGTTGGTCTGGAATTCGGTGAGATCCACATTGAGAGCACCATCAAATCTCAGAGAGGCGGTGATAGATGACACAATTTGACCAATGAGACGATTCAGGTTGGTGTAAGTTGGTCTCTCAATGTCCAAGTTACGTCTGCAGATGTCATAGATGGCTTCGTTGTCCACCATGAAGGCGCAGTCAGAGTGTTCCAGGGTGGTGTGGGTGGTCAGGATGGAGTTGTAGGGTTCGACAACAGCGGTTGAAATCTGGGGAGCGGGGTAAATGGCGAATTCCAGTTTTGATTTCTTGCCATAATCGACAGAGAGGCGTTCCATCATCAGAGAGGTCATACCAGATCCGGTGCCGCCGCCAAAGCTGTGGAAGATGAGAAACCCCTGGAGACCGGTGCACTGGTCAGCCAACTTCCTAATCCTGTCCATCACGAGATCGATCATCTCTTTGCCGACGGTGTAGTGACCACGGGCGTAGTTGTTGGCGGCGTCTTCTTTGCCGGTTTGCAGTTGGTCGGGGTGAAATAGCTGACGGTAGGTACCAGTACGTACCTCATCTGTAAACAGAAAGGAAAATAAGTACATGAACTGAAGACAATATTTTTGACGCCATTTCCTGATTTGGCCTATGTTACGTAATGTTACATTTACAAATGACCTTGACATTATGTTTGTTTAAAGATGAGGATCCAATATACCTCCAGTGAACTCCCCCCCCACCCATTCCATTATTGGTCCCGCACTTCAGAAATATCGTCAAACGTTACCAAGATCCCTTGGAGCTCATGTACCTATTGGCAATTACTCTTTGGAAACAAAATTTTGTTGTTGCACCAAAGCAGAGAAGAGACTGCGGAAAATCATCGTTTTAATGTCAGAAAATTCCAACAAAATGTAGATCGTCCTTGACTAAAGTTACCACTGCTTGACCATGTCCCCCTAACCCCCCTGTAACCACGTTGCCCTCTGCTTAGCCACATGTCCCTGCTTGACTCCCGTCACAATCTGTTTGACTATGTCGCCGTGACCCATGGCACGTGTAAGCACGCCACCCTGATTAACTACGCCACCTCCATGTTCAACCTTGTTAATCACATCATCCCTGCTTAAACACATTACCCCTACAGCCCTACTTAAACATGTTACCCTATATACTTAACCACGTCACTACTCCTTACAGGTGACAAGACTTTACCACTCACCAATTACAGTCGGTTCCAAGTCTACAAAGATGGCACGTGGAACATGCTTTCCTGCACCAGTCTCACTGAAGAAGGTGTTGAAGGAGTCGTCACCACCTCCGATGGTCTTATCGCTGGGCATCTGGCCATCAGGCTGGATTCCATGCTCCAGACAGTAGAGCTCCCAGCAGGCGTTGCCCATCTGGACTCCGGCCTGACCAACGTGGATAGAAATACACTCACGCTGTAATAAATACATAAAAAATATTAATATGCGTTGCAATGCTTGTCAGCTTGTCACGGCTAAACGTTTACGGCTAAACGTTAAACTCCGTTTATACGTTTTTAAAGAAAATCACTTATCAAAATTTGTATTTTGTACTATGCAAGTTGTATCGCCAAAAAATGATTAACACGGCATATGATTAAACAATGATTGGTCTAGGTAGGCAGGTAGGGTCCATGGTCAAAATGCCCATTCCCAAAAAAAAAAAAAAAAAAAAAAATGCCAAAAAGTGTATGTCCACCCGGTCGTATTTTTTTGGCCAAATGTTTGTCACGTGACATCAAGAGAATTTATGTGTATAGAGTCTAGAAATGTTGAATGCTTTTTAAGTATTTGTGCCAGTTTGTTGTTTAGACATATTCTATGAAACAAGACTGTAAGAAGATAAGGAAATTGGGCGCAAGTAACCAGACTACAAAACTACAATCGGCGCGCTCTGATACTGATGGCAAGTGGATTAAATGAGAACAAATTGTTGGGGATCTGCAAAGTATGGTAAATATAGGTCCATCCATGCAATAAATTCAAGTTAGAAAATAATCAGTCACTTTTCTCCTCTTTCTTAGCTGTCAAGGCAAATTTTGAAAGTTGCTTTGAATCTGGCCCAAGTCTATTTTCTTCCCAGGTCCTAAGAAGGCATGATAACTTTGCACTTAACGAGGCGATATCGTCATATGTGCACAATATTTAGAATTCCTTTTAAATTTTTTGATTGGTTGAAATTTTGCTGCGCGATTAGTTGTCTCTTATTGCAAGGTATATAGTTATTTAAAACGTTTAAAAGGGCATACACGAGATTGCCCAGATGGTTGCGGCGGTCGCAAGTAACGTTTTTTTTAAATCATGTCGTGAGTTCGAGCCCCGGTAGAATCGTTTACCTTCTTCTTTTTTTCCCCAGTAATTTTCATTTGGTGACTATCATTGTAGTATTATAATACTATTATAATACTAAAATTTCACTTGCGCTTTCTGACAAAAAAGCGTTGAAAAAAACAAATAAGTTTCTCGTCACAGTAACGTAATGCGTTGTGTATGTAATTCAGCACACACAACGTACATGCTAGTGTCTGGCTGTACTGTGTGGTACAAACAGACAGAGGATCGGATCTTGCCTCCACAACCGGAAGTGACGTCAAAATATAGCTTCCCTATTTTTACCGTATTTTACTGAGACGAGCTCCCCCTCTTTAACATGTCCACATTTGACTAAATGTGGTGACACCCCAAATATTTTAAAACCCGAGCAAAAGGCGTATGGTCATAATAGCGAAGTTGGCGAATTAGAAGTGTTCTCATACACATGTTGTGCAGAATAAGATGATCATAAGTTACAAATCTAGCAGATAATGCTCCCGGTGCCTTGAAAAGCTTGGAATAATATAAGGATATAAGATGTTCATTTTGGTTAAAAAAAAAAAAAAAAACGCTGGATATACATTATCCATCAGTACTCTGCCCGTGTCACCCTTTCACCCCCCCCCCCCCCACACACACACGATCTTCTTGGATGTGATAAAACAGCAAACTTCAAGAGTTCAATGATAACGATTTTGCTTTGTTTTTGTTCTTTGCCAGTAATTTGTTACACGAACAGAAGATAATCATTGACTTTTAATTATCAATATACCTGTATACAGCATTGATGATTAGTGTAAAAATTCATACATACAATCAATTATCATCGACCTGAAAGTGGTATTTGTAATTATTACATTGCCAACGGCGTTGTTTTTTTTGTCGCGTAGTAACCATGGTTACTATTTATTTTCAAACCCCAGCTGCAGTCCATTATATCAAGGATCACTGAAGAACCTTTGAATTAAGAAGTGTTATCACATTAAGGTGGATATAAGAAATATCAGCCATAAAGCACCATGTCTTATTTTCTTTTAAGCTTATTTTCATTTATGAATTTGTGTAGCCCACGTCAAGTGTAGAAAGGTTCTGCATATACCATCTCATGGGCGGCTTTTCATAGGGTCAAGGAGGTGAACTTGCCCCAAAGATGTGCTAATCATTGTTTTTTGTTTTGCTTTTTGTAATAAATGATACAAACATGCTTGAATCATGATATAACTAAAACAATTTTCACTTGTTGCCCTCATCATGTTTTGGCCTTCCAACAGCGGAACAGTCCAACGATAAATCTCTAACAGCCGCGGAGCCTATATTCCACTATTAATATCCTAGTTAAAGACAAAAAGATACATAGCCTCCTAGCCAGAAATTTCGAAAAATCAGAAAAATCACAACAATTTTGTCTGTTTCTCTTACAATTATGTGATCATTATGCAGAAAAATCCGAGTCTGGAGAAGAACTGATGAAGAAGGATTCGGGAAAATCGGGAGGTATGAATCATGCATCATGATCTGATCATTCGGAAAGTGGAAAAATTTAGGGTTAAAAATTAATGGTTCGAAAAAGTCATGTCTTTGCTCTTAAAAAAACATACTGCTTTTCCAAGAGCAAAGTGTAGTTAAGCGCAGTATGATTAAACAAAGATTTTTATTTAATCCAAAGCTTTTTTAATAGAAGTGTCTTCTGTAAAATATTGAAACCTATCAATTTCCAAATGTATCTATGCAACGGAAACGTTTTCATTTTCTGCGTTATTATTAAATGAATAACTATTTACTTACCATTTTCAATCAATGTTTTATTTAGTATCGAATCAGAAGCAAAAATTGATCTTTTTGATGAAAAACCGACTTTTCTCTCTACGCGATGTTGAAAAGACGTCTGGTACGCGTTGAAAATGGCTGATAAATGATTTTGCTATAATCAAAAAATACACCAGCGATTGCTTGATTGTGTTACCAGGTAACGCGTCTCCATAGGAACGACAAAAATGATATAACTAATAATGACAATAATTATGTTAACATTATTACTAAGAGTGCAATTAACGGGAGACGTGTGGCCATACTTTTCCTCCATAATGTGGGGTTGCCTCAGTGGCGGATCTAGGATTTGTAAAAAAAGGGATGGCCAGGAAGAGCATAAAGAGGTGATTTTAAGTTGTGGGAAGATATTGCCGCTAACGCGGCAATCCGAGCGCGAAGCGCGAGACGTTCGGCGTGGGGTTTAGGAGCCCGCTAAACTGCTAAAGGGCCCTGGTGAGGTCCATGGGCAAAGCCCCAGTGGGGGTCCATGGGGCGAAGCCCCCGGAATATTTCAGGCTTTAAATTGGCCAAAAAATGACTTAAAACATGCTTAATGTTCAAACGCATTCAATTCTTTATTTCCAAAAAAGTGTGGGATGTATAACCCCCTCACCCCTTGATCTACGCCCATGGTGGTCGAGGTACGAGGGTTTCAATAATTATTGAAAGACTAAGCTCCTATCTATAACCAGGGAGCTCTTACTTTGACAAAGCGGCCGCTTTATAGGGTAAAATCTCCCATCATTCAAATCAGTTTATTCAACCAATAAACAGATAAAGGTAAACTCATAATTATTTAAGAGAAAACTCAAACTCTAAAATTAGATCAATATGGTATTCTAGCCTATTCTGTTAATATTACACAAGAATACTTTCGGGAGGAACGAATTGAAGTCTTTTCTTTCAAATAAACATTATCATAATGAATTTTATATAATCTTACCTGAATTAACGTCAAAGAGAACTTTTGAGGAAAGAACAGATTCTAGCAGTCCAGTCCTTTAATTTGATAATCAAATTTATCTTGCGGAGCCCAATGCCGTAACAACTTTGTTTTGTTGCCGTTGCCATATTTAACTAGGAAAATTTTCTGTGGATATTCGAAAAGTAACCATCATACCAGAGGAATGTTACGAAATAACATTAATTGATTCACAACTGGAACCCAATTTCACTTCAGTGTAGTGGGTCGAAGAGTTGCAGAGAGATTTCAAAAGCATAAGCAGGGAGCGCTCCTCACCATTCTTCAGGACGACTATAAGTGAACTCTTCTATTGTAAACGCCCCATCATCTGGACCCCAAGAGGAATAGGGAGCGCCACCCCACGATGTCGCTGAGGTACCTTTAGGAAATTTTAGAGTATTTACGGGCCCATTAGTTTTTTATTAATGTGAAGTAAAATCTATAAAGTGCTTGCTGTATGAATGTATTAATTAGTAACCCCCACATATTCTTGTAAATTTGATTTCTTCCGATTTGGGCGTCAATTTGTTTTTATGCCATTAGATCCTCATTATAAAAATCCCACGATCCACCTGGTAAGGGGCAGTTAATCCTTGTCCCCAAATCTATAACGAGCCGTTCCCTTAATTTGAGACCACAGAGGTCAACAGGTCAAGGGCCGGTACAACCGTTACACAATTTGGCACCCGGTGATGGACTTCATTGACAGCGTCCCTCAGGGGATCAGATTTTGAGGCATCTTCATTCTATTCCCTTCGAGAAAATATGAGCAAAATTGTACAATTTACAAAATCTTAAGTGTCCAAAACCATACGTGATGCATATGCCCAGAAACGATGAGTCTCTTGACTGCTTGATGCATTAACGGTGCCAAATGATTCTCCTCGCTCAATTTAATGAGCGGCTACTGGCAAATTGAGATTGAGGAGGGTGATAAGTATAAGACGGCCTTTACCACTCCCTGGGATTCTACGAGTGCAATATAATGCCCTTTGGTTTAACAAACACCCCTGCAACTTTTCAGCGTTTGATGGAGCGGTGCAGGGGGACATCAACCTGAAACAGTGCATTGTGTACTTGGATGACAGTATTGTCATCTCTAGTACTTCTGGGAGCACCTTGAGAGGTTGGATGCGATTCGTGAGAGGCTAGGGGAATGTGGTCTCAAATTTAAGCCAGCAAAGTGCCAACTTATCAGGAAAAGGGTGCAGTACCTGGGTCACGTCATATCCGAGAATGGCGTGTAGACAGACCCAAGCAAAATAGAGGCACTGAGAACATGGCCAGTTCCGACGAATGTTGGTGAAGTTAGATCGTTCCTTGGGTTCGCTGGATACTATCGGTGATTCATTAAGGACTATTCTAACATTGCCAAGCCCCTTCATGCCCTAACTTCTGGTCCCCAACCTGTACCCACCGGCAGAGGGATGAGAAAGAAACATGAAAGAGTTAGTCCTAATTGGAACTGGACTGAGGAGTGTCAGATGGCGTTTGACACCCTCGTAACTAAGCTCTCACCCCCCTCCCCATACTGGCATATGCAGATTTCTCCAAGCCCTTCATTCTACACATTGATGCAAGTGGAGATGGGCTGGGGGCTGCTCAATACCAAAAACAGAATAGCAAAAAACAAGTTATTGCTTACGCTAAGCAGAGGATTGCGAAAGGGAGAAATCGATAACCCCGCACATAAACTTGAATTTTTGTCTTTGAAATGGGCGGTCACAGACAAGTTCAAAGAGTACCTCTACAGAAATAAGTTCTCTGCCTTGACAGATAACAACCCCCTCACCTATGTGACCACAACAGCCAAACTGGATGCAACGGGGCATCAATGGCTATCGGCTTTATCGGCCTATGACTTTGATAGGGTCTATCGGCCAGGGAAGAGCAATGGGGATGCTGATGGTTTGTCACGAAGGCCTCACCCTGGTGGAGGAGAGGTAAAGATAAGTAAAGAGGTCATTCAGGCTATATGCGAGGGTCACATAGTCATAGGAGAGGTGACGGATCCCTTTCCCCTAGTAGAGGTTTGGTGTGCTCCTCAAAGTGCAGTCTCCATGGAGGATGGTGAATTCTTTTAAGATGAGAGAGAGGGACAAGACAGCTTGATAAAAATGACCCCAGAGGCTTGGTGGTCACGGCAACTCCAAGATAAGTCAATCTCCAAATTAGTGAAATACTTGAAGTTGAGCCTTCCCCCAACCCATATTCAGCTGCGTCAGGAGGATCCAGAAGTTAAACTGCTGGTGAGACAATACAGGTGTAGGGAGGAGCTGCAAGGGGAGACCTCCTTTCAGCTTGTGCTTCCTCGGGTGTACAGGGAGCAAGCGCTTGTTGGTGTCCACGATGATGTTGGACACATGGGTCGAGAAAGGACCCTGGAGTTGGCAAGAGGGAGGTCCTACTGGCCTAAAATGCAAGAAGATGTCAACCGCAAGATTAAAAATTGCCTCCCATGCATACAACGAAAGACCCTTGACTCGGCAAAGAGAGCTGCGCCCCTGGTGAATATTTAAACCAGTGAGCCCATGGAACTGGTCAGATGAGCCCATGGAACTGGTCAGATGAAAAGAATAGCACTGATTGACGTGAATTTGAATAATTATCTCACTTAAATCAAACAACCTCTTTCTGAAAATCCTTTCTATCTTTTGTAAAAATACTCAGAAATAAACTGTACCAACCACAGAAAATCATTAAAAAGAGACAATTCTCCTTCCCAAAACCTGTGGTTTAAGGAATAATGTGGAGGGTATTAATTTTGGTTTTGCAAAGAATATTTTAAGGACATTTCTGTTAACAATTATTCATGCAGAGAAATGTAACATACATCTCTCAAATAGGCTGGTCAATAAAATAATGACTGAATGAATCATTTGACATGGCTACAGAAATATAAAAACAAAATAAGCACCTGGAATGTTAACGCTTGTTTAATCGACGGCATCAATCTGAACCGACGGATTAAAATATTAGGAAGGGGAGGGAGAGCGCGGGGGAGGAAAGGGGGGAGGGGGAGTGGGGATCCCCTCTGGCTACGCCACTAATCACCACCAAGCTCTGAAAAATTCTTATGCCCCCAAAATCGTAAAATGGCTTCAAATCAAACTTACACACACAAAAGTGCAATTCATGGACGAAGAAACTTTTAAAATTCGCTTTATTTTAATAACGCTATAGTATATGATATACCAAGATAAGTATTTGGGTTACTTACCATTTCTAATCAGGCAGATAAACAATTGGGTTACCATTTCTAATCAGGCAGATAAACAATTGGGTTACCATTTTCAATCAGGCAGATGGTTACCATTTCTAATCAGGCAGATAAACAATTGGGTTACCATTTCTAATCAGGTAGATGGGTTACCATTTCTAATCAGGCAGATAAACAATTGGATAACCATTTCTGATCAGGCAGATAAACAATTGGCTTACCATTTCTAATTAGGAATATAAACAATTGGGTTACCATTTCTAATCAGGCAGATAAACAATTAGGTTACTATTTCTAATCAGGCAGATAAACAATTGGCTACCATTTCTAATCAGGCAGATAAACAATTGGGTTACCATTTCTAATCAGGCAAATACACAATTAGGTTACCATTTCTAATTAGGCAGATAAACAATTGGGTTACCATTTCTAATCAGGCAGATAAACAATTGGGTTACCATTTCTAATCAGGCAGATAAACAATTAGGTTACCATTTCTAATTAGGCAGATAAACAATTGGGTTACCATTTCTAATCAGGCAGATAAACAATTGGGTTACCATTTCTAATCAGGCAGATAAACAATCGGGTTACCATTTCTAATTAGGCAGATAAACAATTGTGCTACCATTTCTAATCAGGCAGATAAACAATTAGGTTACCATTTCTAATCAGGCAGATAAACAATTGGGTTACCATTTCTAATCAGGCAGGTAAAACATTTGGGTTACCATTTCTACTCAGGCAGATAAACAATTGGTTACCATTTCTAATTAGGCAGATAAACAATTGGGTTACCATTTCTAATCAGGCAGGTAAAACATTTGGGTTACCATTTCTACTCAGGCAGATAAACAATTGGTTACCATTTCTAATTAGGCAGGAAAAAGAATTGGGTTACCATTTCTAATCAGGCAGATAATCACTTGGGTTACCATTTCTAATCAGGCAGATAAACAAATTTCTTGTGAAAATTCGGACAAAATCGTATGTTCAGGAGTCAGTCCTGTTAGGGTCCAGGGACCAAGCCCCTAGGAGCTCTGAAGATTTCTTGTCTTTAATGCCCCAAAATCGGACAAAAAATAAATTAATGAGAAGAAATTTTCTAAAAATTGAGAAATGTCTCGCATATCATTATTGAATATATACATTTGGGTTATACAGGCTATTAAATTCTCAGTCCAAAATAATTGTCAAAACTGCGTCTAGGATTGTCTGAAGGGTCATTGGTTCAGTTTTCGACTGTCATGTTTTCAAATTTGAACACCAATTTTCCAACTGTTTGAAATAATGAAAATTTGATACAGTTAGAAACGGGCAGACTGGTCAAAATCATTCGAAGTGAAGACATGCCCACATTATATGCTGCTCCTGTTTTAATGGCCTTTATGGCTGGCCTTGGCTCACTTCAGGGGCCAGCTGCCTACCGATCCATGGGCCAGTCCACCCCTGTTTAGAAACAAGATTTTGGTTGATCAGAGGTTAAAATTCTAGTCATATTTTCGAATGACTGTACCCCAAATATTAGAAATAAGCCAGGCCATTAAATTTTCAGTCAGAAAAAAAGTGTCAAACCTGCAGTCAGATTGGTTGAATTTCCAGCTGTCATGTATTTCCCACCTATTTTCAAACCTGTGTCCAATATTGGGGAGGGGGTGGTGGGGTTGAGGGTCTGAACCTTTGACCTTTGTTAATGCTGTGCTTATCAATCTCTCACAAAAGAGTATTACACCAATACAAATAATCACACAAGGAAACACATTATTTATTGCACATAACTATATTACCAGATGCTACAGGAAAATAAAAGGCAAAGAAAAAAATGTTGGTAGCACTCAACGACACACTAACACATTTAGTCACATGACCATTGATCAAATTCATGTGACAATAACAAAGATTTTTACATTTAGGTAACACGGAACTAATTATTTGCCCAATTGAAAGCTATGATGAAAGAGTCTAGTTCAGGGCCCTTTTGTACCAGATCGCGAATGAGTTGGGATGTTTTGTAATGTTTTCAAAAAATCTTATTCATATTTCTTGAATGAGGATAGTCTCAATAGGGGATCACCGGAGGTTTTGGGTATTTTCTTTAGGCTAAAGTGAAGAGGTGTTGTACACCCCCACAAATCACTCAAATTTTGGTATAGGTCCATGGTAAAATAGTTCACCATGAGACTGTTTTTGAAGCAAATCTCGTCAAGTTTGAATATGCATAGTCAAGACACTATCTATTCTATACCATTCCTAAACTTTGCAACTTCTCTGTTTCCTGTCCCATGAAATGGGACCTCTTGAAAATATTTTTATTGGCCTTTTCTCTGAGGGTTCTCATTTTGAGCTGAGCAATAATACCTAATTAGTACTGTGCTACCTTTAGAATGTTCACACAATAACTACAATTTTTACCAAAGTCTCTGTCCAACAACCTTTGTTAAAACTGAACGATCTCACTCGCAAAACTACTTCTACTTAAGTACAGCAGCAGGATAAGAAAGTCTTGAGGGCGCTGTCTGTTTTCTGATTTTCTCACATCTAAGAATGTTTTACTGGAGGAGTAAACTACATAGGTGGAGCTGTTATATCTATAGAAACGGTGAGCTTGTGTTCAGCTCATAATGAGATGAGCTTACAGCGAGCTCACAATTACAAGCTTGCAGAACATAATCAAGCTTGTATGCCGAGGCAGGCCCATAGCCAGAATGGGCCACAGGGAGGAAGGGGGGTGGGAGGCAATCTCCATGTTGCCTTGCTTTATTTTTCACTTGATTTCATACAAGGTGGGGAATGGTGGGGGGGCATGGTCACCCATGCCGCAATATGGACCTGGATTGAGACTATAGTCATGTGGCCTTATTTCTAATCAAAGTACTACTTTGAATGATAACCACATCTGCCAGCCTTTGCTGAGGTTGATGGCAAATATTTACAGTCTTACAATAATAACTTCAACTTCTCTTACTTGACAATGGCAAAATTAGCGGCAAAAGTTGTTATAAATCTAAAATTACATTGTACAAATATTGCACATTCTGAGTTGCAAATTCTTATTTTGAAAACTGCCATTTTAGCACTTAGCCACATAATTAAGTTACATTTACAAGTAATCACATATTTAAATGATTCCATTTGGCACCCTATCACACAGACTACAGTTCAACTTAAATGCAGAAGTTCTTCGTGTCAAAGTTTTGAATTTCTGAGTCCATGATCTACTGGTGAAGCTGTGATGTCAATGCACAAGCTAAA
Organism: Chiridota heheva; assembly: GCA_020152595.1. Taxonomy (NCBI): domain Eukaryota; kingdom Metazoa; phylum Echinodermata; class Holothuroidea; order Apodida; family Chiridotidae; genus Chiridota; species Chiridota heheva. Next base: position 1,303,297 of record JAIGNY010002150.1, read on the forward strand.
CATACCTGACTAAATTACAAGATCCTCAATAAGGAACAATATCCTGATCTGGGACACAATGAATGAATACAACTTAATTAGCATACATAGGTCATGCTCCATAGGGGAAATTGTCTCCCTGCCCCTCACTGCAAGGAACAAGAAGTGCCCTCCATTCCACCGGGGAAAGAGGAGCCTTTCATGGATTTCTTATTTTTTCAAAGCATCGAAAATAAAGACTTTGACCACTTTATCTTGCCTTGTCACATAAGTTTGGGTAATAATACTCAAAATTCCTTTTTGGCAATCCGGCAATGACGATTGGATATTTGTGTCACACAAAGTGTTGTTGCTCTTTCTTCTCAAACCAGCCGGTTTCACATGAGTACACACCCAGTTTTCCTCACAATATTATGACTGAACATTTGTCCCCTGCCTCTTGTTGTCATTTTGTATGCAGGTGCCTTTAAGTACACATGTAAGCCTTCAGATAAGCATAAAACTTACATTGTAGAAATGTCATTGCTGAAAATGCCTGACCAGTATTTTGCCACTAAGATCATTGTGAAACAACATATATACATTACAAATGACTGAAAATCACATGGTTCTGATTGCTAAATATCATGATTAAAAGTAACTATGATTAAGTTATGATTTTCATCGATTCGATGAATTATAAAGCAATACCAAAAAAGAGATATTCTTTGAAGCACCTTCATAACATATTAGTACCTCTTTGCTTTGCACGAATAAAAATAAAAATTACAACCATCACTCAAATTTCCTTCAACTTCAATCAAACTTCATCACATTTAATATAAATGATTCAATCAATTTTATTTTGTTCTCTTAATTCTTAAAACAGAATTCTAGCCCATATCATTATGACATCATACAAAGTTATCATGCACTTACTCACAACACCTTAATACCTTAGGCTACCCAATTTTTCTTACAACAGTGGATAACCCCACACTCACTATTAAGTTGGAGATTCTGCCATGGATTCAAAGTGGCATGTTCTTTCAGCAAACTGTGGAGGAGTGGGGGTGGGGGCCATACAGAGGAGTAGGAAGGGGAAGGGAGAGGATTTCGCCTGCCTGGTTGCATGCTTCTGCACGGGTGGGAGGTAAATGTGATCAAATTCTTTGGAATTTCGTTAAAATATGGGCAACGCTTCTCACAAATTTCCCCAAATTTAAAAAACAACTTTCTGATCAATTTTGCAAAAATTGGCCAAATTTCCCAAAAATCAAGACAACTGCCCAAAATTAAAGTAAATTTTCCAAAAATTGTCCCGAAATGAAGGAAATATTCCAACTTGAGGGGTATTCCAAAAATATGAGATTTCCCAATTTTCCCGCTAATAACTGGGAAATGTTTTGGTTTTGCCCCCTCCTTGAGAGATGGCCCTTCATAAGCCCCTGGGGACACATGGCACAGATCATCTCCATGATTACAAGCCTCCTGCCCCACTTCATTAAGACAACAGTTACATCAAACATTCATGTGAGGACATGGACAAACAAGTGGTGACATATTAGGCATAAACATTTGGTGAAGTAAAAAGCAATGAAAATAACTTATTCTCAATCATAAGAAAGGGAAAAAAGATGTTAATTACAAATATAATTAACAAAATTGAGATATCTGAATTCAAATTCAGTATAGAATAGAAGACATGGTTACATGATGGTGGCTCATATCACTAAATGGGCATTTTTTGTTTACAGGCAATGTTTTATATTTTGCTAGATTTTACAATACTGGCAGCTTTTGTCCTGAAATTTTATTTTCATTCTTAAGGACCTTGTTTTTGTGTCTATGGAATTTTGTTTGTATCTAGGGATAATTTGTTTATATTTGATAATACTGGCATTCTTATGTCCTGAAGTTCTACGAAAAGTGGACCATGGTCCCATGAAAAATAAAGGGTGATACACTGAGAAATACATATTCTAGTACTCTTCGTCTTCGCCCCCATCCTCATAATCGTCTTCTGCCTCCGTGGAGTCGAGACCCACCTCCTCATAATCTTTCTCCAATGCTGCCATATCCTCCCTTGCCTCAGAAAATTCCCCTTCCTCCATCCCCTCACCGACATACCAATGCACGAAGGCGCGTTTTGCATACATCAAGTCAAATTTATGGTCAAGTCGGGCCCAAGCTTCAGCAATAGCAGTGGTGTTGCTCAGCATACAGACTGCACGTTGCACTTTGGCAAGGTCCCCACCTGGGACAACTGAGGGCGGTTGGTAGTTGATGCCGACTTTAAACCCTGTGGGACACCAGTCAACAAACTGGATGCTTCTCTTAGTCTTAATGGTAGCCACTGCAGCATTGACGTCTTTGGGTACCACATCACCACGGTACAAGAGACAGCATGCCATGTATTTGCCATGACGAGGATCACATTTCACCATCTGATTGGCCGGATCAAAACATGCAGTTGTTATTTCGGCGACTGTCAGCTGCTCATGATACGCCTTCTCAGCTGAGATGACTGGCGCATATGTGGCAAGTGGGAAATGAATTCGTGGATAGGGCACCAAGTTGGTTTGAAATTCAGTCAAGTCCACATTGAGGGAACCATCGAATCGGAGAGAAGCAGTGATGGACGATACGACCTGAGCAATTAGCCGATTTAGATTTGTGTAACTTGGTCTTTCGATGTCAAGTTACGCTTACATATATCATAAATAGCCTCATTATCCACCATAAAGGCACAATCAGAATGCTCGATGGTGTTGTGAGTAGTAAGAATTGCATTATACGGCTCAACCATCGCTGACGAGATCTGTGGCGCAGGATAGATGGCAAATTCAAGTTTGGATTTCTTACCATAATCAATCGATAGTTTTTCCATCAGAAGGGAAGAAAAGCCTGAACCGGTGCCACCGCCAAAACTGTGAAATATGAGGAAGCCTTGAAGTCCTGTACACTGGTCTGCCAGTTTCCTGATTTTGTCAAGACCATATCGATCCATTGTTTGCCCACAGTGTAATGACCTCTGGCATAGTTGTTAGCAGCATCCTCCTTTCCAGTGATCATCTGCTCGGGATGGAAGAGCTGCGGTAGGCCCCAGTCCTTATCTCATCTGAAAAGAGAGATAGATGAACTCTGTGATATCACAATGAAATAAAATCTATACATGATTGCCTGCAATTAACTATACAAATCTTAACAACAATTTATGTCATTATTTTTGCTAGTGGTGGGAGAGGGGGGCTTATGGAAAACTATATTTAATTGCTACTAAGGTTTGAAGTACTCAGCAACTTTGTCATACTGTAAGACAATTCACCCGCCTCCCAATTATACAATTATTCATATATATGTAAGCCCCCTGCCCTGATCCAAATTTCCTATCATCACCATGCATAGCTGTCAATACAATGATCTCATTTCACATTCTCAAATTTATTTTAGACATAACTCATTTTCAATGTTCATTCAATGTTGTAGTTACACCATCTTACACCATCAAAAATATATTCTCTCCCCCCACCCCCACATCCAATTTCCAAATCTCCAATAACCATCCATGCATAGCTACCCTATTAGTACAGTGTACCTCATTCTACATATAATAGGCTAATGCTCACAAGATAACCCCAATAAAACTGCCAACCATTGGCCTGTGAGAATTATTCATGAAAGCAATGTCATGTCTCCAATACATCAAAACTAACACGCATTATCCACATCATATACCTCTCAATGAGAGCCAAAGCTTTGTCAGAAAGCTAATTAGTCTGCAGGAATTGTATTCTCCTACCAAAGACATGGAACAAGCCTGTCTGTTAAATTAAGCTGTCTGAATTAGATGTTTGCAACTTTTTCAACCAATCACCGCTTGAATTTTCCTAGCAACAAAATCTGCAAAACTAAGTGGGGGTAAACATCCTATGCGGTACTGATAGAGTACAACTAGCTACCAGTGCGCGCTCATGTAGTCAATGCAATTTACTGTACAAAACAAATTTCTGCACACACAGACTGAGTGACGGCAAAATGGTGAACAAAAATTGCGCTTACGGGCCTACTGCAGGCTTTTATATCTGATTGCTGTTACCCAAAACACTTAGCAAACTAATTTTTTTTTCTTTTGCTAAAATCTCTAAAGATCCAGAGAAGTGCCATAAATGGATCAAAGCTTGCAGCAGGCCTCGCGAACATCTAAATGTCAACGCATTGGTGCTGCATCAGTTGCGGATTTGAGGATTGTTTACCCCCACCTAGTTGCCGCATTGCTATGGTGGGTGTGGCTTATTTCGTAACTCAGAGATGTAAATGTATTATTTGTTTTTACGATGAGACTTTTGACATGCATAAAACATTACACTACATCGTACAATATAGATGAAAGACTTTTGACATGTGTAGCTATTGTCATACATTCCCTTTGTGTTGCATGTTCAGTTCAGTTTTGTGTGTGAGGAATGTTTTGATTGGTTCTTAGGTCTTTGCTGTTTATTCAGTTTGTCCTGGCCACATGTACATGTCTATTATTCTCTCATGTCTGGCTACAGCCGAAGAGAAGCATCATGTGGGCTATGGAGCTAACCAGTTCGCCAGCTAAGCATTTTTACTTCAACTAAGTTGCTTTACTTCATTTAAGTACCTTTGCTTTCTCTGAGCGCCTCGGTGTACTGTACTTATGGTTATCATGTCTTTATTATACCATGCACTTTTGCCTTGTTATTCTATTACCTTTACAAGTTATATTAGGCCTATATACTGTATGTACATCAATCATATATACTGTACCATACATTATCTACAGTATCAACACATAGTGTGCCAAGCTAACTCACCTATACTTGGTATATATTACTCATTGCATTAATTTAGTCCCATGCTTTGGCCATGGCATTTGTGCCTATGGTAAAGCCAATGCATATTAGTACCTGATTATTCACTGGGTATCTTCTGCCCAGCACATGAGCATCACCTGCTCTGCTGACCACGTGGGTA
>JAIGNY010002144.1:0-12500 GCA_020152595.1 Chiridota heheva
GGACTCAACTCACCACTGAGGAGTAATCAGAGCATCATTCTAGGATTTTAAGGATTTATCTGTTTTGTATCAAAACCAATTCATGTATTGTTAATTCTCACACATGGTCTATCTTTAAACGTCTATGTATGTGTAGACGAATGTTAGCTGAATAAGTATACAATCCACTGTAAATGAAAAATAGGGTGTATGAACATGAAAAGGCAACATAAATTGATTTAAAATTGATTTTAAAGGGTGAACAAATTTCTTTCAAAATAAATTTACTGTGATACAGCTTTGTGAATCTTCAGACATCAATCAGTTCGGGTGAACCCCTCCTTTTAGCCCTCGGTAAAACCCTTCGAAGGAGGGTTTTTTTAGGCCATGGAGGCAGCCATTACCCATCATGCAATTTCCTTCGCCCATACACTTTGTACAGAGTGACCAAGTAAATTCATTTTGTGAACTACGACGGCGTTTGCTGAAGTGTGAGAGGTACATGGAATTATGGGGAAACATGTTAGCTAACTTTATCCAGTACCTTTGATATGTTCACCAGTCCGAATTTGAAAAAGAGCCAATATATGGCACGACCCATGTTTGAAATGCTTAGGTTTGTTGCGAATAATCTGTACTGTGCTAACATCTGCGTTGTGTTGACTAAGCATTGACTTTTCTTCTTTGACTGCGATTGTCAGTGTTCAATAAATTACAAATTAAAAGGGTTATTTTATATGCATTCTTACATTAAATTTGTTCTTCGCGTAAGTTGTGTTGTTATTTACGTAGCCTCTTGAGAACGCGTTCAATTAAATCATTTTAATGCAGTGAATTATCAGTTCCTTTGTGACTTTCGTATGTGATGTTCTGTCTGAACAGTGAACGTATTCTAACGTATGCCTATTGACCGTAACTAATGCCGTTACAGCCATCATATGCGTAGAGTGTACGTTGGACTGTTTGCATTGCAGGCTGTGTGTAATATATATTGTCATTCGTTTTATTCTTTTTCACCCATTGTCTGTACTGGCGAGTAGCGTTCAGACGTTAGGGCCTAATCAAATCATGAATAAAACTTAAGCACTTAGTTTAGTTAATCTCAAATTGCACTGTTTATTCCTTTACGATCTGTCAGTCAGTAGGTGATCGCATAATGCATACCTGAAATAGACCAAATTGAAGTTAGTAAGCAGCTGAGATGTGTGTGCGATTCGTATGTTTGAACTGTCGACTGGTTGCTGAACTGCGCGATGGTCAAACCGTGGAAGCAGGGATTAGCATGAAAGACTCTTTTCAGTGGTTCACCCGAACTGTCAATACATAAACTTTTACGATAATTTGTGATGCATGACTTGCCAATGCTCTCGGTATTTTCGTATGTGAAGCCTTCGGGTTTTTTAATTGTTTAGCATATTTTTTAAAGCCTTGCAGTAAATTTGAGTGTTTATTATACCTTCAATCAAATACTTGTAGGATAGACTTAGACTTTCTAAATATTGAAAGGGACAGAACAAAATCAGTATCTCGAAAACAATGTGCTGCCTTCAAAATGAAACAAAATTGATGTGCTCAGATTTTAATGTTCTTATAATCAGTATACAAATTACTATGCATATATAGACCATTAAAAAAAATTTGGTCATAATATACACATTTGTATGTAAGGTTGTATGTATGACCAGGCAGACCCACATATTAAGCAAGTCCATTGTGTTTAATCCTCTGCTATGCACAGCTTTCTCAGTCAAACCATGTTTAATCTTTAATATAGTCTACACACTACAGCAATATCTAGTTTTCATTTTCTTTAAGAGCTGAATTTACAAGAATGAAATTATATTACTTACAAAGATTTTGAGCTGTGTTCCTTGTCGTTTTTTTTTTCTCCAAAATAAACAGAATTATCTTAGAATTTTGGGGAAGGTTTCAACTGTAAATATTAAGTCTATCTCAGAATGTGATATCAAATTGCAGAAAAACATATCATTGTCTTTGTATGAAGATACTAATTAGTATGTTATAAACAAGTTAAAAAAAAAGTATTGCACTTGCTGGCACTTGGCCTGAAGAGATGAGTTTTACAACAACAAAATTTACACTTAGAGTAGCTCTAAACTTGCATATTCCATAATAGAATATGTTTTATTTATCATATTAAGTTATTCTTTGAATACTTTTGTTTTTAAAGGGATGTGGACATCTCAACGTATAGAGGCAATATTAAAACACTTGCACTAAAACCTATAACAAATCATGAGATACCAATGTGTTTTCGTTTCGAGTTCAGCATATTGCAACATTTTTCTGTTTGTGCTGGGTTTTGTTACTGATAGTTTCACAAAACTTCATATACAAATCGTAAGTTAAGCAGGAATCAAAAACTTTGTTTGATTTCTAAATTATACTTTATTGCTAGTTCCAAGTAGTTGAAAAAGATGTGATTTAAGTTTCCTTATTAGTCCGAGTTACATAATTGAACAAAATATCATCATATATTTATCTAAGAATTAATATTAATTTCCAAAGCTGACAACTTGACATGCCTATGTGCCTAATACATTTCAGGTTCGATGGAGTACTTTTTAGAGATTGTTTATTTCCAATTTGCACATCTTTTTAATGTAAGTGTAATAATGTATCCATTTCTGTGTTATTTGTAATATAGACAAAACCATATTGTATCATTAAACAGTTGAACAGGAATGTTAGAAAATGAAACAATTCCAAACTGAAGCTAATTTTTTGTTGCCAATATTATTTTTTAGTTTGACCAAGGATTAAGTCAACTTAACCCATTTTTGGAGTCAATCTGACAACAAAAAGGTTAAGATTCAAGTGTTAATGGTCAGAGAATGTGAACAGTACAAAAAAAAAAGATAGGTAGCAAGGCTCTGTTTTTAAAGTTAAACAAAGCAATACATTTCACAGCGCTTGATATTCATTGCGTCATATTGTGTTACTTATTCCTTTACCCCCGTTAATGTATATTTGTTTGTGATTAGAGGGAGGCAAGGTACATCTGTGTATTTTGCGCTTTCCTTTCATTAGTTATTTTCTTCTTTTATTGTTTTTACTATGTTAGCTAGCTTTTGCTAATTTTTCGCTTAGTTGTGTTTTTATCGATTTATTTTTCTTTCATTCACTTATCACTCTATGAAGTCACAGAATACACAGATATGCTTTTCTCATTATTTTCAATTGATTGTATTGTACATTGTATTATTATCTGCTCTCAGTTATGTTAAAAAGTCATCTAATATTTGTTATTATTCGTTATGTGAGGTTTCTTTTACAAATGTATGAATTGTTATTGGTGTTGTTGAAGATGCTAATAAACGGAGTAAAATAAAGTGTTAATGGTCAAATTTGACCAACGGCGGCGTGAGTTATGCATAGAAGCAAAAGTGGTCAATTTGACCAAATTGACATGGTAAAAATATTGACCATGTTTGAATGGTCAGATTTGGATCAGTGCATAACTCACTCCTCAAATGGTCAAATTTTGGCAATATTGTGGTCAAATTTGACCATTCTTTTTTAGAGTTAACCTCGCATAGGGCGATATAACTCCTGTGACGAAGTCGGGTTTATGTAGTGTTTGACACGGTGCGAGGTTCTTCGTTGTCCGTCATCATGGCGGTTCTCTGGTCCAGCCATGCAAACGGTCCTAGACTGGTCGATGTTAATACACAACATTACAAACACTGACACATAAAAAGACCTTCTCGCTCAAACTGACTCCTCTCTAGCTTCTGGGTAACCCTCCCTTGTGTATATGTATACGAAGTAACATTCTTGTAATGCTTAAGATTTTAGTGTAAGTTTTTTTTAAATATTATTATTACATGAAGCACTAGGGAGTTTGTATGGGATTCGCAGTGATTTTGTAAGGAGTAATGGGAGTCGAGTAGGCCGCTAAAATTTTACTCGTTTTCGAAAAATGTGTTCTCAAATTTCATGGTCAAACAGAAATTATGTTCTCAAATTCAATGTTCAAACCAAAAATGTCATCTGAAATTTCACTCATTTTTCAAAAATACGTTTTCAAATTGTATTCGTTTTAGATAAAAGCTCTATCAGATGTTACTCCCTGTATTATTTCAATAGGATTTTAAAATGAATTTTCGCTCTCAACAGTCGAAGGACTGACCTCACTTGACCTGAAATCTTTAAACATAATGACGTTATATAAATTTGAATCCAGCCGCAAAATTTGAATTCACTTCCCATACTGCAAGTTTTGCCCAAGTTTCTCGCAGTTTTGAAGAAATCAAGGCGAACGATATCAAGAAATAGAAAGAGCATTGTTTAAGCTACAAGGAATTTTCACTTCAAAGCATTCAAACTTAAGAAATGGCCCACAATTAAGCAAGGATCCGCCACTCTTTGTCTCATAAAAACACAAAAAATAGGCCATTTAACGCGTTTCTAAAATGAACAAAACCAAAATGTACTCTTGTGCTAAACTATCCCAACCATCAGATCAAGTGAATCACATTCAATCAGATGTCTGAAGACGGGCACTACCATAACGTTTGCATTGCAATTCTAATACGCAAGATTTTCACTACCTGGCAGCCATCTTGATTCGTAAATATTTATGAATATTCATGAATATTCGATGAATATTCAATATTTTCAGGTGGGAAAGCCATTATTGCATCAAATGCTTGAAACGGATTCCAGCGGTCACGCGTTGAATTCAGGCAGGAGAGGACACTTAGTCCTTCGCATATGGAGGGAGATGTGAAATCGTCTAGAAAGGTATCGGGGATGGAAAAAGAACAGAATAATTCAATGAAATGTTCAGATGTATTTATTTTATGACTTTACTGGGTCCTTTCCTGTATATGTATGAAATTTGGCCCCAATCAAACTGTTCCAAATAGTTTGATCTTGTTTGGAACATTATACTGTACAGCATATGGGTCACAGGAAAAGTGTGACCTCTACCCTCCCAACACACACACACACTTTTTGAAGGTGAAGTACAGTGTTCTGGTCAAATGAGGTGAAGAAAAGTGGCAGCGGGGAAACCACGAGCAATTACATAGAAAATTAAGGGGTGGGGTGGAAAGAGACACCCATGCCACAACTTTTGTCTCTTTGGATAGAATCTGATAATACCAGTGGAGTATTCATAATTTCTTGAACACAAGAGAAAGTGGAGTTAATTGATCACTTCTCTGTTCCCAGTTTCATGTCCAGCTAACAAAAACTGGAAAGGAAAATAGGGAAGGTGGGTGAATATTTGCATCTCTTGTTCCATGTCGCGCCAAAAGCGTGCGTCCGTTTTGCATGATTTCCCTACTGAAGAAAATTCCGGCAAAATATGTTTAATCAGTCATCCGGAGTAGTTCGAAGCTTCAAGCAATTTAAAAATGTTGTCTTTGGAAAAGTTGGTCACTGCCATACCCTCCTTTCCATAATAAGCAAAAACAAAAGTATATAAAGAAAAACAGTTTAATTATCTTATAGAAGGTTTCTAAAAAATTAAATTACCTACATGTTTGTGTCAAGACTTCTTAGATGTGGGTAATACATTTGACATTTAATTTATCAATGAGGTATAGATTTTTCAACTGAAATTGAAAAATACAAGACAGAAGCACTGGTTTCAATAAGTTTATATAAAAGAAAAGGGAGATACAGGAAAATGTTTTAAAATTCAACACAATGGACTCGAGCTTCCCTACAAAATGGTCCCTTTCTTAGCAGCTTAACTTATCATTTTGCATTTCAGGAAGGGCAATTGATAATGCAACAAATAATTATAATGAGTTGTAAAACAAATGTCACACTTCACTCAGGAAAAATTAAATGGAAAGGCTTTAATCATAACTCATGCATACAGCACAAGAATGTAATGAGATATACACAAACTCATACATACACACAAGAATGTAATGAGATATCCACAAAATCATACATACAGCGCAGAATCTACTGAGATATACACAAACTCATACATACACACAAGAAAATAATGAGATAAACAAAAAATCATACATCCAGCACAACAATGTAATGAGATATCCAAAAAATCATACATACACACAAGAATGTAATGAGATATCCACAAACTTATACATACAGCACAAGAATGTAATGAGGTATACACAAACTTATACATACAGCACAAGAATGTAATGAGGTATACACAAACTCATACATAGAGCACAAGAATGTAATGAGATATCCACAAAAATCATACATACAGCACAAGAATGTAATGAGATATCCACAAACTAATACATACACACAAGAATGTAATGAGATATCCAAAAACTCATACATACAGCACAAGAATGTAATGAGATATCTAAAAACTCATACATACAGCACAAGAATGTAATGAGGTATAAACAAACTCTTTCATACACACAAGAATGTAATGAGATATCCACAAACTCATACATACACACAAGAATGTAATGAGATATACACAAACTCATACATACAGCACAAAGCATCATCAACACTTTTGTCTGTGAGTTCATACATACAAGACTAATAAGAATATTAAACATTGTGAGGCATTATCAAACACTACAAGAGATTTCTTGGACACTTCAACTAATGGGCATACAGCATTAAATTTATTTTACTAGATGAACCTTAAGTAGTACTAAATTCCTGTAAAGTTCGATACTTGTTACAGTTCTGGCAAAATTGAACAAAGAAATTATCAGTTGAAACAGCTAATAGGTATCATTACTGCTGCATAGAATGTGCATCATAAGATCTCAAAGTTCAACTGTTCAATGTGATAAAAAATACACATTTCAAGCTTTTGGGAAGAAAAACTCTATTGCTGAAAGAAGTACACTACATCCACACTATCTGACTATATATTATTTACTCTGTCCGTGGGAGGGCATGTAACAAAATGTTATTTGAATTTTTTTTTTTGTACATATAAAGAAAGAAGATTTTGCGTCTTGTGCTGCTGAAATTTTCTGTGAAGAAGGAAAGAGGAGATATTGGTGATATATGATTTATTTGGTATATACATTTTAACACTAAGTCATCTGAGACCTCTACATTCTTAAAGCTTCTAATAAAACTACAAAATTCCATGGCCCATACTACTGGTCTTTCTGATCATGAAAATGTTCTACTATAAACTTAAGCAAAAATATAATCTATTAGCCCTATATATCATTTGAATTGTTCACAAAGTTTGCAACTTGGACCACAGATTCTTATCAGGATGCAAAAATGAGCCTGAACTCATTTTTGGGATTTTGGCACAATATTAATATAAACACACTTTTACAGAAAGAAAAAAAAGATGAAAAAAATGCAGATGATGTTACGTAAGTACATGTTATGTGCTAAAACATGCATTTACAATACTTAAAACATGATGAAATAGAAAACAAGTTGATATCAAAATTGCAAGTTATATATATATAAAAAATACATATATGGAGCCGCAAATAATAGCAATTAAACATAGATTATTGCAACAGTTACAGCAGGGAGACAATGGTGAGGCTGCAACTCCGTAGTTCAGTATCAGCAGTACCGGTAACCTTTCAATATTTTAATTCATAAATTGAATAAAAAGTGACAAGAAAGTAACTGCAAGCTGCAAAATGCATCATGAGTTAGCAACACAAAATTGCAAGCGGGACACATAAACATAAGTAATACTGTGAAATTGGAATACTTTTTAAATTTAATATTAACCAAATATACAGTTTAGCGCACTAGCAGTAAAAGCGCTTTACCATGATTAAAACATTACCTTTACAAAAATGTACATCTGTAAATATACCTTGCTTATGAACTTGCAGAAATAGTGAGTAAACAAAGGCTGCAGCCAGTTTCTGATAATAAAAAAAAAAGATTTTTGAAAGACAACTAGATTATACTCACAGAAGAAGTGAAAGTTACCACAACAATTGACACTTACTGTACCATCTGACCATGCATTGTACAGGGATGTGGTCAAGTTTTACGGCCAGGCATCTTTTGTGGAGTCTCTATTTGCATCACTGGTAGTAACAAGAAAAAAAATGAGAATATTTAAAGAAATAATCATTTAGTACACAATAAATTTGATGGTCCACCAGACTTCAATTTACATTACCTAACATAGTATTTAAGTCCTAAATGCATCAGTGTTTACTACCAGTACCATACTGGAAAATTTGCTTTTGTCAAATCAAACTTGATCTGGAATTTCCAGATTAGGTCCAGATCTGGAAATTATATCTGGCCCAGATCAAACTTGATCTGGCTTAGATCAAACTTGATCTGAAATTTCCAGATTTGTCCCACATCTGTTCCATGATCTGGAAATTCCAGATCAAGTTTGATCTGAGCCAGATCAAGTTTGAATTTATATCTGCCCAATTCTTTATCTGGCCAGATCTCAAATTTATATCTGGACTAGATCTGGCTCAAATATAAATTCAGATCTGGGTTTGCAATAATTTACAGATCTGGGAATTAAATATGCCACAAATCTGGATTTTACATAAATATCAGAGCTCTTCACTAATATGTGGTATTAGTGGGATAGCTCAGAATTATATGAAACACTTTCATTTGTTCAAAGTGTCCAGTCATAACTGAATAAGACCCTTTAACAGTGCTCGTCATAAGTGAATGAGACCCTTTAACAGTTCAACAGTACTTAACAAAAATTGAGCATGAGCTTTGGTTTCTACTTTTTAGTTTCATTTTGAGAACAAAAATTTCCTGAAAATTCAAAACAAACGTTTGAAACAAAATATTTAAGGAATTACGCCACAGGATTAAGTACATACATACTACACCGATTGTATGAATTTGAAAAATAGAAATATTAATACAGTTATCAATCTCTATTTCGGCATGAACATTATCACTCCGTCCATCAAATGTGTGATACTTTATTGATGCTTAAGGAAGCACTTTAGTCAATACAGAGCCACACAAACGGACTGAGCCTTCATATCTGCATGCTGAATTACATTACAACAAATTTTATTTGCGTGTTTATCTTGACTTTACTTTTTTATTAGTAATACAAATTTACATATACATGTATGTATGTTTTGAATGTAGCATTAAATCAAGGTTATATCTGGCTTTATTCATATATAAAATTAAGCATTAATTTCACTTTATATTTGGCTTGATCTGGCCAGATCAAAATTGATTTGTGTATCAAATTGACTTTAGTCAAGGTTGTATCGGGCTTAATCTGGCCAGATCAAACTTTATTTGTATATCAAATGTAGCATTTAATCCACTTTATTTCTGACTTTATCTGGCCAGAGCAAACTTTATTTGTATATCAAATTGACGTTAATCGAGATTATATCTGACTTTATCTGGCCAGATCAAACTTTATTTGTATATCAAATTAGCTTTAATTAAGGTTATATCTGGCTTTTTCTGGCCAGATCAAACTTTATTTGTTTATCAATCTTTCTTTATATCAAGTTTATATCTGGCTTTACCTGACCAGCTCAAACTTTATTTGCAGATATAAACTGTATTAAAACCACCTTTTTGTAACGGTTTTCTGATGAAGACTGTGATTTAAGAATGAATTTGATTTGGGTACATAACATTAATGTTATTACCATTCAGAAAAAGTCTTCAGCAGTTTTTGTTTTTTTTTCAACCAGAAAGCAAAGGCCATATCCATACCCAACTTAGTGTTAGTTGTTACTTTAACGGTTTCAACACGTTATCTATATATATATATATATATATATATATATATATATATATATATATATATATATATATATATATATATATATATATATATATATATATATATATATATATATATATATATATATATATATATATATATATATATATATATATATATATATATATATATATGTATATATATATTTATACATCCGATTTTCACATTTGTGTGTTCGATTTTTTCCGGATTTGTTAAGAGATGTTGTAGTTTTTGCCTTCTTTCTTTAGTGTCCATACATGCCTTGATAATTCTGTTTCTTTTGTGTGCTTTTCATGATCGAATGATTTCTTGTGGTTGCTATATCGTTGCTTGAAAGACCCCCTTTCTGATCCGATGTAGGTTTTTTGTTCATCACTCGCCATAACGTCTGTCTTATATACTAATGCCTCTGTCAAGCACGTTCCTTTGAGGGGGCAGTTTGCTTTGTCCCTGCAGTTGCATGTTCTTCGGTTGGTATCTTTGTTAGCGTACGCGATGATTTTGGTGTTGTGGGATTTTATGATAGATTGTATGTGTTTTAAACGGCTTGTAACTGATTTTCAGGGTGTTTCTGTTCAATATTTTGTGCAGTTTTTGTCTGGGTGGGAAGTGCTTCGTACTTAATTTGATGAAGGTTCCCCCGATGTTCGATTTCACTGTCTTACTGAAGGGGAGGGGTAATAAACCAATATATTTTCCTTCCACGGTTCTTTGACCTTGGATGGGATGCCTTTTCAGTCGCGTGTGTAAAAGTGATGAATTCATTGTATTCGCTAGTACTTAAGGCGTCATTGTATGTGGGGGCGGCTTCACCACAGTACATCAGATTCCGGATGACCCTAAACACAACCAAAGGATCTCAAAACTTGCAAACTATATACAACGTGGTTATCCGCAGTCTTACCACCTAACAAATAACATCACCCAAGAGTCACAGGATTCACAAAATACACTGATAACACCACACGACATCAAGGAAGCAGTTAGAAAAGCAAAAAAAACCTCTCCAGGAAGAGATGGTATTCAGTACATTCACATCAAGAAATCACCACCATGCCTACTTACAGCCCTTAGCACCATTTACACAGCCTCATTACAACACGGATTCTTTCCCGTCATCTGGAAAACATCCAACACAATTATCTTACCGAAACCACAAGCAAAGACACAAGCCAGCCACAAAACTATCGACAAATCAGCTTACTTCCAATCCTAGGGAAATGCCAGGAAAAGATCATCTCAGGACATCTATCTAGTAACTTGAAGACAACCACTTACAACCAAACAGCCAGGCAGGTTTCAGGAAACACAAATGCATATCAGATCAACTTTTCCGATTGTTACAGGACACTATAGCAGCCAAAAACCAAAGACGCCAGACTATCGCAGCCTTCTTTGACGCAGAAAAGGCATTTGACAGATTGTGGCATAACGGCCTTCTTCTAAAGATGCGCAAATTCAACATACCAGAACATCTTACGCGATGGATCGCTAGCTATTTAAGAAACAGATCCACAACATACAAAATAAAAGACAGCTATTCACAACCGTTAACCATCTCAACAGGCACACCTCTAGGTAGCACAATAAGTCCCATCTTGTTCATCATGTATACAGCAGACATACCACAACCGCCGACAAATAATATCCAGCTCTCGCAATTTGCGGATGATATAGCCATCTGGTCTACCTACAAACTATACGACAATGCAGCAAACAATCTACAAAAATATATCAACACCATAGAGATGTGGAGTAACGATTAGAACATCAGACTGTGGTTTGTGCGTACCAGTGCTCAAGTTAAATTCACGTCTAAATAGCTGACTGACGTTAGATTGGTTTCGACTGTAATCCGGAGGCCAAATGATTGGAAGACTTTTATGAGTTGTTTTCTGGTTTTATCCGCTTGGCTGCCTGCTTGGCTTCTGAGCACGGCTAAGCCGTCGTCCCTATACAGACCAACGCTTTCCATTTGGGGCTTGGTTTCAAGTATTTTCAGTATGTATAGCCCTATGAGTTCGCAGATTTCTGCACCATCATACCCGTCCATGGTAACGTCGAATGCATAGGAATCATTATTTTTTAGCCATGGTCTGCCAGTGCTGTCGAATATCAGTGATTTTCTGGCGTGCATTATGGTGTTGAGTTCCGTTTCAGAGATCTTGTTATACTGTTTGGTCCATGCGAGGGCTTTCTGTAGCAGGTTTTCTGAGATGGATGGATAAAAGTCTATAATGTTTTTTTTTTTTTTTGATATGTCATTAAACCACTCGAGGATAGATGCTGTGTTGCGCTATTGGTTGACACGCGTTGCCTGTCTTATGTCTTCATTTATTCTGTCTACAATCTGCTTGCTCATTATCGCCATTTCAGTTTTAGCAGGGTTGATCAGTCTGTATTTGGGGTTGTGGACAAAGTTTTCTTTATGGTCCTTTAGTGTGATGTATGCCGGTGTTGGTTTGGTTTCGTTGATTCTTTCGTTTATATCGAGTTTATTGGCAATTGCGTGAGATTCCTCGCTAATTTCACTGGTGGTTTGGGGGTCTGCAAGCTTGTATGTTTTTGTTATGTTCTCTGTAAGCAATTTGTCATACATACTCCTTGTGCTCCATTTCGTACATGTTCCTAGTTTTGTCGGCGGGCACGAAGATTTTGTCGCTTGAATTGATGCTAGCTATGTCTGTTTTCAGCTTGCTGTGGAACTGGTTATCTACTTTTTGGAATTGAATATTCTCCACCATCTCCAGCATGTCTCTTTTGAATGGTATCAGTTCTTTGATCTGCGGTGGTGTCTTTTTTATTTGAAACCGAA
>JAIGNY010002145.1:12500-18653 GCA_020152595.1 Chiridota heheva
GTTTTTCACTTGTTTAGATATTAGCCGAGGTCCCATTTTCGATTTTATTGTTAGTGCATTACTTTAAACCCTAACAACAGTAAGGAAGCTTACTTGTGCCAAATGTTTGCTTATGTTATGGATCCTTTATTAAGAAAAGTCCTACTATTTTTTGGGTGCAACTAACAAGATATTTTATTCGTTTGCTTACACTTTTAAAAATAAATATCATAAACAATTCTTACCCTCAAGTTGTGAGCATGGAAATTTGAGCTCGGACTGTTGTACCAAAAGGTCCCAATTTCTATATATAAAATATTTATAACAATTTGATGTAAAGATTTTGAGAAAATTTATCTTTTATGTGAAGTCAGCTGAAATTTAAAAAAAATATCAAATAAGTATTTTATATATTCATATTGATATTAAACAACCAGCAAAACAACTCATCATTATAGAACAGTTTGGAACAACCACTTCGACCAAAAAAGATGAAACCCAGTAAACAGTAGGCAGATTTGCTATTTGATTTCATAAAATACTAGTAGATTTCATGAAAAGTATTTAAATTTGCTTTGTAATCGAACTGACATCTGCGTATAAGTACAAGTACAAAGGGTTGAGTACTCGTACGAGTATTTGCAGTATACATTTTCTGAGTACGAGTACACAAAATTGTACTCAAGTACGTACTACAAGTCTGTCCTGGGGTGAGCTGTTTTTAAATGTTCTAAACTGGAAAACTGTTTTCAAATGGGATAAACTGTTCTTAAATGGCATGAATTGAGATGGAATGTTTTCAACTGGGATGAAATCTTCTCGACTCAAAATTAAATGATTTTCATTGGAATGAATAGTTACACATAAAATTTGGAATGAAATTGGTTTCTTTGGGTTGGAATGGTTTCATTTGAAATGAAATGATTACATTTGGAATGAAATAATTACATTTGGAATGTAATGGTTACATTTGGAATGTAATAATTGGTTACGCTTGGGATGAAATTGATTTCATGAAATACTGAGTGGATGAGACATCAAACGTTTTAAACATTGATGTAATGTTTTGCATATATATGAAATGCTAATAAAGATTATGTGATATATTAAAGGCCATCGATCATTTTATCTATACAATTTTGTATTCCTTGATTATTTTAAAAACTTCTTCTTAAGTGAAGCTTGTTATTGAATATAGTTTTAAGAACACCAGCTCGAAGTTGACTTCTCTTATATTGAGATCGTTATTAGAAATAATGTAATTACATGAGACAAATAGCATAGGGTCATAACAAATGTTTCATAAATTCTAGATAAATTACACCAGAAGATTCCAAGCGCTGTTAAATAATTGTAAAACTGTACTATTTTGAACTATAGTTTGTATTATTTAAAACTATAGTTTGTGCTATTTTCAAATCAATATTATTTTTAAATCGCTTTCTGTAGGAGCTACATATTACATAATCTTTGATACACACTTAAATCTCCAGACTATCTCGATACTAGAATTTCCCTCCAGAATTAATATTTCAAACACAATTTACGACACAAAACTTAGACAATGCACGTGATTTTCTTCAGAAATTTTCTTTTAAAATACTCCTCCGAAATATTCCTTTAAATCTTTTATCCTTGTGAATCAAAGGAATATTCATCAAGCGGTAATTCAAAATACAATGGATATTTAAGTGTCAAAGTTCCCCCTTCCCCCTCCCCCCTCACAAAGAAAAGTACAACATATGCCGGAAACTCTTCTCTCAATTCCCATTGTTATTCATCTTGCCCAAACTTTTTACCGCTTTTATTTTCGTCCCAGTATCATTTGACGAAAGTCATGCGGCACATGTTCCTATGAACTACGCAACAACTTTTGTCAATATCAGATCCCCCACAAATCAAAAGAATATTGATTAGTCCGTTACAATGTTAAGTGTATATGGGGTTTATAACAAATGTGATTGGTTACTTACATTTGGACCGGTCAATAAGCACGCCTTGGGCTCTTTGGGGATGTAATATTTACTTTTTTAGAGTTTGTTTGTATGGTAAGTGACGGACTTGGCAAGCTGCCAGCAGTGATTCACAAGGATTAAAATGTGAACCTGAACTGTGTGTGTGTACGTATGTTTATGCAAAGAGCTTCGTGTATGGGTGATTTTATGATAAAATATTCAATTGCGTTAAATTCCTATAGTTCATTTTTTTTTCTCGGAATTGAATGTGCGTAATGTATGTTATGTTATGTGTGTAAATCAGCGGATGACATAAACAGAGCGAGATTAAAGGGAGATCTGTTTAAACACTTAATTATTTAATCAAATTGAACGTTTGAGTGCTGGGCGGAAGAGTGAATCTTAGAGCCGAGTGCTGGACGGGAATTGCGAGTCATGGCCGGGTCCGCCCAGCGCCGCCCACCGTAACTAGAACCCTGGTCATGTAGTCATGTTGTTAAATGTTTGCGATACAAATTCACCGAACGCGAAATAATGTACTATTTTCTGAACGTGTACTTTTACAATAAGTTGAAATTAATCTCAAACAGTCATTAAAAAAACCAGAAGAGACAAAAGACAAAAAAATACATTTACAAGAATTTGAATGTTTTAAACAACTGTTTTGGGCCTAAAAACACTTAGTATAGCCCTGGTTCTGTTTTCCAAATGGTTTAATGAACATATGAAAATTTCATCAAGTCTTAAATTTCACAGATTTCTATCTTGTAGTTAAACAAATAACATATACACTAAAGTTACCACTAGTAAACCACCATTACGCAAAAATTAAATATTTTTGCCTTTAAAATACTACTTGTGCAAGAAATATGTCAATAATGATTGTAATTCACTTATATGAAGTTTCAACGTTAGTCACTAACTGGTATCTTATCTTCATTATCCTATCTGTTTCGTGAGAGTATGAGTATTTTTGCATGTACTGTGTAGTGTGTGTACTGTGTGGTGTGGTACTGCAAACTGAAAAAAATCACTTAGAAACCAGCATGCACATTGAAATAAAATATGATTTTTCGAAAGGCAAGTAAATCTCTACGACTTCTTTACTTGTATCCTTGTCACATCGCTATTCAGCATATCTTCTTTTAAAATATTATACATGTTTTTAATTAGAAGTAGAGATCCTTACAAATTTTGTATCTGGTACCTGACTTTCTCAAATGGATAATATGAGCATCATCTCGATCTTTGTGCACTGTCATGAAAGATCCTAACAATTCCTCTAAAATGTAAACCAGTGAAGCCCAAGTTCATGTGCGCCGATTCGTTATGTAACAACTTTTGATCCATTATGTAACAATGCCCATTATGTAAGAAATTTGGCCCATTAATCGTATCATGTGTTACCGTTAGGCAGACGCATTTTATCAAGATTTTCTGAAGAAAAAAAACATATCAAAGTTTTGTTCGGGAATCATTTTTGACTAATATAGTAACGTTGTCAAAAATAATTCCCAAACAAAACTTAAAATGTTTCTTTTTTCAGAAAATTTTGTTAAAACGTGACTACCTAACGATACATATAGAAGTCACCACTTTTCTTAAAATTTTCTCAAAAAGCGCACGGTGGATTTTAAAAGCGAACGGTGAAAGATAATTCATATGCCATTATTTCAATTGCCATTAGAACAATTGTGTAAATCGCTTTCTATTCATATCATGCATACAATTAAGTTTCGTGAAATGTAAGGTATGTTTAATACTTACTATGCTTAGTTATTTCTGTTATCCTTTTTCTGTTGATGACGATCCTCGATCCTATTCTTATTTTTATATATTTTGTTGATTTTTTTGTACATATTTTGTGACAAGGGCCAAGGGCCTTAGTGCACTAAATAAATGATTTAATGAATGAACGAACAAACGAACGAACGAATGAACGAACGAATGCATGAATGAATAAATATATTTACATTCTTTTCAATGTTTTGTAAGATAATGCATAACATAAAAAAATATAATACAGCAGTACATTCAATCTGTATACTCTCATCGTTAGTCATTATTCATAAATCGGGAAATTTATTGAAAACAAATTTATGTACTCTTTTAATTTTATGCTTGACAAATTGTAAAGCGCATTCGTAGTGATTGACATTTCGTTCAAAGCATGACTTTTTATTTACAAAGAGAAATATGTGGCAAGTTGTACACAAGAAATTGCAGAAAGAGGAACAATTTCATCCTTTTTTAAAGAACATTCATCGTATATCTTTATCTGGAGCGTCGACGCCCCATTGTATGAAATAAGATGAAGGCTTAATATTCTTTTAACCTTTTCGAGGAGCATCGTGTTCCACGTCTACTTCAAGAGATACAGTGCCATCGGAAGCGGGGGACTGGGGCTTCAGCCCTACAATAATTTGCAGACCTTTGATACAAGTTTGATGCCGTATTTTCGCCGTTCGTTATTGCAAATGAAATAATAAAAATAAAACTGTTCCCCGGCCCATTGACCCAGCATACATGTACAGCTGCACACGTACATTTCTAAGGATTTCATAATCAGACCGGGGTCTGGGCTCTGTGAATTCACTAAGCCTAATGCTTTTACTGATACATGCGTACCGTGTGGATTTCATAATCAGACCAGGGTCTGTGTTCTGTGAATTCACTAAGTCTAATGCTTTTATTGCTACATGAGTACCGTGATCGGCCATGTTGTCCTCGATGTTGTCCAGTTAATTTGTAAAATATCTTGCAAAACGTACGCAGAAACGTTGTGCACGTTGTGCTATCCGTGGGTTGCATCACTATTCAAAATGAATTAAATTACTTGCATTGATATGCTAAGTGGGATATTATGTGTTTCAAATAATGAAAATCTAATGTAGACAGTAGATGAAACAGTACTAAGGTTTTGATTAGGGGACAAGGATCCGAAACAATAACCAATGAAATGATTTACCAGAGACAAAGTAGCACTTGCATCCAAAGGCGGTGGAACCCGAAGACTTGCCCAACGCCCCTATTTCATTTATTTTTTGCAAGGTTCAAAAAGTGCCCTTTCAAATACTGTAATACTACTTCTATCCTATAGACCTTTTTCAATCTGAATCGTCATTATCCAGATAAGTAATTTAGATAATGTCACATGGACCAAATCCATAATGAGCCAATCGTATACTGGAGGAATCTTATTGACCATTCATAAATAGTAAATTTGGTTTCTAGCTTTCAAATTGGCTAATAGGTGGTCTCAAATATATTCGAGACCAGCATGATGTACATTAGGAGAATGATGATGATCAACACTTTCCATATATTCACACACTTATTAAGCATAATAAATGTACATCATCATAGGTCTAAAATGGCACAAATTGAGACTGGCTGCATTCGCATCTATCCCCTGGTCTAATTCGTAAATACTCTTGTTTGGATAATCGATGGTTTGGAATACATTCAATACCAGACTGATTAGTAGTACGGTATGGCATTGCGTATGAGCCCCTCGGAATATACATTAGCAAAATAATGAAAACTATATTCAAGGATGCGAAGAAATATAAACAAATATGTAGGCCCAGGACTTGTGTGAAAAAACCCAACCACAACATTCGAGCCACAACAAACACAATCTCAATCAACAACTCTAATCTTTGATTTAAGACGAATCACCGTCAGCAACAAATTCTAATTTCTAAATTTTTAAAATGTGCCACTCATTCCTTTACTGACAAGAACATACATCTTGAGAGCTTTGCAAAATCAATCTACGGCCCAAGTGAATTGCTGCTATTCAAAATACTTCATTTAAACAGCAGATGTATTAATAGTAACTAACACTACGCCTTGGAAATTAGTCCGCCGTTATCTATTTGTGTACGTACGTCTGTACATCATTTAGCCTAACTTACAACTTGAGATTGCCTAGGTCTATTTTGATCACAAAACAAACGAGCAGCCAACTAGCCCAACTAAGCCTAAACTCGATGTTCCCAAACTGTCTAAATTATTTCAAAAGATGCCTTAGCTAAACCTACATTCCATTATCTTACCTTTGTCCCTAATTTTGATAATTTCCAAGACCTTGTTTTTAACTTTGTTCAAAATGCTCAGCGCAGTGCTAAGCTACGCGATTCAGCAGTACTGTTTATTCTCCGCTGTCAAAACTTGATAACCTGTGACCTGGAAATGTTAATGTATTTCTTTATTA
>JAIGNY010002146.1:0-17500 GCA_020152595.1 Chiridota heheva
ACTTATTATAAACAAAAAGGAAATGGATGGGGAAAAACATTTTTATCGGAAAATAATCTAGCGGGTACAATTTATAATTTGTTTTTGGGCGGAATGTTATCAACTGGTACCTTCCTCAATTGGATTACGATTCTCCTTGTGAAATACCAAGAGCTGCAGGAAAGCCTAAGAGAAGAGATCGACAGTGTTGTACAAAAAGATCAGCGGCCATCTTTGAAAGATAAAGAGAAACTTCCTCTTGTCAACGCATTCCTGCTAGAAGCCCATCGCTTTTGTTCTATGGCAACTTTAGGTACGTCATATACTGTTCTCAATACTTGGCAGAACATTGTTCTCAACTTGGCAGAACATTGTTCTGAATACTTGGCAGAACAGTGTTCTCAATACTTGGCAGAACATCGTTCTGAATACTTGGCAGAACAGTGTTCTCAATACTTGGCAGAACATTGTTCTCAATACTTGGCAGAACATTCAAGTTGTTCTGAATACTTGGTAGAACATTGTTCTGAATACTTGACAGAACATCGTTCTGAATACTTGGCAGAACATTGTTCTCAATACTTGGCAGAACATTCAAGTTGTTCTCAATACTTGGCAGAACATTGTTCTCAATACTTGGCAGAACATCGTTCTGAATACTTGGCAGAACAGTGTTCTCAATACTTGGCAGAACATTGTTCTCAATACTTGGCAGAACATTCAAGTTGTTCTGAATACTTGGTAGAACATTGTTCTGAATACTTGACAGAACATCGTTCTGAATACTTGGCAGAACATTGTTCTCAATACTTGGCAGAACATTGTTCTCAATACTTGACAGAACAGTGTTCTCAATACTTGACAGAACATTGTTCTGAATACTTGGCAGAACATCGTTCTGAATACTTGGCAGAACATCGTTCTGAATACTTGGCAGAACATTGTTCTGAATACTTGGCAGAACATTGTTCTCAATACTTGGCAGAACATTGTTCTGAATACTTGGCAGAACATTGTTCTGAATACTTGGCAGAACATTGTTCTCAATACTTGGCAGAACATTCAAGTTGTTCTGAATACTTGACAGAACATTGTTAATACCGTTAACATAATTGCATATTGAAACAATTGTTGAAGCAGTCAAGTAAAAAGAAACAAATTGGTGAAGCAATTACATTAATAGCTTATTCTGTTAAGGAGATATTCAAATTTAAATTTGTCTCATTCGACTTATACCAACCAATTGATACTTATTTTGCAAACTTTCTGCAGGTGGTAAATTATAACTAGGGGCGGATTAAGTTTTATGGGTCATAAGCTGAGTCTACATAAAAAGACCCTTTTGTTAATATACTATACAAATTTTCATAGATTAGCTCTAAAACGAATCAAGAACTACCCGAGGTCAAGAATGAAAGACGATAAGTTGAACTACGCATCCTTGTTGCACATCGAGTCAGATTATTTGCGCAAATTTGGCTGTCGCGAAATTATACATAACTTTGCTGGCCAAATATGTGGCAAATTGCACTTTTGAATTTTGTTTTACTTGTGATTATTTTTACTTCTATTTTTCATACATGAATTTTACAGAATGCACTTTATTTTTTACACCTAATTTTGGCTGGCCCCCAAAGACCCCGCAGCTTATAAGGTTTTCCGCCCCTACATGAGTAACTATCTTAGACTAGATTCTCAGTCAGCAGGTCAGTCAGTCCAGAAAATGGTTTGATTTTAAGCTGCAAAATGTCAGGGAAAAAATGATAGAACGGATTAAGTTTCTGAGGAAAATGAGTATGTAGCAGATTAAAACTTGAACAGTTGAATATCTCTTTACCGAATAACATTTTTGAAAGTTTTTATTTCTGTTTGAAGCCCTCTTCTAAATGAGATGGAATGTCGTGGCAATTTAACAAATCTTTTAAAATGATTAGCTCAGTGGTCAAACATGCACATCTTATATGAAAGAGGACTTCAAAAGAAACAAAATGGTAAAAAAGGGGTTCAAAAATCTTATTCCGTTAAGGAGATACTTAAGTTTAAATTTCTGTCTTATCTGTATAATGACTGGTACAGCAAGTTTATTATGGACAGTTGGCGTCTCCATCCTCGCATTTTTAACAATCTGACAATTGTTAATGTTAATTTTAAAGAAAGTTTATTTTATTTGTTCACTATTCAAATTATTTTTCGTCGAAATTTCGGTGGTGTATTATGAATACCCCTCCTAGATTCAGCTTTACTACTTTTTGACATATATCCCATGGTTTTTAAGCTACAAAATTGCAGGACAAAATATGATATAATACATAAAGACTTTGAGGAATCTGAAGCTATGACATCATATCTAGTCTAATTTCAGTCGTTTCTATACAAATGATACGTAAAAATCTCCTTAACGGAATAAGATTTTTGAATGTTTCATTATTTTGTTTCTTTTTAAGTCTTTTTTCATATCAGATAGACATGTTTGACCCCTGAACTAATCCATTAATGTTCGGCTTGTTTTATTCCTATAGTATTTTTACAATATCTGACCGTAGTACTGTCTGATTTTATGGCAGCATAGACAATACCCAATATGCCCAACTTGTTTGTGAAGAAAGCGTTCATACATCACATTTTTTCCCAATTTTGGTAAAAAAATTCAAAATGAAAAACATTCTCAGAAATGTATCTCTTATATAAGTCGTAACTAATACAACCTGTTCATACATTACAACATCAGGGGCGGCGGAGCGTTTAGAATAGGGGCTGGGGTCATGAAGCCAGATGACATGTGATACAAATGTTGGGAGGGGGATAATGAGGTCGGGTTACGTAATAACACATGTTCGTTTAAAATTATAGGGGGTGAACCTCCTCCCCAACCCCTGGCTCCGACGCCCCTGTTATAATTATAGTTGTAAGTTCACATTTCAATCAAACTAAGCGAACTTCTCTTTATCCAAAGGATTATATCATCGATTGACAAAAAGCGCAGAATTTAGAGGTTACACGATTCCATCTGGCTACATTATCCTTGCGAATTTCTGGGCCATTCACCACGACGAACGATACTTTAAGGATCCATTTTCATTCAACCCGAGACGCTTTATCAACAAGAGAGGTGAATTTATGCGATCACCACACGTCGTCGCCTTTAGCTCAGGTTTGGAGAAATACTTTTACAACGTTTAGCACCCATCAGTCTGGGGAAAAACCTTAAGCACAAGGATCACTAATATGGGGCCTTCAGTAAAAATGCAGAAATAGGGGCCCGAGCACAAATAGAGATATTGATGCCCGAGCAATGACACTGCGATATGTTTGTTATGGGACCCGGGCGCTTAAGTTCCCTTTCAGCCCACGTTTACATATTCACATGTTTTATTACCCTCCTCTGAATTTCACATTTATTTGGGACCACCACTCTTTTCATATTGTTGTGATACTGGTATAAATTTATACAGAGACGCAGGAACCGGGGAGGAGGGAGAGGGGGCAGGGGAGCCACCCCAATATTTTTACTGGAGGCCAAGTACAATTTCGGACCCCCGCCCCTAATGAAGGTTGAACGAAATGAGTTTGACGAGTCAGATTCCATGGCATCTTTTTCTCAGAAATCTTGAATTTTTGGAAGATTTACTTCAATTTTCGTGCAATTTCCTTTTTTCCCTTCAATTTTTGGGAAATGTTGCAAAATTTTACCAATATTTGCAGTAATTTACGACCCTCCCCTCTTCTTTCCAAAGAGTTTTTGGACCGTGATAAGAGACTCAACAAATTTTTTTTTCACGAAAAGTTGTTTTCAATTTTCGGGAAATTTCCATAAATTTCGTAAAATTTCTTTCGTTTTCGGGAAATTTCCTTCAATTTTGGTGCAATACTCCTTCATTTTCGGGAATTTTTTTTTCAGTTTTTGTGGAATTTGCTTCATTTTCATGAAATGTGCTTCCAATTTTGTGCAATTTTCTTCATTTTCAGGAAATTGTCATCAATTTTCGTGAAATTTGCTTCAATTCTTTTGCAATTTTTTTATTTTTGTGAAATTTGCTTCAATGTCCTGAATTAAATCTTCTTAAATCCTTGAGAAATTTACTTCATTTTCGGAAATTTTGTTCTCTAATTTTTTGGAAATCTTGTCAAATTCTTCCAATATTTATAATAATTCTAGGACCTCCACCCCATTGCAAATAGTTTTTGGACAGTGATAAGAGACTCATACATTTTTTCTCAATTTCGAGAAATTGTGTTCAATTTTGGAGTAATTTTTCTAATTTTTGTAAAATTTCCTTCATTTGGGAAATTTGCTTTAATTTTGTGCAATATTTTTTTATTTTCGAGAAATTTGCTTCATTTTTTGTGGAAATTTTTATTCAATTTTATTTAATTTTTAGGAAATTTCCACAAATTTCGAGAAATTTATGACAATTTCGTGAAACTTGCATTCAATTTTTGTGCAATTTCCTTTATTTTTGTGAAATTTGCTGCAATTTTTGTGCAATATGTCCTTAATGTTTCTTCAATTTTTGGAAAGTTTCTTTCATTTCGGGAATTTTTTCTTTCAATATTTGGGAATTTATTTGTTCAATATTTGGGAATTTTTTCTTTCAATATTTGGGAATTTTTTCTTTCAATATTTGGGAAATGTTGCCAATTTTTACCAATATTTCCGATAATTTTACAACCCTCCCCATCCCTTCCCCCCGGCTTTATAAATAGTTTTTGGACCGTGATGAAAGACTTCAATTTTCGTAAACTTTTTTTAATTTTGGGGAAATTTGTTTCAATTTCCGAGCAATTTCATTCATTTTCGGGAAATTTTTGTGCAATATTCTTAAATTTTCGTAAACTTTCCTGCATTTTCGTGAAATTTTCTCCAATTTTGTGAAATTTTCTTCCTTTGCTTGAAATTAGCCTAAATTTTTGTGCAATTTTCGTTAATTTTTCAGGAAATCGTCTTCAATTTTCTTGAAATTTTTTTCAATTTTCGAGAATTTTTTTTATTTTCGTGAAATGTGCCTCAACTTTTGGGAAATGTTGCAAAATTGTACCATTATTTCCAATAATTTCACGACAACCTCCCTTTTACAAATAGTTTTTGGATCGTAGAGATGCATAATTTTTGTACTGAGGTTTGTTGAGGCAAAGGATAAAATGTGCCTCTCCCCTCCTTCCCTCACTTCTCCTTCCCACATATCAAATCCTGTCCTACGTCGCTTGACTTATATATACAAATTGATGATGTTGTGAATGCGTTTATATTAATATTTGTTATTTTGCCCATCTTTTGTAAAGGTGTACGTTCTTGCCCAGGTGAGGGGCTTGTGCAGAGGGAGTCTTTCTTGTTCTTGACGCAGCTGGTGTATTTGTTTGAGATACTTCCAGAGAAAGGTGTTAAACCGAAAGACGTAAATATCGAGGGTGTGCTTCAATTCGGTGCCCTGCAACCGCCAGCCTATAAAATGAGATTGGTTAAGAGAGAAAGGAAATAAATTGCATCTTCCTGCTCGGACGAATTGTTTAGTTATTATTTAGAAATTTCTCTAGCCGAATGTGTCCACATACTTAATTATCCATGGACAGGTAGGTCTTTTGAAAATGAAAAGTGCCCTTCAATTACTGACCCAATAGTAGGAAACTTGCGACTTGTGTCAGTCCCATGTACATCATGAATGTGTCCCTATTGAAAAAGTGCCTATTTCTAAAAGTAAAGTGCCTATTTCTAAAGGTAAAGTGCCTATTTCTAAAAGTAAAATTCTTCTTTCTAAAAGTAAAGTTTCCCCTTTACTTTGTTGTTTTGGGCTCACTCATTCTATCTACAGAGTGGAATGGGCAACATATTACTTGAAAAGTACCCCCTAAGAGATTGTGCTCCCCCACCTACCCCCACCCACCCACACACACTCAATTGAACGAAAATAAGTTAGAAACTGACTTATCAAAGCTCATGATGTTCAGTGACTGAAATTTGGGATAAAATTTTCAAGAATTACAAAGAAGATTTTTAGCTGTCCTCTCTTCCATACATCACAACTTTGGCATTAATTACAAATCTTTGCAACTTGGGAACTGAATTATTGTCATAATTTAACGACTACTCAATTCAAAATATAAAGGAAGGTCTTTCTGTTGATTATAAAATACATGTTAACATTTTCAATGGTGGGAAAAAGTTTGATCGAATAAGCTTAACTTATTCTTGCAAAATGTCCTCATTGTCATTAAATTTGGCACGAAGGTGGAGGCAAGATGACATATATATTCTTTGCTTTCCACGTTTTTTGACCATTAAAAATGATTTAACCAGCCTTTTCTAATCTTTCAGGGGAAACATCTTCTTTGCCTATTTATAGCACTTCAGAAATGTTCATTCAATTGCTTAGGCCTGGAGTTGTCTTTAATGATAGATATAAAAACCTTACTCATCTGATTTGTTGAAACTGAGTCATTTCCATCTCTTTCGACTGTTCGAGGCATCAAAATAAGGAATCTCTGGGAGCCCATGGCCGCACAGACTTTCTTGGGAGAATTATTTTAGAAATATGTTCTCGGGTAACTTTCTTGAAATATTCTTCCATTTTCGGGAAATTTTCTTCAGTTCTTGGGAAATATTGCCCACTCGGACCAAGATTTTCAATAATTTTCCTTCAGTCTTATTTAAATTTTCAATTGTATGCTAAAAATCTCCTTATTTTACCTCCCAAACGGGAAGAAAGTATATGTAACCGGGGAGGAGAGGGAGGGGAGGGGGGTGGGGGGATCCCTTCCACCTACTTCCTACGCCTCCGCATTACAAGAAAAATCGGATATTTTAAAGATGGTTGTTCATCTCTCGTTGACTTAGTGTATAAGAGAAAATTGCGATTGAAAAATCTTTATATTGGAGTATCCGTGTCCAGATTAGGTTACCAGGTATTCACAGTATAATTTGAGACCAACATAGTGGAGTTTTCTACATCGCTCACCTTCCCTACGTCCTTTTACGTGCAAACTCAATGGAGAACCTCCGGTTTCGCGAATTAAATGCTCGTTAAATGTTAAGGTTTGACCGTGCGTAATCATGTATTTTGACCTTTTTTCTCAGAAAATGATTCCGTATCAGACTTATGGATTACAATACATCAATATATGGCACATCATATAGTGTAAAGAAAAGGCAACAAGGCAGTTTGATGATGTGTGTATCATAGTACTGAAGCCTATGTCGCATGCGCTTTGTGGTCTCTTTAATGAAAGGGTTATGTTTGTATTGGGAGTTTTCTGTAAAGATCAACTCAATTTAGATTACGTGTCTGAAAACAGCTAAAACCATTATGTGTGGACATAGCTGTTTGCAAAATTTGGGGAGAGAGAGAGAGAGAGTTGAACACACAATTACAATGACGGGGTCGTCGCCTGCGTATTCGGTTATGATAGTGCAAATGCTATCACGAAACGCTTAATACGACCCGGACGAGAACACAGGTACGACGTACGGACAGACATAACATCGACAACCAAGTCAATGTCCACGGCCTTTGATAACCAGTTGTGGTGCACTGGCGTGTCTACCCACCCCAGGATTGAACCCGGGGCCTCGTGGTCTGTAGACAGGTATGATAACCGCTACACCACAGTAGGTAGATACAATTTGGGGCAAATTTGCTGCATGTACTACAGCAGACATAGGCTTATACTTAGGCTTATACTTAGGCTTATACTTCCTTCTTTCCAGTTCATGTAATTAGTATGAAAACTAATAAAAACTAATAAGATCTGGTGACTTTGTTATGCACTTTTCCCAATCACCAATGGTACCTCACCTTCACTGTCAAGAATAAGTATATATATACGCCATATCTGTAGAAGGCATAGGGGAAACTTCCGGGGAAAAATGAGTACCTTTCCCATTCAAAAACACACGAGATAAAGGCAAAATAGTTCAAAATTCATATAATTGAAAATAGAGATACGATACAAAATAACAGTATACATAAGTTATTTTATTTTTCTCTTCATTCAATTTGGTGTCTGGGATTATATTATACGTTTAATACATACAGTCGTTGGTTAATTTAGGGTGAAAATATGCTTCCAACAATATTTTGTGCATTGATTAATTTCAATGAATTTGATAGAAGCTGCAAAAAAACAAAAAAAATCAACGGCTGTTGTCTAACATGGCTTTCAGATACGATATTGAAATTATAACATTATATACATCTAGGCCTATTTCATTTTTCTCTTTATTCAATTTGGTGTTGGAGATTATATTTATGAGGTTAGGTTCGATACATACAGTTTATGGTATATGTAACATCAACATTTTAATTGCACAATTTATTGCACAAATCTCTAGAAAGTAAATGCCTGACCACTGACTGCTGGGGTTTTGGGAGATACTGCAGACCCTCTACTTAAAAAATAAATTAAAAAAATAATGACGAAACAGAACTGTTGAATTTCCCTTCAAATTGTATAAAATATAGAGCCTATATATCTGATGAAGAAATTTACATATGAAGGTCCGAGGAGATTTCCACCTATTCTTTGCTAGATAATAAAAAAGTATACGCATGGTGAGGGAAGGGGAGGGGGATCCTGTGGAATGGTGAGGGAGGGGGATCTGAAGCATAATGCCTGACAACGCTAGCGAGGGGGGAAATATAGTCAAGTTATCATAAATAACCTATTCAAGTGTTTTAAGCCATACAAATGAGAAAATCACCCACTATAGAACAGAAAGAAAAACATATTTCTTCTGAAAAATGTGGAACGAGATAATTGATTGGCCTATTTCAGCAATGTACCGTTTATCTTCAGACCGTTTGGGCACATCTAACTAATATCCTGGGCAAGTTAATTTCAACCAAGAGGAAAATTGAGGCACTCACGGTCCCGGAGTCCATTGATAGCCGCTTCGGGTTTGGACGGCCTAGTATAAAGAATTAATTAGCCCCAAGCTTACGGCCAAAAAGGGAACCAAGGCTCTACCAGTCTATGAATAAATTCAAAATAGATTTTTCAGTTTGTTGGTGAATTTGATACAAGCTGCGCCCTGGACCCCGGGCGAAGCTTTTTTGCAGGGGGCCAAATCTATATATATATATAATCGAATCCAAGCTACCCCCTCCCCTCCCCTGTGAAACTTTAAAGGGAAATGTCGGTTATTTTGATGAAAAAAACTTCGGAAATTTTGGCAATTTGGAGAAAATGTCTGATACTTTGATAAAACACTTTGGGAATTTCAAACTATACGCCTAGGCATATACTTTGGAAATTTGGAGGAAAACATCGGATATTTTGAGGAACATACATCTTCGGAAACTTTCATGAAACAATTCGTAAATTTTGAGGAAACAGTTAGGAACTTTGATATTTTGAGGAAAAACTTCGGATATCTTTTGCAAAACCGTCGAAAATATTGAGAAAGTCAGATATAATGGGGAAAAACTTTAGAAGTCGGTTTTCGGAAATTTTGTGATCATTTCTCCCAATTAGATAGCTGAACTCTTAAGACCGATCGCTTCCATCAGGATTACAAAACAATCCAACATAATGAATTTATATTGTGCAAAGTTTTTGGAAATTTCCGGCCGAGGGAAAAATGCCGAATCCCACCCTCCTTTAGCTACGCCACTGACCCTCCCCACCTCCCAAAAGTGGTTTGAACATTTGAAGCTTGAAAATATTTAAATCGTTTTTAACAGTGTAAGAGATGCTGCTATATAGGTTTGGTAAATGCTCTGATAAAAGTCAAGTATACCAAATCAGTTTTGAACCCATTGATTTTCAGAATGAACGAAACAGAATGTTAGTATCATCATTTCTCGATTGTTGATCCGTAAACTGTACTGGGAGTTTTCACCCGTCACTCTCATTTCACAGATCTTGTGAATTAACATATATATATATATATATATATATATATATATATATATATATATATATATATATATATATATATATATATATATATATATATATATATATATATATATATATATATATATATATATATATATATATATATATATATATATATATATATATCAATAGCCTACGTTACAGTTTGCGTTATATATAATTAGGTCAAACATGAGAGCTGATTCACTTCATTGCATCTATAACTGAATCCTGGTTAGCGAACTATCATATATCCATGATTGCTTTGTGCAATAAAAAATAAAACAATCATAAACTTCATCTGTTCATACTAAATACTAAGCTTATACAGTTATATATTTAGTTAGAATTAGATTGAATCAGCCACTTATTAATTTGTTACCCCCTTTTCTCCGCTCCCCTACCCAGTTAAAAATGGTATTGAAATTACCAGAGCCATAACCCCTGTGAGACGACTACGGTAAAAATAGGTGCGGTGTTAACCCTCTGCTAAATTTGTAGTCAACCTATATACGTCCCTGTGTAATTTGCAAGGTGTCCAGGTGTTCTTATAGTTAGCCTCAAACACCATAAGAACAATAAATCCTTTTCGTTATAAACACTTTGGTAAAACAGCTAATTTTGCCCATACGTCATTTCTTCTGAACCGGTTAGGAAAAATAAAAACATAATAAAAGCAAGACAGTCGTACGTTGTGACGTTTTTCGGAGCGCGAGCGTGTACTGTGAAAAACAGCTGCGCGGTGGTGAGCGCGCAATTACCCGTTTCTTGAAAAGGTTGCGTGAGATTAGTTTACTTAAAATTGGTGGAGCATTTCTGGAATTAATATTTCCCACACATACCGTATGTTGTGGCCGCGCCCACTGCTAGGTGCGGCCTATTCAAGTGTCATGACACAATTGATTGTTATGCTTAGGAAGTTGAAGGTTTCCGGGAAATTACGTAAGGCTAGAGCCAGGCGCAACATACGGTATGTGTGGGAAATATTAATTCCAGAAATGCGCCACTAATTTTAAGTAAACTAATCTCATGCAACCTTTTTCAAGAAACGGGTAATTCCCGTGAGCGCACACGTTTCTTTCTTGTATTTGATGCATGACGTTTATGTAACTTTACGCGCGAAATTTTGCATGCCCGGAAGTTCTGGCAACGTGAGTGTTTGAGAGGAGACAGGAATCTGGTAAAGGTTAATTAGTCAGTTAGTTGTTTTCTTTATATAGACATAATTCTCTTTCAAAAGTTTAAGCTGGTCAGATTGGTTTTGATTAAAGTCGGAAGTCAAATGAAAATACTGTTACTAATTCATTGGCATACCACCTACGTAGTTATATTTTGGGCTGCCCTATACTGTCAGCATACTCATTTTGTATTATGTTACGTATTAATTGGTGATGTTTTCCCACTTAAAGGGATTTTGCTATAGGTATAACGCATGTATATTTTCCATTCTCTTTTTGAAATTTTGATTTAATCTGGTGAAATCATAATATATATGCTTGCAACAGTTTACGTTTTAAAGTTTTTGTCATGTGTGTGCCTAATTTCTCTAACTTTTTTGTATGCCTTTTTCTTTGTTGATATATTTCCACCTCAAACTACAAGGTTGATGTGACAGGTAGTTTCCTGCAAGTATGAGCTGATTCCAAGAATTTCAACATGAAAGATTTACGCCCTTACATCAGCGATATTCGGTTTTTCCACATGTTAGAAAATTGAACATCTCAAGGCCACCGAAAATGTATGCATCACAATCATTCATCACAATCCATACATACAGTGCAGTGTACGATTATACATACACTGTACGATACGGTGTTTATTTCAGGAATGTTTTAAGTGGGACACAGCGTGTACATTATTTAAGAAGAATTTAGTGAGGGCGCTGCGAGTAGCAATGTCGTACATGTCAGGGCACATTATTGGCACATCTGTACCTGTAGGCGCCATATTTCCTAAAAAAAATTGTTCCAGGCAGGCCTAGATAAAATCTACCTTTTACTGACTGATGGGTGAAACCGTCTTTTGCCATGTTTGCCCGAGGTTTTTCTTCTATTAAATTCACACTCTAAAAACACAATAGTTAAATTTCACCAGGAAAATATTAACATTTCAACAAGGTCCTAGTCACAGATTAGACAACACATTTCTTGTTATTTTTGCCAGGATATCTTGGTCAATCATTTGATCCACTTTTCCTGGTAAAAATGACCACTCCATGTAAATTTTAACATTGAATGGGTCTAATTTGAACACTTTATGCTGGTCAGTATCAACTTTACCCGAGGAAATAACCATGTTAATCTGTTGCAACAAAACTAATAGAATAAAAGCTGGCAACATTGAGTATTTTTCGAAGGTAGTATGTATTTTTTTCTCTAGCAATTAAATGGACATGCAGATAATTATTGAACAGTATTGTACTGATTGTACAGTACTGTACTGTAATATAGCACTACAAGGGCAGATCCAGGATTTTCAAAAAGGAGCGGGGATTCCAAAGTCAAGTCATGAAAATGGTCCTAAATTTGATAGTGTGCGATCCATTCACTAAGCATGTATGCGTATAGAGTCAAAGGCGTGAAAGGGGGGAGGGAGGGGGTAAGGTTTCAAACCTAAAATCTGGCCCCTTCCCCACCACAGAAAAACATACATTATTTTCCTCCCATATATCTTTTAAAGATTTTAATTCTTTAACTCTTTGGAAAATTATAACATGTTGTAGTAGAGTTCTTGATTGGTATCATAAGATACCTTTACCTGTCATACAGGTACAATATGAATTCAGGAGAATTAAATGGTCTGCAGCAAAAAAAAATACTTAGGCTAAATGACTATAACATTCGGACAGCTTTTGACAATCACCTCAGAAATACCCTCTAGCTGTATTTTTGTTTTATACTATAAAGGTGGGAAGGTTCAGCGTATTCAGTGCGTTTTTAGGAGGGGGAGGGGGGAGCGTGGGGGTTGAATTCCGTATGTAATTGTAAGTAAATGTAGCGGAATATACAATATATATGATATGAGGGAAATCAACTGTAAAAGATGAATACATAAAAATAAATATCGCCCAAATTTGGTGATGACTTTGTTCATGATGAAATAAAATCTTTAATTTTCGAGAAATATCTTTAACATTCGGGAAATTAACTTATTTTCGGAAACTTTGTCTTCGATTTTCGGAAAATTTTCTTTCGATTTTGGGGAAATTATCTTTAATTTTTTATTTTGGGCAATTTTCTGGTAATTTTCTTCATGTTTGGACAATTTTCTTCGATTTTGGGTACTTTTCTGCAATTTTATTCATTTTCGAAAAATTTTCTTCGATTTTCGGGAATTTCACTTCCGATTTTCAAAAAATTATCCTCAATTTCTTTCATTTTTGGCTTTCAGCGCGTGGGAGGGGGATGCTGATGTACTAAGCTTGTTTTCGAAATTGTTGTCGAAAGCTAGATAATACTGCTTGGAGGCTAACTAAAACGGTAATCGCCCTCAGAATCAAGGACCATAAAGCATATTTTCAGGACCCTCTATTACTTTTGGGCTGTACCTGGTAAATGTGATACACAGGTGTATTCCATGGATATTCAAGTTGAACTGTTGAAACCTCGAGAGGTACAGATTAAAGATCTGATGGGAGTTACTTGGAAGAATTTGACAGATCCAAGATGGCGTCACCATATTGAAGAAGAAAAACACATTTCCTCCTTTATTCACTGCATTTTTACCAAAAAATAATGTCAATCAATCGCATTAAAGGAATATTCCTGTGATTTTGCATTTTCATATATATGATAGATGACTATATAGAAAGTCTAATTCCACACTCTAAAAAAGAATGGTCAGATTTGACCATTACATGGTCAACTGTGCACTGAACCAACTGACCAATGTTGGTCAAAATTAAACGACCATAACGTGGTCAAAATTAACCATAATATGATAATTATGGACAAATTTTACCATATTTTGGTCAAATTTGTTGTTCAATTTGACCAAAGTTGGTTTGGTGCAGAGTTGTGGTCAAAATGTTGTGGTCAAAATTTGACCATTCCTTTTTTAGAGTGCAACTGTTAGACCTTCAAATAAATTTGAAAGCCAGACTGTGCAGTTTCTCCCCTTTCTTCGGGGCTCATCAGTGGCTACGGTCAATATATATAATAGTCCCGTGAGGTTAGTTAACCTCCAACACATTATGCCATTTTACATTTACATTTACCATTATGTAAATGTTTTGTAGGCCTTGTAAAAGTTCGATCATTTCATAATTCAGAGCTTCTAATTGCATTACTGGTCGCGTGCAGTTTCGTTGCGCTCTCCTGTTTCATCAACTGTGCAATCTGCTTTTACCAGAACATCACGTAAATATTTCGCCCTTTTAAAGGTGATTGTATTATTGGTGAAACGGGAAAAATATTTTTCAAACTGGATTGGTCTTCTATTAGCCCCAGTTTCTCAGTAAAGCCGCTTTAATGTCTTTCGTTATAAAGTGCGGGATATAAGTAAGCTTGAAAACCAATGTGAGCCTGTTCTGGCGACCTTAATCTTATTCAGATTTGTTTATCTTTGTGCAAAGTCAATTTCATTGATTAGCGTGTCAATGAGTAACTCCTATATAAGAGTTTTTCTTTGAAGATTTGTTACTTTTCCACAAAATCCCGTTCGTTATTACAAAGAAGGTTTTGTCGGAGAATTTCACCCTTAACAAAGCTTTTAAAGCAAGAGAGGGGATGTGCTGAGATTCGCTCCAAATATTGGAACGTTTCCGTTGTTTTTGTGTAACTTTTTAAGTCTAGCACGCCCTTTCTTTTGAATCTTTCACCTTTAAAGATAGTGAGATCCAAGTATTGGATTGTTTCATCCGAACATTCACAAGTAAATTTAATTGATGGGTGAAGATCATTAATTTCCTCCACTAGGTTTAACAGCTCAGTTTTGCTACCATCATAGAACATGATGACGTCATCGCGGTAGCCCATCCAGGCCGAGAAATTTGTACTCAATTCCATACATCAAATTTCCAGACTGGCTTGGAAACCCATTAAACAACTCGTCGTTTGTAGATAATATTTATCCTCGAATCTAAAAAAGATCATATTAAGGATTAATTCGAGGATGGTCAAAATTAATTATACTCAAATGATATTTTGGTAGAATTTTTTTTCAATCGACTTTATTCAGATATCTGTAACCTGGTAACAGTATTAAGGGTTATAAAATATACCTTTCAATGAATACATAGTGAATGGAAGCTTAAGAAATCCAAAAGCACTTTGAATGTGAAAAGTTAACTAAAGTTAACAGGAAATTGGATACTATTATAACTTTGACCAAGATTTAGCAGTAGAACGCAATTTTAGAAACTTTGATATGGAGAGAAATATAAAGAATTGCAGAATAGCTTCTAATTCATCATCAATATTGCACATTCTTAAAATGTGTTACAAACTTAACATTAAAGACTTAAAGTGCTTTTATAACAGTTAAAAGACTGTTCTGCTCAGAATTCAATATTCTTTCATATATGCGAAAGGTCTATACCTCCATACATTTAAAGAATTAATTCCGTGGTCAAACATGTCCATCTTATATAAAAGAGGACTTCACAAGAAACACAATGGTGAAAAAAGCGTTCAAAAATCTTATTCCATTAAGGAGATATTCAAGTTTAAAGCTGTCTTATCTGTGTAGAAATGATCGGTGTATTAAATCTACTATGGAAAGTTGGCGTCTTTATCCTCACATTCTTAACAATTTTTAATGTATTTTAAAGAAAGTTTATTCAATTTTTCACTATTTAAATCATTTTTCCTCGAACTCTCTTCAGGTGGTATATTATAAATACCCTTACTAGATTCAGTTTTACTACTTTTTTGACATATCCCACGGTTTTTAAGCCACAAATCACATGACAAAATATGATAAAATACAAAATTACTTCGGGGAATCTGAGGCTATGATTTCAGTCGTTTCAACTCAAGTGATACCAAACCTTAACCTTCTTTTTTAAACTTTCCTTAACGGAATAAGATTTGTGAATGCTTCTTCACTATTCTGTTTCTTTTGAAGTCTTCTTTCATAAAAGATAAACATGCTTGACCCCTGAACTAGTCTTTTAATGGGGGCCGTTGCCAATTTGCCAATATACTCAGTAGTCGACAAAGCACCGTATGGGCGATGCATGTGCAACGATCCTCATAAAGCTGATTGGGTCATGCAGGTGCAACGATCCCCATAAAACTGATTGGGCCATGCAGGTGCAACGATCCTCATAAAGCTGATTGGGCCATGGAGGTGCAACGAACCCCATACAACTGATTGAGCAATGCAAGTGTAACGATCCCCATAAAGCTGATTGGGCCATGCAGGTACAAAGATCCCCATAAAGTTGCTTGGGCCATGAAGGTGCACCGATCCCATAAAGCTGATTGGGCCATGCAGGTGCAATATCCCCATAAAGCTGATTGGGCCGTGTAGGTGCAACGATCCCCATAAAGCTGCTTGGGCTATGAAGGTGCAACGATCCCCATAAAGCTGATTGGGTCATGCAGGTGCAACAATCCCCATAAAGCTGATTGGGTCATGCAGGTGCAACAATCCCCATAAAGCTGATTGAGCCCCGCGGGTGCAACGATCCCCATAAAGCTGATTGAGCAATGTAAGTATAACGATCCTCATAAAGCTGATTGGGTCATGCATGTGCAACGATCCTTATAAAGCTGATTGGGTCATGCAGGTGCAATATCCCCATAAAGCTGATTGGGCCGTGTAGGTGCAACAATCCCCATAAAGCTGCTTGGGCCATGAAGGTGCAACAATCCCAATAAAGCTGATTGAGCCACGCGGGTGCAACGATCCCCATAAAGCTGATTGAGCAATGCAAGTGTAACGATCCTCATAAACTTGATTGGGTTATGCAGGTGCAACAATCCTCATAAAGCTGCTTATATATATATATATATATATATATATATATATATATATATATATATATATATATATATATATATATATATATATATATATATATATATATATATATATAGGTCTATATATATATATATATAAATATATATATAGGCCTATATATATATATATATATCTATATATATATATATATATATTTGTATATATGTATATATATATATATATATATATCTATATATATATATATTTGTATATGTATGTATATATATATATATATATATATATATATATATATATATATATTGTTTTATTTTATTTTTATTTTTTGGAGGGGGCATAGCACAGACTCAACTTCCCCCATATCGTGTACATATGCTTAAAATCATGCACTGATATCCTAAGTTTTCTCCTTGAACACATTTTATATACCACTATACACTTATCATTTGTTCACAGATTAATTGGTTCTGTAAACTATGTATCTGCTCAATATTCATATTTACCGTGCATGAGTGACAGTAAAGGTCAATGGTGGCCAAATATTTTTTGATATTTTTTTACGGAACCGGCGAAAATAGCCAAACACGGGGGTTGGGGTATAAAGTATGTACACAACATGAACACTTTAATCAGAATTTGTTTCACCACTTCAAAGATTAAAAGACATTTAAAAAGCAAATGATTTGGTAAAAAATAAAATATCAAGGCCGCCTTTACACAAACTTTG
>JAIGNY010002146.1:25000-36208 GCA_020152595.1 Chiridota heheva
TGTGATTCGGTTTAAGCTAAATTCATCAGAATCTGCAATGAAAAATTAACTGATTTTGTTTAAACGATTTACAATGAAAGCTGATTGCTTCGTTCATCCAACGCCCCCCACTCAACAAACATAAAACATATAAACGCACCTACTTTCAAATGGTTTCCTGCTACACTCTTCAGCGTACTGTATGGCAATTCAAAACCAACAGCCCTCCCGACTACATCTAGAAGCAAACATTTTCTTCTGATGAAATATTAGAATATGGGCACACAGATGCGTAGCCATAATTTTCAATTTTTGGGGAAAATTTTTATTGACATATCATGGTCAAAACAGAGTTAAATTTAATCCTATATAATGTCTGGCCGGAAACATGGTTACTCAAATATGTTCCAAAAAATAGGAACATTTTGCTGCACGGAGGACGCCATTTTGTGATATTTCCCATGATCCTAACCTTAAAGCCTTATGCAATGTTACATGTTTAAAATTTTAAACATGTCTGGGGAAAATATATTGGAGAAAATTAAAACTCATGTAAATACCTTCATTGCTGTCATGGATAAATATTATCTGCTCCCATTTGATATGTTTGCAACGCCATTTTCGATAATGATATAAATAATAGATAATACAACTAGTCTTTTAGCCGCAACATAGTCATTTTGAAAATTTAAATGCTTTTATGTTTCACATTGATATTTGAATGTTTTGAAATTAGAAACCATGAATTTGTATAGTAACATCTGATCAATCCCGCTGCATGACTTCAACATTATCGTGTGTTATACATGTTCCTATTAATTTGTATGTGTCCGGACTGCTACGACTATATGTTTTACATCCTGACAAATATTTGGAAGCACGTGTGCCTTCTTGGCAACATGCCTTGTTAGCACTTACCGATTTTTGCACACTATCAACCGCCTCTGTGGAAGTCTTATTAAATCCGTAGGTCTGTTGAATGGTATCTGTCATACCTTTTGTCATGGAATTCTCAATCTGTATAAACAAGTGAAGGGTATGAATACAATGTTATCCGATTCATTTTACATGAAAATACATGATTATGATCTACAACAACCTGTCATCTAAGTGCAATTTGACGAAATGATAATTACATATAGCAGTTATGTACATTATATGTCATATAAAATGAAATACTTCTTTGATATTTATTTTCGAATTTTAAATCTTTAGCCTCAAATGAAAATAAAGTATAGATAGATTTGGTAAATGAAAACGGGCCAAAAACATTATTTGTGACTGAAATCTTCATTAGAAATGAGGTACGTGGTGACTATAAACAGGAGGTTGAATAATCTTTAGCCATGAAACGTTGAGTTTATAAGAACTTTTGCTAAGATGGAGTTTTTACTAGACGAATTGCTAATTTTAAAACAAACTGAGAAGACAAGCCTCAGCGGTTAGATAAAAGGTACCATGAGAACTATTTTCATAAAATTCTAACGTTTTCTTTAGTGGTAAATAACGGAAGCAAAATGCCAATAGTCAAGTATCATTATAGCACATGGAGGAAAATTGGATACCTGCGTTGATTGGATAAACGTCAGCACGCCACCAGTTAACGATACCACCATCAAAGCTACTTTTAAAATTTTATACTGAAAACGAAAACAGTAGTTGCCAACTGCATTAGATTATAGGCATTCTATCGTTAATGTAATTTTGAGGTACACATTTCATTCCAAAACGATTACTGATTGACCTATCAATGTAATTGCACATTGGACCATTTAATGTCAATCAATCGAACCACACAAATTTGGGTATTTTTACCTCCATTTTAGAGACACTAACTTGGCTTTATAGATAAGCCCATCACATTCATAATGATACACATACAAATAATTTATATACAAATTAATATACAATTTCCTGCAATTAAATTCTTTAATTTTGTTATTAAGTATCTACTGTAAGCCAGCCAATTAGAAGTTTTTTTTTTTTTATATTATATTTACTTTTTATTATAATTTACTGAAACTACAATCGTGACCACATGAATGTTTAAAAAAAGTCACGCAATCTTCATCCCTATTGAAAGTTTCCATATATTTTTTTAAATCGTATGTAGAAACAACGTGAAAGTGATCTTTAATATGTTATTCTCTGTTCAACTTTGTACATTAAAACAAGTATCGTACTGTCGTAGGTGCATATCAACTTAAAATAATTGTGGTTCATTTTATTTTAGGTATGAGGGGCAGATAAATCCTACCTTGTCATTATATTTTGACAAATTGGATAACTCGTTGGGATCATAAACACTTGAGACCTACCATTTTAAGACAGACATGGCTTTCCTCCATCGCTTCAAAGATTTCACACAAGCTAATAACGACTACCAAACATGCTCCACATAAATGCACCACCGGTATGATGGTATTTATGTTTACATCGACGAATAATTCCGAGTAATACACAGTGTTGTACGACAACCGTGAAGAAAGTACCACAATGCATACACTTGCTGCCTGTAATTAAATGTTTCAAGAAAATGGTAGTCACTTACTCACACTACTCAAGTGTAACATTTTCTAAGCCACTTAATGATAAGTCAGAGTGGCCAGTATCTTTCTTTGCCGCCTACACCCCCTCCCATTCCCCCTGTCCCATCTCCAGTTAATGTCAGGTACATATTTCACTGTTAGGTACTCATCCGGAGTTTTCAAGTTTCTGTTGAGTCTTGGGCTCAAACCAGGAACCTCCAGCATGAAAGACCAGCTCCTTACCAATTGAGTTTCCTGCCTCCCTTAAATTGCTAGGTGGCATTTATTCCATATGCAAATAAGTAGGTATGATGATTGCAAAACTTACACACAACAAAGTTATCTCCCTGTATGGAGCACTCACCCACATATCACCACAGGGAAATCCGACTTACATGATGTACATGAAATGACCCGTCCATGCACAAAATAGGTCGAGCTTTCTGTCCTAACCCCAATCCTCCATACTAAGCTCCTGTGTGTGTAGGGGCACTCATACTTATAAGTAGAAGTCACTTGTTTGATTTTCCGTGTATGGTTTGTGGTATCTATATTAG
Source organism: Chiridota heheva (assembly GCA_020152595.1). NCBI lineage: Eukaryota > Metazoa > Echinodermata > Holothuroidea > Apodida > Chiridotidae > Chiridota > Chiridota heheva. The sequence continues at coordinate 28,065 of JAIGNY010002146.1, forward strand.
TGCCAACGCTTATAAGGCAAATCGGATCATTTTCGATGGAGTCAAATGGAATAAAACATGTTGGGAATCATAAAGATGAAACTAATAACATGCGAATGATATACCATTTTTCAGAAGAAAGAACAGAAACTTTCTCTCAGTAGGCATACAACAATCATATTAAAACTATTGTGAACTGTGTACTTTCTACTTTTCCATTCTACTTGCTTCATTGTTGGGAGTACACAGACCCTCATATTCCGTATTGCCCCACTATATGGGGTAAAAAGGAACACTGAAGAAAAAAATCAAAACCAATGCATTAGAACTCTAAATTGATCATTATATTGCATGTTTGTTGTTAAGTTTCATTAAAAATCTTTTAAAACTTACATGAATAAATTTGCTGATATATTTTCATAATCATAAATTTAAGGGGTCCGTTATTCCCCATATTCCCCTATAGATTTGCTTCCTTTTGAATGTTTTGCTATTTGTATGATTCATAATGTGTTTTCACCATAATTAAAATCATTTATTCCTCAGATTCCAAGGTATAACATTACACTGCACACTTCATTTTACTATTTCTGTTAAATATTAAAGATCCGCGAACAAAGTCAACAATAGCGTACTTGTTTTTAGGATTAATTAAGTAAGTTCATCTGATACAAAAGAGAAAATTAAAAGAAACCAAATTCGTCTTGAAATACGAAGTAAATGTATCGGAGTGGCAGGATATGACACCCCTTTTTCCAAAACTAGTTTTGCATCGAAATTTTCATAAGAAATGCTATCAGTCCGGTCCACACTCTTCATCAGAGATCTCCCAATGAAGGATATCGAAGTATGCACACTGAACGGAATTCAAACTGTTGTCTTAAAGATATTCAGCCGTAAAGTAAAAACTTCTTTGTATAATGATAGTTTTCCATATATTCAAGCAAAACAGAACAAACATAAAAAGCACCCATGGATCACCACAGGTATTCTTACATCAATTAAAAAGAAAAAGAAACTCTTTGAAATTTACCTGAAAAATTCCTCAGATTCAAATAAAATAAATTTTCATAAATATAGAAATAAGTTTAAACCATGTTCTTCGCATAGCAAAGAAAAAATCATTTTTACATAAATTTAACGAAGTAAAACATGATGCAAAGGTACATGGTCAATTATAAATAATTTACTTCACAAAGGAAAAGCTAAATCAACCATTAACAATACCTTCAAAGATGATAATAACAATCAAGATCCATCAAAATTTCAAATGATTTTAATGATTACTTTGTTAATATTGGTCCCTCTTTGTCACAAAATCTACATACTCAAACGCATGCTAAGGATTACCTCAAAATGAAAGTCACAATCCCCACTCTCTTTTTCTTTTCCCAACAACACATGACGAAATTCTTAAGATAGCATCTCAATGTCTGAAGCCAAATAAAGCAGCTGGTTTTGATAATTTTAAACCGTCCATTATGAGAAAGTAATAAACTTGGTTGTACTCCCTTTAACACATATTTGTAATGTTTCTCTCTTAAGTGGCATTGTTCCGAATAAAATAAAAACTGCAAAAGTTATCCCGGTTTATAAAAAAAGGTGATCCTAAATCTTATGGTAATTACCGTCCCATTTCTGTTCTGTCATGTTTTTCAAAGGTGCTTGAACGAATTGTCTATAATAGGGTTTCTGATTTTTAAATAAGCATAATATACTTTTTGATGGTCAGTATGGTTTCGCCAGGTGTTTCCCACTGAATTAGCTCTATCTGATGCAGTCGATAAATTATATAGTGCCCTTGATAAGAAGCTCACATCTATAGGAATTTTCCTTGACTTATCAAAGGCGTTTGATACAATTAATCACGATATATTATCATATAAGTTGTCTCATTATGGAATAAGAGGTACCTGCTTATCTTGGTTTTGTAATTATTTGTCTAATAGAACTCAATTTACTTATTTTAACAATGTATACTCTGATCCTTTATATCTTAAATGTGGGTTTCTAAGGTCAATTCTTGGTCCGCTCCTTTTTATTATTTATGTAAATGATATCAGTCAGTTGTCATCAAATTCTTCACTTGTTCTTTTCGCAGACGATACCAATATGTTTTTTCTGGTGATAATCTTAATGACCTGCAACAGTTAGTTAATAATGAGCTTGACCTTTCTACAACTGGTTTACCGCCAACAAATTATCTCTTAACATTGATAAAACCAACTATGTAGTATTTAGTAATAGTGAACCTTTTTTGATTTTGATATTCATCTCAATAGCAAACCTCTTGTTCGTACTAATAAGGTTAAGTTTTTAGGCGTGATCATCGATTCAAAACTATCATGGCATGATCATATAGATTGTATATCAAGTAAAAAGTTTCAAGAGGTGTTGGTATATTATCTAAGCTAAAACATATTTTACCTTCACATGTTCTACGATGTATTTATTTAAGCTTAGTGTTGCCACATTACTCATATTGTTCAATTATTTGGTCGGCCTGTAGTAAATCTTACATGAATAAATTAATAATCCTTCAAAACGAGCATTCGCCACGTCAGATGCTCCAAAAATTACGACCATACAAGTCCTTTATTTTCTTCCCTTAATCTGTTAAAATTGCCTGATCTCATTAATACAAACATTGCTAATTTCGCTTTTAGATGTATTCATGGCAACTTATCAAACCATTTCAAAGCCTTTTTTATGGAAAACAATCAAATTCATTCATGCAACACCAGACAGCGTGATAACATACATTCCTTCCCATGTCGTGACAATACCGCTTTAAGTAGCTTGAGAAATCGTGCAGTTAATCTATGGAATTCTTTACCTCTTAAAATAAAATCCTTAAATACAGTCAGTCAATTCAGAAAACATCTTAAAGCATTCTTTATCCTAGCCTATTGATTTATTTGCATTGTTATACTTTGATTAAGTGTCCTTCTTGCATGGGGTGGGGTGGTGGGGGGAGCGTCTTTTTTTTTTTTTTTTTTTTTTTTTTTTTTGCTTTGAGGTGAGAGGGGTGGTAGAGGGCATGTATATCCAACGTTTCTAGGGTTAATTATTTCTTGCTCATTTAATTTATACTTAGAGTAATTACAGGAGTGTTATACTAGTTAAGCTCACAAGAGTTTTTAAAGCACTTCCTTTTCACATCATTTGTATTGTATTATATTGTATATATCATATTATGTTACTTCTTTTTTTCAAACTTCTACCAAAGCTTGTTATCTGTCATTATGTTGTACGTATGTTAATGTTGTGAAGAAACAAAATAAATAAATGAAATGAAAAAAATAAATGAAACAATACCGTACTTGTTTTTAGGATTAGTGTAGTTATTAAGTAAGTTCATCTGATACAAAAGAGAAATTAAAAGAAACCAAATTCGTCTTGAAATACGAAGTAAATGTATCGGAGTGGTAAGATATGACACCCCTTTTTCTAAAAATAGATTTGCATCGAAATTTTCATAAGAAATTCTATCAGTCCGGTCCACACTCTTCATCAGAGATCTCCCAATTAGGAGATCGAAGTGTGCACACTGAACGGAATTCTAACTGTTTTAAAAATATTCAGCCGTAAAGTAAAATCGGTATGTATATTTGTTTTTAAACGTTGGTTTAATTGGTGAATGCGAAGATTATACGAATGTCACATAAACTATATTTGTTATTTTAAGTCATGATGCCTTGTTGCAGACATTAAATTCAAAAATATCCTAAGAAGAGACTAGCAAATATATTTTCGTAAGATTATTACAATAACTCTGATGAACAAGAAATTTGCGCTGTTGAAAGTAAAGAAAATATTCTTACTTTGAAATAACAGCAACACACTTTGAAACATTTTCGCTAGTGTTTCCTATTTAAGTCAAAAACCAATGCTTAGAGTTATGTTGATAAAGACAAATTCAAAAATGGAAAGCTGTGTTGTAAATAATGGTTGCGAAATATTTCCCAATCGGGGGATTAGAGTAATCTCCGTTTACGGTTATGAAACCAATGCTACACGTATGTCACACCCATGGTGATCATCCAGTGAGGATAAACATTGTTTTACGTTGCTTTACACCATGTGGATTGCAGTATTAGAATTAATCAATTTAAGTTCATTGGTACACCCACCCGTGCACACACAACCTTTAAAAAAAATAGTATTTAAGTCACTTGTTTGAAATTACGTTACTAATCATCAAAAGTGTGCCACAAAAAGTTTCTTCATTTATTATGAAAAGGTGATCAAGCCAGAAAAATTGTTCTTGTTTTCCTCTGAATAGCCTGATATTTTTTTGTTTTCCTTTATTGAGCAGTCCAAAGTTCTAAAAGGGCTAGTATTAAAGAAGATGGATAAACTTACACACACAATAAGGCTGATGACAAAAAATATCATCTTCACCATCTTTGAAGCGCATCCAGTGACCATCTTGATTTTCTTGTGTATGTATTAAACGTTGCAGAATCTTGAAACTGACTGAAAATAAAATGACGTGGTTGAATGCCATTGAATATTCATTAAATGAATATTTCCGTGAATTTGCATAAATATGATATGGGACTATTAAAGAAAAATATTGGTGACAATAACCATGTTGACATTGTTGATATCACAAGGTGTAGTGTAGAGGTAGAGTGTGATGTCATAATTACGGGGGAGGCAAATTCTTGTATGTATTTTAATCAAAGAAGGCAAATGTTTCTGCAATTTAGAGTGCACGGTGCATTAGCAGATGGGCAAACAAGTTCTTCTATAGTGCATGTTATACCCCATTTCAATGATTAGACAAAGGGTTCTTCCAATAATTAATAAAGAGACAATTAATTTTCAAAGAAATGCATTATTACAAACTGTCTTGCATCAGTAAGTATGACATCACACTGTACACCGTAACCGCAAGGTCACTTTTCAATATACTGATTAATTTGTCAAAATTTGATAACCTCTAAACAGAATAAGATATCAACATGGATTGTACACCAATTTGTGTCTTTAATTACCTACGCCAGCAATTTACTTTCGCCTGTTTGTTTGTTTGTTTGTTTGTCTGTTTGTTTGTTTCTGTCATCGAGATATCTCAAGAACTGATAATTGGATTTTATTTAAATGTGGTGTGTTGTTTTGTAAAGGACAAAGTGATTACAATTTGAACCATATCGGAACAGAGGAAGGGTGCAAATGGGGGTAGGGACTAGTTTTTGCCTCTGTTTGCTTGTCTGTAATCAAGATATTTCCAGAACTAATGACTGGATTTAGATTTAATTTGGCGTGTTGTTTTGTTACAGCTTAAGCAAGACGTGATTAAACTTTGAGATGTAATGAAACAGGGAAGGGTGTAAATGGGGGATGGAGACATGTTTTGCCTATGTTTGTCTGTCTGGTCACCAAGATATCTCCAGAACTGGTGATTGGTGGTGGTGGGGGGGGGGGGGACAAGGTGTTACAATATACTTAGGAATATACAAATAATATAACCTTAAGATATGGCTATTTGTCTGTCCGTCGGCCTGTCTGCCTGAATCCCATACCTCCGTTTGTCCGTTCGTACATTGTTACAACCTCTTCAATATTCGTTAAATGGTCAACCTCTCTGTTTTTCCGTCCATTTGTTTGATCGATACTTACTTGTCCATTTTGTTTTCAACCCATGGGTTTATTCATAGGTTGCAATGGCGTCAAACATCATACAGCAGCTCGGTCAAGCATCTGTGTTACCTGTGAATATTTGCATTACACTGTCTTAATCTTTTAATGAGATATATCAACATGCTTCAAACCAATGTGTATCTTTTAAGATCTGAATATGATACTTATTCCGTGAACTAATATTCTATAATTATACAACTGTATATATCCATTTAAAGTAAAAGAAACACCAACCTTTACCAGTTTACAGAAAAATCAAAATTACATTTACCGTACAAAGCGAAGCGAACGTTTTCCTTTTATTTAACCAGAAGGTAATTTCCAACTTGAGGTTGTTTATTCGCTATGCACAACTTGGTAGTTAATATTTCAAAATATTAGAGATTCGAAAGTTTGAAGTCCAGTTAAATACAGGACAAAGATTATAGTGCGTCATTCTTTATAGCGATCTGAGCTAAATTTACTTTCCAGAAGTTTAAAATTATCGGAAGTTCATGATCGGAAGTGCAAGATTAAAAGTAACGGGAGAAATGCATGCACTGTTTTGAATTCTATCTTACGCATGTCATTTAAGAGCATTTTGTAACAAAAGAAGTGTGTATGGGGAGTGAGGAGGGGCTTCGAAGTATGTTCTATTTAATTAATTATTACCACAATTTCCCAAGGAAGGAAGATGGGCCTTTAAGTATTTTCTATTTGATTAATTATTTCCACAATTTCCCAAGGAAAGAGGAGGGGCCTTAAAGTATTTTCTAATTTATTAATTATTTCTACAATTTTCCCAAGGGAGGAGAAGGGGCCTTGAAGTATATTCTATTTGATTAATTATTTCCACAATTTTTAAGATCGTTTCTTGTCGCTCTCAGGCTTATTGATGAAGGATAGGGGGTGATTATTCATATTGCTATAGCTAGATTGTGAGCCAGGGAAGGGCTATCTTCCGTGTTGCAAACTTTGGTCACAAAGGAATGGTAGAAAACAGGCACAACCGTGACCATTTATGTAAGGTACATTTATAACCCCTTTGAACACTAAAATCAGACCCCATCTCCAACATTTTCCTGTAATGCAGGCGTCTTCGATCACAACTTTAGAATAAGATTTTATTGTATCCATGTCAAAATCAACAAGACAAGTCCACAATTTCTTGCTGAAAAGTTTTTGATCTACCAGCAGAATTGGCTGAATATTTGCAACATAACACTCTTATTCGGGTCACAACCTAGCCTCCACCTTCTATCTATACCATCTCACTAGTTTAACGTACTCTCACACAGCTCTAGCGCTCGTGGGTAAAGAAAACCCGGCTGGGAGGATCCTGGGCCCTAGATGCAACACATAAACATATCCATACATTTCTTATCCAAAACACTCATATTTACAATCTAAGCACTTAAATTTGGTGCTTAGTAATTAAACATTTATTCCTATGCATTACATTTTAAAAGTAAACGTTCCTTAAAGCACAAGAACACCCTTTACAAAAGAGCTGTCGTGGAATTTAATTTTTGTTGTACGGATTGCAATAAAGAAAGCAGTGACGTGTTTAAGAAACTATTTGGGGCTTAGCCTCGCCTCACATCCCAAAATTCTGTCGAAACCATAAATATAATTTTCTAAAATATCAAATGAATCTTGTGTGGCATTTTTCTGCAATCGTATTGACTGAGCTATTGTTAATTTAAAACCAAACCTTTTACAGTTTGCACCACCAAACATCTTTCATTTTGGCTCCAAAATTTTCAATATTGGCCCCAAAATATGCACTGTTGGATACAAATCTTCAGGCTTTTATCACAAATTTCAATTTTGGACCAAAATTTTCAAGGGCCACAATCTACAACATAGAAACAAAAGCCTTTGGATACGGAGGTGAAGTTCTTATAATTTTAGACCATGCGCGCATGGGAGCCAAAATGAATTTTCAAAGAAATACAGTTTTAAAATAGGCCTTTATCTTTTTGCCCACGCTAATTAGAAAAAATCATGGGAAATTTTCGGAAATTCTACTTGAATTTACAGATATTTTTTTCATTTCCGGAACATTTTCCTCATTTTCAGGAAATTTACTTCATGACTTTTTTTTGAAGTTTTTATGAATTTTAAGGAAATCTCCATCAATTTTCGGGAAATCTTTTTCATTTTCCGAATTTCCAGAAAACTTTTCACTTTCCAGGAAAGCACTATCAATTTCGAGAAATTTTCAGGAAATGTTGCCAAAATCAAACAAAATTTCAACAAAATTTGAATTTGGTGCTAATAATTTCACAGTTTGTCATCAAAATAATGCATGCAACCGTAAAACCCTTTTCGGGGATGGCCTCTAACTTCCTACGGGCCTCTATCAGTTTGTCCTCCCTAATCTGAAACCGGACCTCAGTCAGTTTCTTCAAAAACGAAAAGCAAAGAAAGATAACAAGGTGATAGGTATTAATTAGTTTATCATAAAATAGATAGATACAATAAATAAGAACGTCATAATTAGATAAGCCCTTGTAAAAAAACAAGAAGAAAGA
>JAIGNY010002147.1:0-19018 GCA_020152595.1 Chiridota heheva
TTAAAAATAAAAATGACCAGTTTTCATGATAGTAGTGACAACTACTTGGCAGCTAGCAGAGTGAGTGGTCTGGTGTGTTATCGAGTCAGGCTTGGCTGGTTACTGCGTTTTTAGAGTTCGGTTAGAAGTGCGTTAGAATCAGGTCGTGTGACCCAGATTGCATAATTATAGCATGGTAAGGTATATAGCAGAAGTAAATACTAATGATACCATAACCTTTATACTAATGATACCATGTATACTATTGATACCATGTAAACTAATGATACCATAGTATACCTAATGATACCATGTATGCTAACGTTACCATGTATACTAACGATACCATGTATACTAATGATATACCATGTATACTAATGATGCCATATGCTAATGATACCATGTATACTAATCATACCATGTATTCACCATGTAAACTAATGATACCATGTATACTAATACTGATACCATATACTATTGATACATGTATGTGTGATACCATGTATACTAATGATACCATGTGTACTAATGATACCATGTGTACTAATGATACCATGTATACTAATGATACCATGTACTGTGATACCTTGTATACTAATGATACCGCACATACTAATGATACCATGTATACTAATGATACATGTATACTAATGATACCATGTATACTAATGATACCATGTATACTAATGATACCATGTATACTAATGATACCATGTATACTAATGATACCATGTATACTAATGATACCATGTATACTAATGATACCATGTAATCTAATGATACCATGTAAACTAATGATACCATGTACTGTATACTAATGATACCATGTATATTAATGATACCATGTATACTAATGATACCATGATACTAATGATACCATGTATACTAATGATACCATGTATACTAATGATACCATGTATACTAATGATACCATGTATATAATGATACCATATACTAATGATACCATGTATACTAATGATACCATGTAACTAATGAGTACCATGTATACTAATGATACCATGTATACTAATGATACCATGTATACTAATGATACCATGTATACTAATGACCATGTATACTAATGATACCATGCTAAACTAATGATACCATGTAAACTAATGATACCATGTACATACTAATGATACCACTGTATACTAATGATATATGTATACTAATGATACCATGTATACTAATGATACCATGTATACTAATGATACCATGTATAATGATACCATGTATACTAAAATTTATGTAAACCTAATGATACCATGTAATACTAATGATACCATACCCAAACTAATGATACCATTAATGATACCATGTATACTAATGATACCATGTATACTAATGACCTGTGTATACTAATGATACCATGCATACTAATGATACCATGTATACTAATGATACCATGTATACTAATGATACCATGTATACTAATGATACCATGTATACTAATGATACCATGTATACTAAATGATATACTGTATACTAATGATACCATGTATACTAATGATACCATGTATACTAATGATATCCATGTATATAATGATACCATGTATACTAATGATACCATATACTAATGATACATGTACTGTATACTAATGATACCATGTAAATAATGATACCATGTACTAATGATACCATGTATACTAATGATACCATGTATACTAATGAATGTATACTAATGTATACTAATGATACCATGATACCATGTATACTAATGATACCATGTATACTAATGACACCATGTATACTAATGATACCATGTATACTAATGATACCATGTATACTAATGATACCATGTATACTAATGATACCATGTATACTAATGATACCATGTATACTAATGATACCATGTATACCTAATGTATACTAATGATACCATGTATACTAATGATACCATGTATATTACTAATGATGATACCATGTATATGTACTAATGATACCATGTATACTTGTACCATACTAATGATACCATGTATACTAATGATACCATGTACACTAATGATACCATGAGTACCTGAGTGCAATTGTTTTCCAAAATATCTCTGAAAATTTACCCATTGTTTTTCCCTCTATGAGTTTAACCAACTTGTTATCTTCACTTCAATGTACAACACTTGTATACATACTGACATACTGTAAGCACCGAGTATCAAATTCATAAACCATGAAAAACTAATTATAACAACAAAATATGACTATTTTGCAAATTGCATTCTCAGTGTAATAAAGGGTAAATCATATGCTAACCTCCAGACATCACAAATGATACAAATCCCCTTCCCGCTCATAACTTGTTTTCCAGCCTCTGTCACACTTGTCATTCCACCCTCTGTCCCACATGCCATACCATGCTACTTTCCTCCGTAGAGGAACTCATACGAGAAAATTGAGATGCCATTCCACCACCTGATCCATATATCCTCACACCTGCATTCAAGATGATATCCAAACATATGACTTGCCACCTTACCATCCCTCCTCTACCACACATTACACGTGCTATCCCTCCCTGTCACACATGCCATCCCTCCTTGTACTAAGTGCCATTCCGCCTTGTGCCACAGGGCATTTCATGCTATCCCACCGTCCCATATACCATCCCACCTGTAATCCAGATGTCTTCCATTACATGCCATTCTGTCCCAGATGCCATGCCACCATGTCCCATGTCATCCCACCCTTCCTCCATGCCATCCCACATGCCATCCCAGCCTGTCATAAATTCCATGACACCACCTTGTTCCATGCCACTCTGTCCCATATGCCATCCCTCCCTGTCCTAAATGCCATATCTTATCCTGCATTCCTTGGTACCCTGTTCCACATGCCAACCTGTCCCACATGCCATCTCACCCTGTCCATATTTCACTCCATCATATCCCCATGCCATCCCACCTTCAACTCAATTCCTACATCTACCAATCATTATGCCACGTTCACCTAAAATTCTTTCCTACCATCCCCTCACTTAGAACTATCAACCCAACATGCCCCATTCACCTGTCATCCCCTTCACCTACCATCCTCAATTATTCTACCATCCCCATTTACCTACCATCCTCCATTCCCCAACATGCCCCATTCACCTTCCATCCCCATCACCTGCCATCCTCAATTAAACTACCATCCTCTTTTCCCCTACCATCTTCAATTCCCCAACATGCCCCATTCACCTTCCATCCCCGTTTCACCTACTACCCCAACCCACCTTTTGTCATCCACTCATCTCCCAATATACTCTTAACCAACTAATCATTCCAACCTTCACTATAACCTTCACTTACTCCATTCACAGATATGTAATAAGGTAGATACCAAACTTTGACATCACTCTCAAACTTTCTGTGCCAACTTTGGAACCAACATGCTAATTTTTGTACAAAACCTAGACTTTTTCAGTCGTGACCTTCAGCAAACTTTTTAAGTGACCAACATTTTGCGAGTAAGGGAATGGTAAAAGCAAGTAATTATGCTAATTTTCTTTCTTTTGCTCATTAATCTAAAATATTTAGGAAAATAATTCATTGTAATGGTAACCATATTTAGTGCCTAGAAAGAAAATTCAGCTTGAATATAACCTCAAATTTAATCGAGAGTAGCGGCATTCACTGTCTCAGTAAACTCTACATTGTGTAATGTATACCTATTCCACAAGGTTGCATCTTGCATCTTCAAGCCATTATTTGGGGTTTGGGCATAGGCCTACATCAAAACAATACACAAATGTGGCGGTTATTGTTTTAAATTAATATCTCTCATCAGTTATGACATTGTCACCATGTAGTATTGTACATAAAGATTAAGCCAAATGGTAAAATAGAGCTTGGCTTGGCGCTAGCAATTTAACCAATGCTTGGAGGGAAGAAGGGGGGGGGATTTTGTCTCATAGCGAAAAAAAGTCCATAAATCGGACAAAATGACTCTTTACAAATTTTCTCGGCACGTGGAGGAGGGAAAACAATCTCATGGAAAGAGGGGTAAATCAATCTCCTCAATCTCATGGGGGAATTAAAATTGTTTGAAGAGTAAGTTGCAAGTTTAAGTTACTTAGGCCTAGGCCTACTTGGTTCATTTCTGTTGACACAAGGCAGATTAGTTCTTAAAATAAATTAGGACTAACATCATCTTATTTTAATATGTAGCTCCTTCTTATTCAGAATGGGATACAATTGTAAACTTACAATGACCTCCATGATCCTTATCACTCAGGATTGTGATTTGTATATTAATAAATTTTGAATAAACTTACACAGGCCCAATTATCAAGATGACTGACAGGTGAAAAGGGCTTTCGTCACCTCATAGAAAGCCCAAGCACCACCATCACAAAACACAAAGATGCCTACAAGGTTGTAAGGACTTTTTAAGAATTCTTCATTTTAAATATTTTTAAGTAATAAATTAAATTACTTCCAACCTAGCACTCTATACTACCAGCAACCTTTATGGAGTTTAAGCTGTTGTAGGTATACCGTTGTAGTAGCTGTACTAGCGCTACACTAACTTAGAAATCAAAGTTAACCATGCATCATTTTTTCTTCTTTTCCTGTGTTGCAGGATGAAGGAAGACATTGCCTCAAGCCTTAATTGCCTTGCAACAGCCTGTTAAAGAGGGATGTTTGATTTTGAAGATGCAAGAAGGCAGAGTAACAAAATTCAGAAAAGTCTGATTGGCACCTGTACTGTACTGTAATTATAAACACTTTTCAAGTGGCCATTAATGTGGTGTCATATAGTAATTAATTAATAGTAATTATTATAGTGGGTTGTACGAGAGGCGTATAGGAAGTGAGGGGGATTCTGATTTCACCTTCCCAGTTGGAAGGTAAAATTAGTATATTATTAACATCAAATTAAAAAGAAAAGAAAATTATTAGGAAATTGGCAAATTACTGGAAATTTTAGTACAATCATTGGAAATTTGTGTAACCATTTAAAACATTTGGCAACATTTCCGAAAATAACAGATTTTTCTTGAAAATTTCCGTAAAATAAAAGAAAATTGCATGAAAATCAAAGAAAATCACATGAAAATGTAGGAAATTGAATAATAGTTCCGGAATGATAAAGAAAAATTACAGAAATTTCTTAAAACTAGAGATTTTTGTTTTGCTAGCAACAAAAGACATAACCAATTTCATTATACATTCATTTGTCACAGTTTATTTCCCTAATATGATGTACTGTATGGGATATTGTATACTGGTATACCCCAATACTTACATTTTACATACAGATTTTCACAGGGGGGGGGGGGGGAAGGCAAGTTTACCCCACTGAGTATGCCACTTAGTCATATGATATAAATCCAAAATGAGAGGATGCACAAGATGGTGAAGGGCAAGATGGTGACTTTGGAGCTCTCAAATGAAGATCATATCAAAACTGATACCACCATTTTTATTTCACACTGGTTATTCTTTTCAAGTTAATTGAATGTCATTAATCTTTGTGACAGAAATTGTAACAAAGTTTGAATTGAGCGATCATATGAAAATTGAAGTTTCCATGGGAGATATACAGTAGGCCTTGACTTACATGACTTAATTCATTCTCGCCTTATGGGAAATAGGGCCAGAAAACATTCTTCACCATTTTAACAGTAGGCCTACCTTGTGTAATTTATTAAACAATTAAAGCAAGCTTTTGATCAAACTGCCATTGTTGCACCCACAATGGAAGTGACCTTTGTGACATCTTAAAATAAATGTAGCACCTATTTTGTCTTAATAAGTAGCTTCCTCTATCCAGAATGAGACTTGATTTGATCAGGGTTTGATCTGAATATCATAGTACACCTTGATACACAAAAGTAAGCCTGCTGGTGTATTCAAATAAACTTGGTAAGGTATATTTAATTAATAAATCAGATTAATTAATAACTACTTGCAAGTAACACTATGTTTACAAATCAAAGTTAATCCTCCTATCATTTTCATGATGAATAACTAAGGCGATGAATAACTAACATGATGAATAACTAACATGATGAATAAGTAACATGATAAATAACAAACATGATGAATGGCTATAAATTTTCAGTCCAATGCATCCAAACTCAACAGAGTGTTTATAACTCACTGATGAAAACATCCTTTTAAAGTCCAAATAAATCCTCAGCCCCACACTACATGCATGACTTGGCCTGCAGTAAACAAATCCCCAATACCTGGCTCTTCACAATTAGTTTCATTGTGTGCTCATAGATGATTAGGAGTGTAATTACGATGTGTAAAATCACTGAACCATCTCTGGTGGGTTTTAAGCGCTTCTAGCAGTCTAAAAGTCATACCACTTGAAATGGAGGTTCTTCTTGGGTGAAAAGACTGAAAATTTGTAGCAAGGATTGGGAATAATGTAAATGAAGGACATACAGCAAACATAGCAAGATGTTACCATATAGGTCTAACTTGCCATAAAGTACCAAGGAGGGATATGAAAATGCAAGACAGTTTTCCAAAATTCCAAAAGGTATGACAAGTACTGTAGTGATCATTAAAGTGGTGTCATAGACATAAATCCAAAATGAGAGCATACATAGAATGGTAAAAGGAGAAACTCAGCAATTTCTGACATAAAGATAATACAAAAAAACACACATCATTTGTATTTCATGATGCTGATTCTTTTATTACGGTTGTTGTGAGGTTCAGTGTAATCATATAGTTATACCAGAAGTTGTGTGAAGTTTGATGTAGCAACAATTTTTGTAAGTCACATGAAAACAGTTATATTAAAACACCAAACTGATTTACTCAATGAAATAGGTACCTTCTTTTAATAATGAAAACATCACTGCTAACTTCCACTGATTTTAACTCACATTCAGTTTTTGTGTACACTGTTGTGTTAGATATTCCACAGAAATCAAAACTTTGCATGAATTCACCAAAAAGACAAAAATCTTATCAATCATGAGTATCAATCTTATCAATCATATTAAATGTCTATTAATAGGAACATTTATATCACACGAGAATAATGAAGTCATGCAGCCATATTGCTCAGATGTTGCGATAAAATGTCATAGTTTCTCATTTTTGTATATGAAATATCAAAAATTATTGTTGTTGATAATGTTTTGAATTTTCAAAATGGCCGTTTCCTGCCTAAAAGCCTAGCTCTATTGTCTATTGTTTCTAATATTTTAAAAACCGTGTGGTGACCATATCAATGGTAGTGGAAAAGTTTTAGCCATGACAGTAATGAAGGCATTTTCATGAGTTCTAAGTTTGCCCTAGCAAAGATATCTTTCCCAGAGGTATTTCAAATTTGAAATATGTAACATTGCATGAAGCTTTAACGAATAAAAAACAGTAGCAAAGGATCATAGGAAATATCACAAAATGGCGGCTTCCGTGTAGCAAAATGTTCCCATTTTTAGGAAAATTTGGGTTCCCATTAATAGGCATGCTGCCAGACTGTCAGTGGCCTATTTGAGGTACAGTATACAAAACTTCCAGCATGAAATTTTGTTTGTACTTAGACCTGAGTATCAAACGGAATATATTGTGTACAATGTATACAGTACTGTATATACGGTACTTGTCAGTAATAAACAGTTTTTTTTAGAAAATGTTCTATTATTTTTACTGTAACCAACTGTTCTGAAGCTTGTAGAAATGGTAGGGCTGATCAGTGGCAGAGCCAGTATTTTGATGCCAGGAGTCTTATGAATAGAAAAACTAAGTAATGCATACAAATACCTTAAATTCTCATTTCTGTGAAATAATTGTGATATTTTCAAATGTTGAAGTTTTGCATAACTCTTTTTGCAGACAATTTCTGTGGTGTCAATGACCTTACATGGAGTATGGAAAACCTAAAAATTTCAGAAGTACCAGATGTATGTTCAAGAAGAGTTGTCTAACCAGACTTGGAGAAAACACAATGAAATCCTTCCATACTGTACCATTCTTTGGAATGAAATTTAAAATTGACAATACCCTGGAAACTGCTCAACTTCGAAGTTATTGCATGAAGATAATGTTGACTATAATAAAGACACCCCCATTTAAAAGACTATGAACATCTGGCATATTTAAGAAATGTGAAAGAGCCTACAATTCTAAGAAGAAATTTTTTTAATTTGGTAAAAGACTCAATTAATTTTCAAGGTATGACTAAATAAAGTTTCAAGATTTGTTAATTTGTTTGGAATTTGTGATATACTAAGAGGAATACATCTCAAAATCTTTCTGTAATTCTTTAAATTTATGTTCTTCAAATTCAGCTACTTAGGAATTTCAGAGTCTTTTCTAGATACATGATGATTTAATAATCAGGTTACAAAACATTATGCCCCAAGTCAAATGCAATGTTTCAAACTTCATTGACAGAGGGAAAAGAAACAAAGATTTTACAAAAGGCAATAAAGAATCATTCCCTCATTGATGTCAAAGATTATTGTGCAATATCAGCCAAAAATAAAAAATGCAGTAAATTGGTTGATTTTTAACTTATTTTGTTGGAATGTTTTGCTGTTGTAATGGTTTACATCATATTTTTAATCAATAAGTCCATGTTGTCTCTAGATATCCATAATCCCTTAATGAGTGAAGTGATTATCTTGTATTTGTAAAATATTTAGATTGTAATTTTATTTTATCCTCATTAATTAAAAAATCCATGGGTTGTATTGTAATATGGAAGTTGAATGAAGTATTCCTCTCACTTATGTATCAATGACTTCAGGTTTTCGTTGCATGCACAAGCGTTTAATATGATCACTGTAGGTTTGTTTTTGGTGAGTGTGAACATGTAGGCTTAATATGACGTCGTTTATAACACATTGACAGTAATCCCAAGGAATAGAAGCTTTGAAGAGCCAGGGGAATGAAAATAATAGGTTTTGTACAATTATACAAAGATCAGCCAATTTTCATGCACCCTACAGAAAATATAACAAAAAGTGTCACACTTTTAGACAAAGGTATTGGCCTGTTGTAAATATCTAGCTGTAACTTAACCACAATTAATAAAGGCTTTGGCTAGGCCTACTAAACTCTATTAATGTAGACATTAACAATTTGGGTGATGGCTGTTAGGATTTTTCTGCGAGTGTATAAGCTCGCATGCGAGTGGAGTGACAAACAAAAACATAAAAAGACAAAAATAATGCTTGCTAGGAAACTGTGAAGCCGAAGCACATTGCTGTTACTGCTTAGGCCCCTAATAATATGGAATTTTAAATCACAGACCAGAGACATTTCACAAATAATTGAATATTTGCCAGGACAGATACAAACTTAAAACCAGAGCCAAAAGGTTTTGTGGTTCCAATGCTTTTTTCATATGCTGATTGATTAGCAAGTTTCGTATTAAGTGTGATGTCATTGCATATCATGAAGAAAAAATAATTCAGGATATTCGTATGCCATGACCACCATGCATGATGCAGATACATAAAACAGACATACCTATTGACAACACTAGCATGTGCACAATAATTAACAATATTATCATAGGAAGTATGATGCAAAACAGACATACGGTTGCTCATGTATCATATTTGACGAATTTTGAGTTAAACCCTGTCTACTAATTAATATGCATGGTATCACCACCAAAACCAATAAGGCACATCCACAGACCATGTGCTATCTGTGTATCACATATGACTTAAATCCAGTCTATCATTCTTTAGATAGAGTGATTACAAGCTTTCTTTAGCAAAATCATATTAAGCCCCGCCCACTATGCATACTAATGATATTTAACATTTTTATACCATAAACATGTAGACATTAGCAAACATCATAACTGTACCAATTATGAACAAAACATATGTAATTGTTATAATATGAGCATTTCAAAATGTTTACAATAAGCCCCCCCTACTAATTGATATGCATGACATCATCACCAACAACAAAAGGGCACATCTATGAACCGTGGGCAATCTGTGTGCCACATATGACTTGAATCCAGTTTATAGTTCTTTAGATATCGTGTTTACAGGCTCATTTCAGCAAAATCATATTAAGCCCGGCTCACTATGGATATTAATGAAATTTAAAGTTTTTATACTATGAACATGTACACACCAGCAAACATCATAACTACCTAATATGAAATAAAACATATCATGGGTTCGAAATTAATTTTTTCCAAGGGTCACCATTTCACAACAGCCTCAGGCTGCGGGCCCATCGCATGGCAAACCAGTGTCACATGACAAACAAAACCTCTCAAAATAATCCCTGAATACAAACAAACTGAGAGCGGGCGTGTGATTGTAATGATGTACAGTACACCAGATGTCGGCGGTTCTCTTATCCGCCTTCCTTTGACAAGTCCAGTGCCGTCGCCAGAGACTTTTGTTTAGGGGAACAGCAGTTTAGAGGAAGAAAATGGAGGAGGGGGGGCACTATAAAAGTAGCGCCTATTGGTGGCACGCAAACCATGCGCATATCGGCATGGGGTTCAGGTACCTGCTTAAGCTCTGCAAATTTCTTCTTTTTAATGCCTTTAAATGGCTTAAAATCAAACACATAAATTCAAAAATTAAACTGAAGACAGAAAGAAAATGTTGTGCCTCCCCTTAGCGAAGCCACTACACAAGACAAGAGTCTGCCCAATTTATATCAGCACTGAAGTAACATTTTTATTTGATAAGCTGCTGATCTGCCTAGGAAAAACCCAAAGTAAACGAGTATTTTGTAATTTTTACCGATCTCTTTTAGATTGATAGGTATAATTATTTTTTTTCCAATACGACTACTATTCGCGGGCCAGATTGGATTGCTTGACGGGCTAGATTTGGCCTGCGGGCCAAAAAATTAAGAATCGCCAATATATACGGTTGTTAAAACATAGGCATTTCAAGATTTTTACATTAAGCCCCACCTACTTATTAATATGCATGACATCACCACCAAAATCAATAGGGCACATCTACGGACCATGGGCTATCTGTGTCCCACATATGACTTGAATCCAGTTTATCGTTCTTTAGATGTTTACAAGCTCTTTTCAGCAAAATCATATTAAGCCCCACCCACCACTATGCATATTAATAAAAATCAACGTTTTTATACCATGAACATGTACACACTAGCTACAGTATCATCATAACTACCAAATATGAAACAAAACAGATATACGGTTGTTAAAATAAGAGCATTTCAGGATTTGTACATTAAATCCAGTCTACTCATTAATATGCATAACACCACCAAAAAAAAAAGGATACATCTACAAACCATTGGCTGTATGTATACCACATATGACATGAATCCACTGTACCATTCTTGAGATATTGTGTTAATGAGCTGGCCATCACACACACACACACATACGTACACACACACATGCCATCATGACCACATAGGTTCCTGATGCTATCACATCGAAACCAAAAAGAAAAACACACATTAGCAAATGTCTGTAATGATAAAGGTGACTGAAACCAAAGTATAGCGTTGGTATCTTAATAATTAGGTTTGTATGACCTCTCGCCTCCCACTTACATTTAAGACCTCTAGAGCAGGCTTACTAACATCTCTATACATCTGTACATGGGAGACAGCTATGATTGATATCATGAATTTACTAAAGCAAACGTTAAAGTCATCGACACCCTGTACTGTAGAAGCATACGTGGTACCAGTACACATGTTAATAATGGAATTACACACTACAACACACAGGAAATCAGCTGATCAGTCAGCTGTTTAGTTGAACAAGCCCTGTAATAATTTGACTTGAAAATGATGTATGTTTTCTATTATTTGGTAATAAAAACATAATCAAGATACATTTATTTATTTTTGTTCACCATTTACTGCATTTTTAATCAAAAGTGAATTATAAATTAAGAAATGTTTACCCTAACTTGTGACTGAGTAGACTTCTACTATATATGAATATCCAATGCGGATTCTTGCATATGCACACGGTGTACGCACGCTCTAATGAGAACCCACCTTGCCTCACTCTGATGTCAAAGTTTGGTATCTACCTTATTATACATATGTGACTCCATTGTAGCACAGCTCCCTCCTCCCCTCCCCCATATCTTAAATCTGACACTCCCAATAAAAACATCTTCAACTTTTTTCCCCTTAAAAACCAGATAGAGCTTATCTATGTACCAAATCAGAATGAAAATTCATTGTTGATTAATTTGAAGTTCATCAGAAATCTATCATGTTTCAATTCTATTCAAGCAAAGACTTATTGTGTTTTCCCTATTTATTCACAAGACACTTATTATGAATTCCATTCAGTCATCAAGCTCTATTATTCAACTCTTTTTTCATCCCAGGGCAAACATTTTATTTGCTATTAAAGTGTGAAATGCATTTGTTCCAAGCTTTTTCAAAACAAGATTTTCCTTTATATAAATTTATTTTCATAAAAATATTTGGAATTTCTTTTTTGAGGGCTAAACTCTTATTGTGCCCCAGTAGCTAAACAATGCATGGGGTCGGACGGTCAATGGATATGGACAAACAGACGGACAGACGAGTGGATGGACGGACGAGCGGTAAAGATGCTATACCCCTCTTTACCAACTTCCTTGACGAGGGGATAATAACTCTCTGAAACCAAAACCCCATGCTCTTCTCCCTTTAATTGTTTGGCTTAATTACACCCAAAAGTAGTATTTTACAAAGACACAGCACAAAGTCGACATAACAGTGACCTTTAGAACGTCAAGTGAGCATTACTCGGTAAACAATACCTTAATGGATTCTAGTTGAAGTACACTTGTTGAAAGCTTTAATTACTGAACACTAGGATACACCAAGGGTTTACAGTTCAGTACTTCTAGCAAGGATTTATTAAATTGGTGCAGAATTAATTTGACATTGACCCTTACTCTACCAGCACTTTTTTGAAAATGCACCTGGGAGGCAGGGTCAAAGAGGGGGCACCCAAAACAGCAATAATATCGCCACGTGACAGGCTGATTATTGAAGGGTCCTGTCTTCTATTGTCAAAATGGACTTGAATAAAGCCTTCACATTACCATTATACTCCTCTTTTGGTCCTTCATAATTTCTGTACCAGAATAGCTAACACAATTTGTGTTTGCTCTTCTGGTACAGTGTGCATTAAGTACCATTAAAGGAGTATGATGGTAATGTGAAGGCTTTAATCCAGTCCATTTTGACAATAGAAATTCCATTTTGAAAATAAAAGCTGTTATTAGATTATATAATATTGTGCAGAGTACATTACACTGCTATAAGTTATCATGTTATATCAAATTCATGAAGGATCATTTTCAAATATACTGATAACATTGATGAAAATGTGTTTTAAAGATGATGAATGTCAAAGGAAGGTGGGAGGAAAGCCACCACAAACCCCTCCCCTTCCTCCTGACACCATCATCAGCACCATTATCCTCTCTCTAAAGTTTTAGGAAGCTTTTTACTATTTTTGTAAGAGTTAAGTCCAATCATCTGTTCACTAAATCCAGGGAGAAATTAAACACAAGGTCATAAATGATCATTGCTACATATTTACATTCTGATTAATGTTTATTACCTGTACAAAGATGCAATGCTTGAACCACTGAAGGCTTGACAAAAATTTAAGATTTCGGGTAAAAACTAAAATTTTAAGCAGAAATTTCTTTGGTATTTTGCAAACCACTTTAGTTTTCAAGTTATAACTGATCAAAGTTTCATGATATTCCCAAATCATAATTATTGTAAATAAATAATCATAATATACACGAAATTGGGTTGTAGTAAGATAGAACGTAGAGCATTCTGAAGATATGCGAGTCTCATTAAATTCAGCATATCTCTATATCAAGACTTGTAGAACACTATTCCATGCAAAACTTTGACCAAGTTTCAAAACATCTTTCTTAAAGTCACCAACTTTTCTTTAAACTTTTACAGAAGAGTAACAAAGAACAATAGATTGCTTATAAAGATGGATTACGTTTTCAATGATGACATCACACATTTTCATATTCTAAGGTGAATTTATAAACCTGGAGTTTGTGTCATCTCTAAAATTGTCAATTTCTGACCAATTGTGATTGGATTGTTGTTGTTCTTATGTTTTTCAATAGATTTCAAAACAATCTGGCTAATGTTGACAATAACACACCCTTTTATTTCATACACATGTATCTACCATGACAACAAATGTGTATCAAACATAACCACTTCTATTCTCTCAGAATATTTCATTCTCTCAGAATAACAACAGCATCACCTCAAATGGTGGAAAATGATTTTACCTCTTAAACTTAAATTCTTTAAATACAACGTATTTATTTCTTACCTTTAAAACATTGTTGATCATGGAAATCTACATATGAAAAAAGAAATAGGAGAAAGATCAGCACAACATTGAAACAACAGCTTAACCCTTACTCTAAAATGTGACGATATTATTGGGACCTTAACAAAGTCCTATAGGAGTAATCTTAGTACCATTTTAAAGTACTTGAAAATTTCTTTCACAAAATGTAACTTTTTTATAGGAGTCATATTACAGTTTTTTTGGAAAAAATTAGCTTGAAAATAGATATAACTCAAAAATTGTAAAAAAATAGTCATAAGTTGTTTTTCTTCTTCTTTTAAATCTTACAATAACTTCAAGATCACATTTTTGCTTCAAAATCAAACACGCAAGTCCTAAGACATGATAATATTGATTTCTAGTCTAAGTTTTTAATCACTACCTGCAATCTTTTGTTCCGGAGAAATTTCTTTAAAGTTTCATGTATTTCTGCCATTTCTGACCCTATTTCTTCAAAAAAAATTGTGCACAAAAACCGTACATAGCACAAGCTTCATTAAACCAACGTTCGAAACTGCTTGCATTTTCCTTTCATTTGATATGTAAACAAAAGCGTACCCCCTCTATTTGGATCCTCTCCTATGATAATTAAATTTCACCACAACATATTCAATGACTATGTAGTGCAGTGGATATGAACAGGACTAGCACGTGAGCGCACCAGGTTTGAGTCCCGCCGAGACTACTGCGTTATCATTTTTCTGCTGCGGTTTTCAGGGATCATTTGACTAAAATTATTTTTGGTATTTTTTTCATCTTTCCCTTCTTGCTAAAAATCATAAATTAGCATTATTTAAAAAGAAAACTTTATAACGAATCTAATTATATAACACTAATCTCTGTTTTCAATATTCACAAGAAATTATACTCTTGCAAAGATTGACCCATTTGTTGAACAAATTTAGCCAACAATTGCTTAATTTGCATATTTTGTTCAATTTTTCCAAATTTGGCTTTTATTTCTCAAAGATCAATATATTAGCTTCCATTCAAACCAAACTTGTAATAAAACAAAATAAAATGAAAGTTGTCAAAACTGCATATGAAAAAAAAGATACAAAAATTGGGCTCACATTTTTCAATCCTTGGTAGAGTAAGGATTATTCTATTGTACAGTAGCTACTAAGCAGTAAATTCCACAATAAGTACTGGATAGTAAACGTTGGTCCAAAATTTGAATGTGTGGCATTTTTGGGATAGAAACCTACTGTGATCTTTGTAACACTCATAACCTTTTCATGCTAGATTTACCAAGAGTACCTACAGAAGGTTCATTTAAAGTCAAAAATCTTCCCACGAAAAATCGCGATCCATTATATGCTTCCCTATTTCGCAATTTAATGTACTTTTTATTGCACAATTAATTACATAGGGGCGTTTTAGAACACATACTTCTTATTACATATACTCTTGTTTATTGAAAAAATCTATGAAAAAAATTAATAATAATGATAATAATAATAATTTCTTCTTCCCGAATTTCCCGCGTTTATAAACATAACACACAGCCAGAAATTTTACTGTGAGGGCGGAGCTGACCTTTATGGAAAATAATTTCCACCCAAGTTAACTATATATAAAGCGGAAAAACTCAAAAGTTTAACCGTTACAATAAATAAAATAAAACGTCCCCAAAAACTGCAGACTTTTTACCACTTCCATATGATATTATGTAAGGAAAGTGTGCAAATTTGTGATGTCATGAGGGTTAAAATTATTTTAAGTAGTTTATGTCAGACATTGAATTTTAAACCAACATCTTTATTCAACACCGATATCATAACGAGGGGAAAAGCCATATCATATTCCTGTACTCTGTAGTGCTGCCACTGCATAATACACATGATATTTTTTTTTTTAAAGCTGTAAAATGATACATATATCATATTTTGATCTAATGTTACATATATATGACCATTTTTCCCCATTTCTTAAAAGCAGCTTAATAATTTTTCCATCTGAAGGCAATGAAACTGGTTACTTACAGCAGGCATGGCATATATAAACCTGAACAGGTACTTCTTGAACAAGTTTAAGTCTCTTCCGATAATAGAGCTGTGAAGAATAACACCAAAACGAGCAAAAAGCTTTAAACATTTTTTTTTTCACATCAATGTTATAACTGCAATGGATTTCTAAACAAAGCTTTAAACGTTAACTTGTGTATATTTTGTTTACATAAATGTTATAACTGCAATGAATTTCTTAACACAGCATTAAATGTTAACTTGCATATATTTGTTTCACATAAATGCCTGTGCTTTAATTTATGACATATATGCAAATGAAGGCAAACTAAACTTATGAATTTAATTAACATATATGATCATCATTTCCTCACAGATGAAAACTAAATCCATGCACAAAAGTTATAAATGGCTGCTGAGAGCTGGATGGACAGGGGAAGGGGCCAGTTTTCACACTAGAGTTTAAAATTGAGGGGGATTTTTCCCCCTTGTGTAATCTTATTCAGGGGATTTTACAAAAGGGGGATTTCTTTTGCAAGAATCCCCCTTTAATCATTTTTGAGCAGGAATTTGATCATATGTGCAGGAATCCCGCACCTTAATGTGAACACTGGAAGGGGCGGAGCTGGGAAAGGGATGTCTTCTGGAATGGTTGTGTGAAATTTGTATCAGTTAGAACAACTTGTAGCTTTCATGTTTGATGTTGATTCTGCCACTAAAATTATACTCTTGAACATAAGTAATATCTGATTGATATCTAATTTCTTTTTAAATAAGTGCTAGCTTGAGACTTAACATCAACCCTACACCACACATCTCTATCAGGGATCGGAAAATCAACTTGTCTGCCGGGCAGGGATATATGAATTTGTGATTGTCCTGAAAAGTAAATAAGATTGCGCATGGAGTTTTTTGTATTCATGTATACAAAATTTGCTGAAAACTTAATTGTCTGTCAGGGCAGGCCAAGTAAATGACATGGTTGCCTGGATATGATTTTTGTTTGTCCCGGGCAGTCAGACCTATGATTTGTCGAACCCTGTTCTCATATACCCACCTCTCAATTGCCGTTCCATTCTGAATCATCCAAACATCACAGTATGTTCTGGATATTAGTGATAATGCAATCAGTAACAGTAAGCCGCACTGAAAATATCAAAAGTAGTATTTTATGAAATCATAAAGCTTGTCATTTAGATTAAAAAAGAAATCCTCACATCATTGTAGCTCAACAGTTTACATCTTACATAAACATGTCAATTAAAGTCTCTAAGTTACAAAATAAGCCACACCCACCATAGCAACACAGTAACTAGGTGGGGCAAACAAACCTCAAATCCGCAATCGTGTATGACCATTGCATCGACATTTAGATGTTCAGTGTGGCCTGCTACAAGTTTTTATCCATTTATGTTATTTCCCAGAATCTTTAGAGATCTTAGCAAAAAAAATAAACAAACTTTAGCTTGCTAACCGTTTTAGGTAACGGGAATCGGATTTACAAAGCCCGTAGGCACAATCTTTGTTCACCATCTTGTCATCATTCTGTATGTGTGTGATGAAATTTGTTTCGGAGTTCTGCATGAATTATTTGTATGATAACTTCTACTACTTTTTTTGTCAGAAAATAACCTAATGCAAAAACAGCACAAAAGCCAAAGATTCTGTATCCATTATCAGGCAGAATTATGAAGATTTTCTGGTACAAGTATGTGTGAACCATTGCTAAAAATGGGTTTTGTATAATTAATGAGTGTTGCATTTTAGTGAAGGATTCTTTGTTAAAAAGAACACTTGTCAAAGCTCGATTACGGTATTATTGGTCACCGTATGTACCAATTGCGCGAATTTTATGACCAAAATTGAGTTCCAATTTTCTCAAAATTGCACCCCACACCCCCCCCCCTCCCACCCCTCCGCTCATACCAGCCTACGCCCCTGCTACATTTATCATGGTTGGTGAGGTTTAACGGCACTACAACAATGATATAATGAGACAATTACACATAATAATAATGACACTTTTCATTTAATTACCTGCGTGGCAATGATATCCTTCAAATCTAAATAATTACTGCTACAACTAGACGAAAAGATTCATCATTACACCCTCCCTTACCTCTACTGAAAACCATCCTGGCACCAGAATCCGCAATATCCTGAAAAGTTTCCTGTAAAATAAAGGGAAAAACATCATCAACTGATGAAATTACATAACTGGGGAGAGGGTAGGGGGAGGAGGGGGGCACTAGGATCATGTTCCCCCTACTTTTTTCAAAAGCTTAACCAGAACCAAAAGGTTTTGTGGTTCCGATGCTTTTTCTTAAGATGGATTGATTTACAAAATTTGTATTAACTGCCATGTTATTGCATATCATGAAATATTTGTTTCATGTTATTTATAAGCCACACCCACCATGAAGATCAATAAAAATGTTGAAAAAAATAGGACTTGCACAATAATTAACAACATCATTAAAGCAAGTATGATTCAAAAACAGTTGCTAATTTATCCTATTTCAAGAATTTGTCAGTAAACCCCACCTACTCATTAACATTCATGACATCACTACCACAAAACTAGAACATAAGTACAGACCATGACCCATCTGTGTGCCACATAAATCATAAATCTGACGTACCGTTTATGGTGTTTACATCATTTAGCGCTTTCTCATTAAACCACGCCCACCATGTATACTAATAACATCTGTTAATAACATAAGCATGTACACTATAACCAACAAAATTATCATGCCCAATATAATGCAAAATGGACATACATTTGCTCA
>JAIGNY010002148.1:0-17379 GCA_020152595.1 Chiridota heheva
AAAAGATTTCCCAATTGCATTTTACAGTTTTTGTACAGTATGATGAATTTGTGTTTGGTGATGTCATAGAGGCAATTCCATTGCAAATGTATATGTATTTCTTTGAATGTGGATTGGTTGTTTCTGTATGATTAGAAACAATTTTCCAAAAGTTATTGAAGTAGGGTATATTGGGCAATGTATATAAATACCTAACTTTCATCAATTTATTTTTCTAGCAGGTTTTACTAATAAAAAAGAAAAAAGGATGATAGATTTGAATCAAATACATCAACTTTGTGGGAGAATGTGTTGCTGTGATGTCATACTGAGCCTTTTCCCATTAGTTTATTGACATTTTTTTGTGAACCTTAAAATTTGGATATCTCCTGGTATGAATAACATATCAACATGATTTTTGTACTTAATTGTTTCTAAAAAAAAATCCCTTTTATGAAAGGTTACAAAAAAAACATTGGATAATTCCTTTAAAAGCTTGGAAATGTTCCTTTTAAAACATGGGAATGTTTCTTTCAAAACATGGGAATATTCCTTTCAAAACATGGGAATATTCCTTTCAAAACATGGGAATATTCCTTTAAAAACATGGGAATATTCCTTTAAAACATGGAATATTCCTTTGAAAACAGGAATATTCCTTTAAATCTCTTCAAAAAGATAACACTCGGATAACTCCATAGACAGAAACTAAAATTACTTGACGTTGTATCAGAATTTGATGCACTTACATACGCAAGTACCTGCACACATCTTAAAAATCACAATCATAATGATAATTCCCAATGGTAACTCAAGCATCAGCATATGTAGTCACTTTCATCAAATACAGCGTTGGGATTTAGACAATTTAGACAAAAGGGGAGTCGTTGATTGTTGCTAATTAGGTAAAATCAACACTTTGCAAGCTTCAGATGAAGCTTTATATTATCAAATCAATTGCAGAGGCATTAAATTTGAAACAATTAAAAAAAAAAATTATTTGGGGGCTAAACATGTTATAATACCTCTAAATCTTTTTGTTGAAGGGTGGAGCCTACCCCCCTCCCCCAATTCTGTTCTGCCAACACTGACATAAGTACAGTATTAACTGAATTGTAAAAAGAGTGCAAATGGAATACAAACACAGAAAATCATCAAAATAAAACAAATACATACCTCCTATTTGCTTCTTTACTTCTTTGCTAGGGTCCAACCAATTCTACAGAAATAAAGGTATCAATAGAAAAGCCAAAGCCTATTATTTCTGATTATCCATTTGATATATTGCTCAAATTAAACATTGACGACTTGAATATATGACCATCTTTGTAACCTATGTCGGACCACACCCAGAAAGGGGACCTGTGCTTCACCCAAGTTCAGTCTGACAAGGGTTAAGAGGAACCTTGCTCAGACCATGTCCTGAAAGGGGACCTGCGCTTCACTCAATTTAAGTCAAACAAGATATCAATATTACTCCACAAAGTTATGTACATTTTCTCAGAAGCAATAAACAAACTAATCAAAAGCATCTCAGCTGAGTTTGCTGCTGACTAATAATAATCAGGCATAAAACTCCTGAAGAAAATCAATTGCTCTTTCCCTATTCATCCTTTATCAAATAAAATCAATAAAGTTGACATCTAAACCTTTACATAATCATCAATCAGTTCCTCAAAAGGATTCTACCAACAACTTGGAATTCCAACAACTTTCTGATATTCGTGAGGTGCCTCTTTAAATCAGGTTTACATTGCCCCTCTTCAAAGTCTACGAGAAATGTTATGATAAAGAGAAAGGGCTTAACAAACTATCTCGCCATTGTCTTAAATTCCATCTTGTGTATAAATATTAGTTATGAATGGATCATTTGGGCAAGAACTAACAAAAATCACAAAATGTTTTCAACAACATTATAATTGCTTTTAATTTCAACCAAACTGTTCAACTTAAAATGATCATGGTTAGGTATAACTTATTAAATACATGCAAATTATGACCAATCACAATTCATACACAACCCTTCAGAGACCTTTCTGTTAAAGGAAAGGTATCGTACCATAAATACATTCAAAAGTAAACGCCGCCGTGCTAGTAACGTCGCTTACATTTTTAAATTTTCCATAATGATTTGCAATGTTATCGATCTCAAATCCGTTTGACCGAACATAAGAGCCTTCATGTGTTATCGATAGCATCGGATTTCTCGCAATAAACAAGGAAATTGAAGTGATGTTTCCACCAGGGCAGCAATCACTTCTGAATTCATTTATGGAACGATACCTTTCCTTTAAATAGTTCAATACAATAAATGGTTGCAAATCTTACCTTGGCTTCTTGAGAATCTTTGTATGCAAGTCCAAAATAATCCCTTTCTATGAGATCTATTTTATCACAAATATTATTTATGATATCCTCGCCTTTTGCTCTTTTCTGAAAATAAAAAATGCACAATACTAAGCATAATACAATACCGACACTGACAGAATTTGCTAAGCACTCTGAAATGAAATCTGTACTACTTATTTCATTCAAAAGCACTGCTCTATGGTACATACAAGAAATGCCAAGAATGGGCCAAATAATCAAAACCATGTGGCCACTGGTATATTGCCCCCATGTTTCCTCTTTAGTATTATCCAACCATAATTCATACAAATTACAAATTGTTGTAATAACATAATAAAGGAAAGCAACTGATGCTAGCAGTATGATATATGATAAGTTTACCCGCTAAAGCGTAGCGGGGATTTTCTGAGTTATACTTACCTTCCATGCTATAATATGCAATCTGGTCACACGACCTGATTCTAACACTTCTAACCGAACCTAAAAACGCAGTAACCAGCCAAGCCCTGACCTCCATAATACCTCTGTACCACCTCACCAACATTCCACGAGGCCTGAGCAGAGGGAGGCGGGTGGATGCATGGAAGGTAAGTATAACTCTCGTAAATATCCCGCCACGCTTAGCGGGTAAATTTACTTCAAGTTATACCTTACCTTCCATGCTATAATATGCAATCAGATTGCAACCGAGGATAGGAAGGAAGGGAGTTCAGATCGCCGCACATTTTTTTTTTTTTTTTTTTAATGGCTGGTGCGAAAACTCACACGAACCGAATCCCGTTTAAGGGCGAAATTCCTTCACCTCGGAAGGATGAAAGACCTCAAGAGTGGGAGGAACTAAAACATAGGAAACCACGGTACAGTCAAACCGAACAAGGCACCATTCGTTGACAGTAACGGAGGCAAACCTCGAAAAGAACCTGAGCGTAAAGCCCAGAAAAACAAGCCAACGGAAGAGCGTTTGGACACAACTACAGCAAAGTGTCCACAAAAACGCCACAAGCCACACCCGGATTCGCCCACGAGACAGAACGCGGAAACTACGATTGGGAACGGCGTGTACCAATGAAAAGCAATTGAAGAAATCCCGGACAAGGGAAAAATTCGTTAGCGCATAACGCGTAAGAGCTAAAGTTAGCGGGGAACACGAGCGTCGAAAAGTGAGTCAGACCAAAAACAAGAGAAAAACCGCAAAAAGCGGTTTCTCGAGCCACCCGCACGAGAGATCCGTGAAAGAGGTTATGCGAACCTGAGTGCATACGCGGCCGTTCTATGAACAGTTCAGACTACTTTAACAGAAAGCCACTGGATGATCTATCGGAGGAAAATGTCACGCATGACACTCTGAAGAGATCTCCCAGAACTCACCAGTGGTCGCAAGTCAAGACCGTAGACCCCACGGAAAAACCCTGGTGGATAGCTGCAAGGTATCCCAGAGCTCGCGACGGAACTATGACAAAAATCGTCCCCTGACCGAGGCTCAAATGCGTGAAGCCTGCAAGGTCTCGAGCAGCCAAAGTTCGTCCCTCGCCGAGGCGAAAAAGGGTCAAGTACCCGTCAAGTTTCCGACAGAAGGGGTCACAAGAAAAGTGCCCGACCTTGATCAAGAAGCCCCGTCGCACCGGCCGGTGATATCTGACGGTGAAAACCGTAGCAGTTCTTGGGACCAGCGTAGCTCCAGGCCACGCCTATCAACAGCGAAACTTGTCTAAGAAGTTGACTGGAGAAAGTGTTAGCATTACTCGTATAGTAACAACCTTGAAACGGCGGAGCCCTACGACTCGTAGCGGGAAAACGAATACCGTATGTCTGTATGCGGGCAGTTAAGTAACAGGCCCAAAACCGCAAGCAGCTGTAAGGTGTTAAAGTATGGAAGGAACCATACGTGCGTTGTTGGTAATAGCTACCCCAAGCGTAAGGTTGTCTACCAAAAGGCCACCTATGGTCAAGAAAAATCTCCTTCATGGAGGTAATATTGACAAGTAGGGGGTAACGTACTCACGTCAACCGTATGAGTCATAAACCCCAACACTGGGGTAGAAATCACGAAAGAGGTGACGTCCTGTGTATACTACGGACGTTAAACACCCTGCACCACGGAGCGGAAAAGCGTGGCTACTGGGACTTACGCCGTACAAAACGCCAACCCGTTAAATATAATAGATCCGTTATGGGTCTACAAAGGCGTCAGCATGACAAGTAAAAACCACGAGTCCACCGCGACGATCGCTGTACCGCGGAGCAAAAAGCTCGTGGCTACGCGAGCGGGGACAACTGGTACTGATGCGTGTCCCGAACGAAGTAGCTATCAGTACCAAAGGACCGTCTAGGTCCACGATAAGCGTGAACGTGCTACACCTGTAACGTGAGTCGTTATCTCATTATACCTCTATTCACCACGGGGCCACCGGTAAGTGGCGGCAGCGTGAGGGAAGAAGTACAGTGCAGCGTTCCGTTGAGAATAGGTAAAATATATATAAACTGAGGCCGTAAGAAATCACGGAGGAGTTCACGTGCCACGCCAAGCTATCTGAGTCGTAAACTGAGTTTGTTCCATCAGACTCACGAACCGGTAGCTGCGTGGGGAAGAGGGGACGACCGTCGTGCTCAGTCACGTGTCGAAGAGAAAGCGGCCGCGGAACGCAGTAGTTCATGGCTACTGGTCCTCTACCACACCGCCGGCGCGCCGCTGGTATAGGCCCGTTAACTCCGTTTGTATAAAATCACTCACGGAGCCGCGAAGCCGGCTACGCGTGGGGACTGCCGTCGAACGCTAAAAACGCCCAGCAAGAAAAAGCGACCGCGGAACACTGCAACACGCGGCTAACGGTCGCCAATATCGAAGTTCCGATACCCGGGTTTATCGCATTTATGCGTAAACCGCGTTAATATCTGTAGAATGTGAGAGGGTCTCGTTCGGCGCAAGAATCACATTCAGGTATGCCTCCCGTAAAGAAGGAAATCTTATCACCCGGCGCTAGGCCTGAAACCGAGCAGCGCTAACGCGACGCATCCTGGGGAGCGTGACGTGCCGACAAGCGGGGACTCGTCCCGTGTCCATGAACTGGTGAAAAACTATGCGGAACCGTGGCGTTCAACGCGAAAATCTCTACCAAGTCAGCTCACACGGACGTGGGGATCTCGAAACTAACGGGTGTGGCGTCGTTTATGCGTTACCTTGCTGTAGAACTAAGCAGCACTACAGACCCAAGCGTCATCTCATGCCCCGGACGGAGCCGCCAAGTTGTGTTACGGACCCGTGCGGGCCGTAAAACAAGCCGTGGGGCCGTATGGAACCGATTCGGGCCGTCGACGGACCCTAATGGACCCGATGCAAAGGAATCCAATGGCTCTACAACTAGCCGTAAAAGGGGACTAACTCACGTAAGACCCGTAGAGGGCGTCGCCTCTAGTTGGCCGACGGTCCCAACGCTGAACCGAGGACCACAGCGGTGTACGGGTTTGAACAAGTCGATAACACCAAGCGCAACCTAAGAAGCGTTTACATGCGATTTACCGCCCAGGACAGTCAAGGCGCGTAACGCACCGACACTAGGGACCTGCCCGTCGTGCTTCGACGATATAAGCGCAAAACATCGGCGGAACTGTGGCGTTCAACGGAAAATCCTACAGAGGCAGTTCACACGGCCGTGGGACAGCGTAGCTATGACCAAGCAGCTTCCTAGCTAGCGAACTCAACCGGGGTTCATCGTACAGTGTCGTTATCCCGTTGCAAAAACTCAGTCGTACAGGCCCGTCACGGTCTAGAGAAGCGTTTGCACGCTATGCAAAAGCGGGACCTCTGAGGTGCGTAGCGTGACCCGGCGCGCGGAGGCCTGTCCTCCGTGCCTCACGATACTGGTGAAAGTAATTGCGGAAATGTAACGTTCAACGCGGATAATCGTATAAATGGTGTTCACATGATCATGGAACTGCGTAGCTAATGGCCACGGAACCATGAATAGAATAGCTCTCTCGGCGCTATACTACTTGTGAAGATTATCACTTGTCACCTGGCCACATAGCTCGTAGCTAGCGGGTGCATATCCGGGTAAATGGAAATGCGTGTACGATATCCCGTTACAAAACTACGGAGCGTGCATCCGAACACCGAGCCACGCTCTCGGTCGACCTTGAAAATACGGTCGCGGTGGAGTCTGTACTCCGACCACGCCGCTGGAACCAATCGCTGCAAAGAGTACCACGAATGGACTCGCAGCATAATCTGCACGCGTAACGCGTGAGATGGATGTGACGGGCGTAAAGCAAAGAAGCGTTATCACGCTATGCGGGTCATCAAGGGTGTGTAGAGCATCGCGCCGAGGCGTGTCCTCCATGTCCATGATACTGGTGAAAATAATTACGGAACGGTAATGTTCAACGAGACAATCTTAATTGCGTTCACGAAGTCGTGGAACTGCGTAGCTAATGGCTACGGGACCAAGAAGAAAAATAGCTGTCCTGATGCTATACTTCTTGTAAAGAAAGTCATCTGTCACCTGACCACGAGCGTAGTAGCTAGTGGGCGTATAACCGGGTGAACCGTACGGTGTCACGTTAACCCGTTAGAGATAAGTTCCGCTCACTGGAGCCATCCAATGGAAGCGAAAGGACCGTAAACGGACCGTGGACTCGTATGGAACCGTACGGACCGTAAATACGGGCCGCGGAACCGCCCAATGGAACCGTACGGACCCGTAAAACACGGACCGTGGAACGTGCGGACCGTAAACATGGGCGTGGAATCGTATAACTGTCGTAGCCGTTGGCTACGGACCAAGAAGAAAAATAGCTGTCTCAATGCTATACTTCGGATGAACCGTCGGTGTACGTCTTTCAATAGGCGCTCCGCTAGGAGTGGGCGGCCCCGCCTCCTGGCTTTGGACCTGGGTGGCGGTGGGGAGACGAAGAGGGCCTCTCAGACCGCCGCTTCTCCACTTTCTCCGCCGCTCTTTGAAAGTACGGTCGCGGTGGAGTCTGTGCTCCAACCACGCCGCTAGATCCCAATCGCTGCAAGAGTACGGGGATTTGACTCGCAGCATAATCTGCACAGCGTAACGCGTGAGATGGATGCCACCGGGCGTAATTTAAAGAAGCGTTTGCACGCTCGCATCACGAGACATCCTGGGTGTGTAAAAACATCGACACTTTCGGGACCTGTCCTTCATGTCCATGATACTGGTGAAAATAAACACGGAACTTGTAACGTTCAGCGTAGACAGTCTTAATTGCGTTCACGAGCCGTGGAACTGCGTAGCTAATGGCTACAGGACCAAGAAGAAAAATAACTGTCAATGCTATACTTCTTGTCAAGAATGTCACCTGTCACCTGACCACGTAGCTAGTGGGCGTATAACCGATTAAACCGTCGATGTCGTGAACCGTTAAATACGGACCCGTGTAAACACGGGCGCGTGGAACCGTCGAATGGAACCGTCCGCCCGTAACGGGCCGCGGAACCGTATGGAACCGTCCGCCCGTAACAACGGGCGGCGGAACCGTCCGCCCGTAACAACAGGCGCGGAACCCGTATGGATCACGGAACCGCCCAATGGAACCCGTCCGCCCGTAACGGGCGCGGAACCGTATGGACCACGGAACCGTCCGCCCCGTAATAACGGGCCGCGGAACGTATGGATCCCGGAACCGTATGGATCCGCCCCCGAACCGCACAATGCCCGCATAGGGCTGCGGAACCGTCAGGAGATGGTCCAACGGAACCGTATGGAACCGCCCAATGGAACCGCCCGCCCGTAATAACGGGCCGCGGAACCGTATGGAACCGCCCAATGGAACCGTCCGCCCGTAACAACGGGCCGCGGAACCGTATGGAACCGTCCAATGGAACCGTTCGCCCGTAATAACGGGCAGCGGAACCGTATGGAACCGCCCAATGGAACCGTTCGCCCGTAACAACGGGGCAGCGGAACCGTATGGAACCGCCCAATGGAACCGTTCGCCCGTAACAACGGGCGCGGAACCGTATGGAACCGTCCAATGGAACGTTAAGCGGAAACAACGGGCCGCGGAACCGTATGGAACCGCCCAATGGAACCGTTCGCCCGTAACAACGGGCAGCGGAACCCGTATGGAACCGTCCAATGGAACCGCTCGCCCCGTAACAACGGGCCGCGGAACCTTATGGACTCACGGAACCGTCCAATGGAACCGTTCGCCC
This sequence comes from Chiridota heheva, assembly GCA_020152595.1. Classification (NCBI taxonomy): domain Eukaryota; kingdom Metazoa; phylum Echinodermata; class Holothuroidea; order Apodida; family Chiridotidae; genus Chiridota; species Chiridota heheva. The sequence continues at coordinate 8,507 of JAIGNY010002148.1, forward strand.
GTAACTTTTTACGGGGGCGGAACCGTATGGACTCGGAACCTTATGGAACTGTCCCCGAACTCACAACAACCGGCGCACTGCGCGTTACAAGGGTCGGTGGGAGTCGCAGGGACTGTCCAAAGGAACCGTTTGGAACCGTGTTTACAACTTAGGCGGCGTTCGTTAACGCCCCTAAGAGGTTCTCTCTCTCACTTACCTTACGGAACCGTCCAATGGAACCGTTAAGCCCCGTAACTTTTTACGGGCGGCGGAACCGTATGGACTCCGAACCTTATGGAACTGTCCCGAACTCACAACAACCGGCGCACCGCGCGTTACAAGGGTGTGGAGTCATAGGGACTGTCCAAAGGAACCGTTGGAACCGTGTTTACAACTTAGGCGACGTTAGTTAACGCCCTAAGAGGATATCTCTCTCTCTCTCTCTTACGTTACGCTCTAGGCGCAACGCCTCTAAGAGCGTAACCTTCTCAGTGAATCTCTTTTATATATCTGAAAAGAGAAGAACATATATCCATGCGTACATACACAAATACGGCAAAGTAAGTATGATCTTACGGACACGCTAAAGAGAGATTTGAGGCCTAGCAGTCTAAACAGAACACCAAAACTCTCTTAAACAGAAAAAATTTTTACTGAAAAATAAATTTCTTAAGAGAAGAACGTAAGTCCAAGCGTACAAACCTAAACACGGCAAAGTAACTATGATCTTACGGACACGCTAAAGAGAGACGCAGGCATAGCATTCTAAACAGAACAACAACACTTGCTTTAACAGAAAAAAATTTAAAACCAAAAAATTTTCTATCTGAAAAACTTTAGAAACCCAGAAAACGCGTCCAACGTAATGACTTTTCTAGCGCTGGGGTAGCGTGGGAAACACCAACCACTGTGTACTTGAGGTCTGTAAAGATAAAAAGGAAAGATTATTTTCCCTGTAATTAGGTCGTCGGAGAGACCCACCCACGGATCTCTCCGACACCCCAACTTCAATCCTGAAAATTAAATATTTTAACTCAAAAACTGTGTGAGAAAAATAAAAATATTCATATGCTGATAACGTGAAAGCGAAAATAAGCTCGCTAGTAACAACTGTAGCTCCCTAGAGTTGTTACAGGGCGACCCCACATTTACCCAGCGGTGACTATGACCCAATGCGCATGCGCCAAAATCGAAAAAAAGAAATTGGCTTAATGCATACGAGAAGGTGTACTGAAATATCCTAGCGTGCTAAACACTATACATAGTATAACGCTAGGGTCACCTCGAGGCGGGTGGGGCTAAGGGAGAAAAGACTAATTCCCGGGTGAGAGGACCCTAGGCAGGCACAACCTGTGCTCTAGGCCTAAAACACCCACCACGAGTAGGACGCTCTCAACTAGCCATTCGCTATGTACGAATGGAGACAAAACCAGCTATCCTAAGTGTAGGCTACACGGGTAAAGTCGTGTAGGTGGGGCGAAGAACTCTCGGACCCATGGCTATCTCACCCTACTCTCGGAAGACTTGAAAGGCGAGCCAGATGAGAACGGGCAGCGTAAAACCATTCAGGTAGAAGCTGCGAAGAGAAAAAAGTTAGAAAGGTTAATTGAAATATAAAACAAAAATGACCAGTTTTCAGCGATGTTGTGAAACAAAGCCGCTGAAAAGAGTGAGTGGTACAGAGGTATTATGGAGGTCAGGGCTTGGCTGGTTACTGCGTTTTTTAGGTTCGGTTAGAAGTGCGTTAGAATCAGGTCGTGTGACCAGATTGCATATTATAGCATGGAAGGTAAGGTATAACTTGAAGTAAATACTGTTATATAGAAAAGTCATCTATGTAACAATTTTATGAAAATATTTGTAAAAACACAGCCACTTTTAATAAATACCTTCAGTCATTCAGAACTGATCAATGCATCTCAGAATTAATCTTACACAAGGACCGTAAATAAAAGGAATAAAATAAATGCATTTTGCAGGACACACTAATCTTCCAAAGTATCCATCACTTATAGAAGACATAAACTTTGATACAATCATTATTTTATATGATAGAGGAAAGAAGTCTTAACCAACTGCCAAAAACAGCAAGTCAAAATCTTATTCCTATCTCAAGTTATTTATGTGTGAAGTTGACACATGGAGGCTGCCATTTTGTTCAATTCTGTATTAAAATATTGTGCATGATGACATAATTTCCCCAACATCAATGTAAGGATTATAATGCATTTCTTTATAAATGTGATTAAAGTTTTTATTGCAAAATGATGTGACACAAAGTTTTAACAGCATGTTTTGATGATTTCATGTGAACACAAAACTTTCCTTGACACTTACAAAAAACAATTTTTTATCAGGTAGAAAACTTAAAGTAGATTATAAAGAAATATGAAGCATTCCAACATCCTGATGACATCATAATCTACATATTTTAAAAACAAAATGGTGGCTTCCATGGCACTATTTAGTAGTAGCATTAAAGTTTGTAATAATTATAATATATGTATTAGATTGCTTCAGGAGGTATAAAACTTGGTCAGCAGATTTGTTATTTTTAATTCTATCATATGAAATAAGGATTATGTCAGACTTTGCCAAAATCCAGAACTAGCAAGACTGCAATGCAAATACACACAAGTAAACCTCTTCCTTAAATAATAGTTACATCTATTAAGAAGTTGCCCAGCCATTACCTCAATTTCAATTTCAATTGCTTTTCCATCTAACATGGTGACTTTTGCTTTCTGTAGTTTGCCCCTAGGTGGGCCCGGCGTGGTTTGGGGACACCTCCACCTGCTGTTCCGTTCTGACTAGTTGGTCAGATTCTTGTGTTCTGCTCCCATTGTCCTTCAAAGGAAAATAAAGAAAGCATGATTTGAAACTATTTCAACTGATTTTAATACACCTCTGAGGGAATCTTCCAAACATTCTTGTCACACACCATAGTGATCTAGTAATTCTTAAGTATACTCTATCAATCATTAGTACACCATGTTAAACACAAACATATTTAAAATACATATCCTTGCAGTGTATTACATGTGATGTCACAATTGCATATTTTTTGACACAAAAATTACTTCCTGTTAAGAGATTTGAATGTGGCTATCACCAACTGCTTTGATGTCTTTAGAGAACAAGAGTACTTATCTAAGCATTGAAAGTAGTTTATCAATTCTGCTTTGCATGCCATTGTTTCAACAAATCTAACAGCATGCAATATACACATACTTCAACAAGCTTAGTAACCCCAGCATCAATCACATCATGATCTCAGATGGACTAAAAATATTACATCTCTCAAGAAATAAGCAAATATTTCAGTGTGTAAGTGCTCCAATCCAAACTCCCTTCAATATCACCCCCCCCCCCACCTCTCCCCCACAACATCACATCATGATCTAAATGGACTGAAAAGCTTACATCTCTCAAGAAATAAGCAAATACTGGAGTGTGTAAGTGCTCTAATCCAAACCCCTTCAATCCCCCCCCCTTTACCACCACACACACACACTTTTGGAAAACCCACTATGATGAAATGTTGGATACAAACCTCGTCAATTCTGTCTGCCTCTGGTTTTGCTTCTTCTTTTGCTTCTATTCTATCACTCGTGTCTCCCTTAGTGTCCTCTCCACCCCCTGCAGATGCTGCAGCTTCTACACTCATGGTTCTTTAGTACGTTCTCACTGTAGGGATGATGAGAAAAGGAATTAAACACAATTGTGCAATGCAACAATTTTTGTTTTCAAAGTTCTCAATATTGGTTAATTGGAGACGAGGCATGATGTGATGACATCTGTACCTTATAAAGAAAATTTGAGGAAGCTTTCTGTATGTCTGCACCTCTAGTCCCACTTACCCATCAATGCAAAAAAGCCTCAAATGTGATTAAAAGTAACTGCCTGTGATGAAATATGGGTATCACTTTATAAAAACACAACAACTACCCACTACAGTGTAAAGTTATTTCACAGAAATGCAAATTTTTTAACCAGAAGAGATTTCACCTGTGATGAGTATAAATGACTGTCATGTGTTTCCTCATAGGGAAGACAGATAATAATGAAAGCATCTGGATGTAATTGCTCGCAGCCTCGCAAATCATCAATCAAGTCAAAAATAGCAGTCAGTTGTGTTGAACCACAGTGCCATACACAGAACAATACACCATGTTAAACACTAACATATTGTATGATCATTTCCTGACCATTGTACACTTGACATTAAAATCCTTACTGAAAAAGCGTGTCACTTCAAGCCAACAATAATGAAATGTAACTTTTCACAAGGCCTAACACAAATACCAATTAACACTCAGTTTTATAACCATACAACATGATGTAGAAATCAATAATTCCCTTTTAATGACTTCTGCCAGGGCTGTTTTTAATGAGGTTCTTCTACTCAAACAAGATTCATAACAAAGATTAGAGTACCAGGATGTTATGAGTCAGTGACTTACTCAGAACAGGAGCTGTAAAAGATTAGCTGCTAGAACCAATTCATATATCACAAGCACAATATTCTTAATTATTAAAGTACAGGTACTCAGGTAGGAAGAAACACCGTATTCCAAACTTTTTCATAACCATAGATACTATTTTGTAATTTTCTTTTGATTTTACCTCTAATAGTGGCAACCATGGATGGAAATGTGAGGATTTTTTTTCCAGTTCTTCTACAGTCATTTCTATGACATAATTCTAAATAAGCCTTTAAAATGTGAACAAAAGAAAAAGTAGGGAAATAACAAGACAATCAACACACAATACAAACATAATTGAAATTCCCATCCTATTTGTTCAGGAAATTATTAGGGTCAGTTTGCCAGTTGAGCAACAGACACAACTGACTGTAACTGTAACAAGGGATCAATTCCACAGGTCATGCAAATCCCAATGAGGAATGTAACAAAAAGTGAACCATCTAAATTACAATGCCCTAAACAACAATACCACTGAAATAAAGGCCACCCATAAAATAACTGTTTGTTTGCTGTACATAGACCCACAAACATTCCTACTTACTCAAATAATATTTTTCATTTCGTCTTACCTGCTTACTTACTTAATTGCTTTATTGTTCAACGATCCCATTATCCATTTGTTTTGAATATCCATTGTTTTTAAATATTCATCTGTTTTTGAATATTCATTTGTTTTTGAAAATTCATTTGTTTTGAAAATTCATTTTTTAAATATTTATGTTTTTGAAAATTCTTTTGTTTTTGAATATTCATTTATTTTAAATATTCATTTGTTTTTAAAAATGTATTTGTTTTTAATATTCATTTATTTTTGTTTACTTGTTTTTGGTTTGAACATGTATTTTGTGTCTGTTTATGCTTTAAACATTATTAAATATTCTCTTTGATCAGAAATTGTTAAATCAATGTACTTATATTTGTATGTAATAGGCTGAGGCCTGAACATTGAATGAAATAAATCAATAAAAAATAAATAATGCCCAATTTTAAAGTGTGAAATATACAGAAACATTTCATTTGACTTAAAAAAGATGCTGTCTTCTGTCTACCTACCAGCCCATTTTCTTCTTGGTTTCTCAGAAAAGCAATACTTTAGGATGACCTTAAGGTTAGATGTTACATGTAAATGCAGATTAAACAGTAAACAAGTAGGTTGTTTAAAATGCCTGTTGTGGTATTGGTTCTTTTGGGTTTTTTAATCTGATGGAAATAACGTAAAAACATTTTCAGAGTACAATTATATTTATTCAAACTTGAAATGTTTTAAGAATTTACGGAACTAGAATTTTAGTACCTTGTCAGTGCATACCTCTGTCCCTTTGGTAATTCCAATTCTTTCAGGCAAGATTCACGATCCACTATTTTTCTTTCATGCCAGAAACACAATTATTTTTATATTCTTGGAAATCAGAAGCTTGAAGCCACTTGATTTGATTTTCTTTTAGTCCAGAAACACAGAAATGACAACGGATCACGCTGCACAATAGATTGAAGTCTCTTAAACAAAAAAGTTTTAAGCTTAGTTTTGAAGGAGATCAGGGATACATTATCAATACATTTGAGTTCAATTGGGAGTGAATTCCACAACCAAGGACCTTTATGAGCAAAGGCCCTTTCGCCAAGGGTTTTTGCTTAATACGGGGAAACAAATAGGGACTTGAAATGAAAGTCATAGCGGGATGGTTTTTCAACTACCATTTCACATGAATAATTTGGAGAAAGGCCTTTAATGCGCTTTTTTTGAAAACTTGTAAAATAATTTTATAATCAATTCTTTGTTTGACTGGTAACCAGTGAAGGGACTTCAAAACAGCATTAATGTGAGCAAATTTAGAAACAATATTAGAAACAATTTTCCGAAGTTACTGAAGTAGGATATATTTGGCAATGTATATAAATACCTAACTTTCATTAATTTATTTTTTCTAGCAGGTTTTACTAATAAAAAGGATGAAAGGTTATGTATTGCTGTAATGTCATACTGAACCTTTTCCTATCGTTTATTGGCATTTTTCTGAACCTTAAAATTTGAATATCTCCTGGTACAAATAACATATCAACATGATTTGTGTACTAAATTGTTTCTAAAAATCTTCTCTTTCACATGAAAGTTTACGGGAAAACATGGGAATAGTCCTTTTGAAAAACATGAGAATATCCCTAAAAACATGGGACTATTCCTTTAAAAACATGGGAATATTTCTTTTAATTATACCAGCAGCCAATTTGCACAATCACTTGATTGAGGGAGCAATTTTTGTTGCAAACACAATTCATGAACTCCTAACTACTGTATTACCAGAAACAGCTATCAACTCTACTACTAAAGCACAGAGATGGATAGTGGTGAATCAGCCCTATAGAAAACCCAAGGAATTCTACCAATTCCAAATGGAGAGGCAAAATCTCCTGCACCAGTTATTTAAGTGATGGCATGGATTCCCAAGTGACGTCATAGTTAAGTGACATCATAATTGTCAAAACAAAGCTTGCCCAGGATGAGAGGTTTGTCTATAATAACAACATGATGAATGGTACAAATTGCTTTACATTGGTGACAATTTATGCCAGATTATCAGAGAGCAAGAGTGGCTAAAATATGCAGTTAACTGAAGATTGTACAATCAACTCTCATTGCGTGTGCTGTACTGTGTCATTGAGCAAGGCACTTTACTTGCTCCAGCCCACTCAGCTTTAAACTGAGTACCAGAACAAGCACTGCTGGTGAGTTAACCTGTGATCAAATGACATCCTATCCATGGCGAGTCATCCGTTTATGCCAAATGGGGGGGATAAGGAAATGTCGGTTAAGGAAACAAGGGATAATGAAATGGACGGAAACGGGGGATAAGGAAATGGGGATAAGGAAACGGGGATAAGGGGAAACGGGGATAATGAAACAAGGGATAAGGAAACAAGGGATAAGGAAACGGACTTGAAACGGGGATAAGGGAAATGGGGATAAGGGAACGGGGATAAGGAAGCTGGGATAAGGAAACAAGGAATAAGGAAACGGGGATAAGAAATGGGGATAAGGGAAATGGGGGATAAGGAACGGGGACAAGGAATGGGGATAAGGAAAGCGGGGTTAAGGGAACGGGGATAAGGAAACGGACGGAAACGAGGATAAGGAAACGGGATAAGAAAACGGGAGATAAGGGAAACGGGAGATAAGGAAACGGGGGATAAGGAAACGGGGGATAAGGGAAACGTGGATAAGGAAACGAGGGATAAGGAAACGAGGGATAAGGAAAAGGGGATAAGGAACGGGAGATAAGGGCCGAGGATAAGGAAACGGGAGATATGAAACGAGGATACAGAAATGGGCATAAGGAAAAGGGGATAAGGAAACCAGGGGATAAAGAAGCGGGGATGGGCCGTCATGACTTGAGTATGAATTTCACTTAATAATTGAAGATACTTTCACTTTTCACATTTTAAAATCATTTTTTTATCAGTGTTCCATGGATCAGTACTTTCAAAAAGTACTGTTCCAAATCAAACTTCTGTTCCAACTTCTTATCGATAACAAGACAAATTTCTTCCTCAGGCTTACTTCAAACTCAACTTAAAATACAACCATTAGATTGGTTAGCATGTGGTTGGTACTTGGGATAAGATATTGCTTTCAGACTTGCAGGCTTTAATACCCAGACACTGCATATTCATGATCAATTGCACTAGAAAATTGCAGGTACTGTATGGTGGGAAAACCAACTTCTTGCTGAAAGAAATTAATTTATGGGAAGAATTTACTTGACACATTCTTTGAGCAGAAATCAAGTTATTGATAACTGATGCCACATTTTTTTGTGGATAATAATACTGTTTCACTGGCCTAATTTTTTACAAATCAATTCAGAGAGCTCAAAGATACTGTTTCATCTATGCTGTTCGATAGCTATGTGTAAGACTGTGAATAATAAAAAATAAAAGTAAGGTAGCAATTTTCTGTTAAAGAGAGGTTTAAAAAAGGCAGATCTGTCATTGCAAATTCAATGACAGATCTGTAAATACACTTGTTCTACTAATAAGAAGCATGCTGACCACTTTTGTTTTTACTCAGAAGAATTCAGACTGCCAGACTGCAAGGGTTTATCTAGCAGTTTAAAACAATGAAATCACAAATTCTTTAGAGCACTGTATTGTTTATGATCCATCCAGGTTGACCTATTAAAAATATGATTCTTATCTCAAGGACTTAAGTATTACACAATAAGCCCTAGTGTTGACCATAGGCAATGCACAAAACTAACGTGTTAGGCTATCATACCATTAAGTTTACAATTAAAGCTTAGGCTTCATCCAAACTTGCTTGCACTTACCAGTTCTCCGATGTTGTTTGTAATTCAACCTTATGTCATGTATTTAAGTGTCAGTTTAATTAATTTGATGTTTCTAGTGCCA
>JAIGNY010002149.1:0-19587 GCA_020152595.1 Chiridota heheva
GACTTTTCATAAAGACTTCACCTCTGCCTACCTTTGTTTTCCCCATCTTATAATTGGTAAAAACTCTTTTAAATATGGTCCTTCTAGAGTGTGCGGGCCATCCAAAATTTCATTTCCCCCCCTTTCATTTGAAATGGGCCATGCACGGAAAAACCATACTATTTGGATCCGGGCCATTGTCATGACATAAACTGACGTGCCCTTCCCGATCTTCTTTGTAAATTTTAAAAGGTGCCCCTTTACAGAGATTTTTGGCCCAACAAAGCTACACAAATGAACGAGTCTCTTATCGCGTATTTGTAAAAGGAGAAGGGATGAAAAGTATGGGAGGGGAGGATGGGGAACTTTCACAAAAATAAAGAAAATTTCCGTTAAATTATTGGAAATTTCCAATTTTCCAAAAATAAAGAAAATGTATTGATTGAACAAATTTCACGAAAATTGCAAACCTAAATTTAACAAAATGAAGAAAATTTCCTGAAAATGAAGGAAATTTCGATCAAGAAAATTGACTCTTCGAATTTTACCACACGACCGAATTGACGCGGACACGACCGAAGGTCGAATTTTACTACACGACCGAAGGTCGTCGAATCTTTTCGAGGGAAGGATAAACACACAACAAAAATGTCTTAATTTAATTTTCTCTTTCTTATATTTGTGGTGGCTCTAATAAGAGCCTTTGGGTTCTTTAGTGATCGATCGTTCGATCTACTGTCCTCCTCCGGTGGTCCCCTGATGTTCTCCTTTGTTCTTGTCGGTATCTTTCTTTGATTCTTTAGTGGCCTCGTCGTGTTCTTTTGCCATGGTGAAAGCAGCAATGTAAAAGTCACATATGACGTCCCGAACGGTTCACACGTCTTGATAAGCATGGACAATGGCTATTATAATTACATCGCCTTTTGCACGATGAAACCAGTCTTTGAAAGGTGCTAAACAGTTGCATGCGCTTTCTAGGTGGTCTATAACTTTATCGTAGTCGATAGGTCCAGGGCTCCATTTTCTCAAGAGTTTCAACATTTGGCCGGCTAAAATTTCCCACTCCATGATGATGATGTGTTCGCTGAATAAGAAAGAAAAGAATGGCGAAGACGACGAGTGAACACACAATTACAATAACGGGGTCGTCACCTGCGTAATCGGTTATGATAGTAACAATGCTATCACGAAACGCTTAATACGATCTGGACGAGAACACAGGTACGTTGTACGGACAGACATAACATCGACAACCAAGTCAATATCCACGGCCTTTGATAACAAGTTGTGATGCACTGGCGAAAAGAATGGGCCAGGTTGGACCAGGTTTGCTCAATTTGTACGTTTTGTTCCGATCTCTTTGACCAACCAGAAGCCAGAAAGGTATGATGTCATCCCAGTTCGTGGCGCTCTTTTGAAAAACAAAACAATAACACAACAGAACAAATACAAACGATAAGAATAATTATGGACAACAATCGATAAGAACAAATAAGGATAACAAACGATGAGAACAATTATGAACGTTACAAACAATAAGAACAAACATGGACGTTACAATGTCACACAACAAAATACAAACGATAAGAATGTCTTAAACTAATTTTCTCTTTCTTATACCTGTGGTGACTCTTAAAAGAACATTTGGGTTCTATATTGGTTCTGCAGGTGTCTTCTATGCCATCGGGCAGAACGGAAATTCGAACAGCGGTGTGACGGTTGGGTTGCCACTGAGCGTCCTGTCTCCACCACTTCTTCTGTTTCCCCTGTCTTTGCTTCGCCCTCTGTTTTTTCTTCTTCTATCTCTGCCGGCGACCACTCGTGGGCCACTCTTCATCCGCCGCCGCCGCCACCCACGCCCGTTGGTGACAATAAGTTTTTTCTCTTCTTCTTCTCTTTGTATTGTCTTTACCTTGAACGAAGGCTCGTTGTCCTCGTCCCAGTCGCTTTTGCTCTATTCCGAAACATTGTCGAAGTCCAACTGTTCCTCTTGTCGCAACCAGCCCTCTCTGTCTTCAAAATGCTCGATAATAGCAAAGTATTCGTAGAGTGTCCCCATTGTGAATCTATTGTGAATCCAGCTGATCTAATGATTTAAAATTACCAAAGCTGCAGGTTTTATTCTGTCTACGGCCCGCCGATCTTTTTCCATACGTAATACTCACCTTGCTATGATTGGTTCTTGATGTTGCTCTTGAATACAGGTTTGTAAAACACGTCCTGATTGGTTTCCGACAACCCAGACAGACACTTGTCTGGTTCGGTACGTGCCCCTGATTAGCTCGTATCACGCCTGTCTGTTGTGTCTGTCGTTGACCGAGTTATCGTGTCGTTGACCTTGAGATGTTGCTCTGGATGATAGCCTCTACGGTATCCTCGAACTTTTTTGAATGTCTTAATTCAATTGTCTCTTTCTTGAATGTGTATAAGATTCTCGCGAGGGTAACAGCACCCGTCCCAACCATCGCAGGGTGCCTTAGGAGTCATGCCACGGTTTCGTACTCCTTCCGCCCTCATTTTTTATTCAAACTTTATTTCTCTTTCAAAACAATGCCAAAAAATAAGACGCAGCTTATATGGCATAATACAAATGTTCAAACAGATATAGAGGATTCTTCCGGTTTCTCGATGATGATGGATGATATGTCCAGTTTTAAATTTACCTTGCGCTTGTTTGACAGGGTGGGAGATGGCGACCACGACGGCGAACGTGGTATTTCGTTTGCGGCTGAAGGTACTTTGACCGGTGCTTTAGAATGTTCTGCTGCACTTATAGCTTCAACGACCATCTGTTTGCACAATTCGTCCAGGTTATGGGGCTTTTTCTTTAGGATAAGATATTTTGACTAGTGCTTTCAAATGTTCTACTGCATTTAGAGCTTCCATGTTCGCCAGTTTGCACCATTGGTCCAGGTTGAGAAATATCCCTCTTTCTACCGCTATGAGGGTCTATTGACGGCTTGTGCGTCCGTTTGGGTCGCTGATCGTTTGCATTGCGTGGTCGAAATTGTTTTCAGCTTCTGTGGTCAGGCTGATGTAAATCTGTTTTCATAGAAGCAAACGTAACTTTTCAGGGTGTGACGGACCGCTCATGCGACGCGCTCCATTGACGTTAGACGTATGGTAATGAATGGCCAGTTCAGATATCATATTTTTGTTCTTGCAGAGTTCATCTCAAACGCCTTCTTCTATGGAGATGTCTTGAGCCGTGACTCGAGGTATTGTGCCGGGATTGGTTTTGGCATACTTGCCGAGATGTACGTATTTGATGCTTTCAAGCTGCGATGTAGACACGTACACAGGATCCGAAGGAGGTGGTGAAAATCGCATTTCTCCCGTATGATTGTTATGGTAGTGCACGTTACCGTTCCTCTCGTTTATCATATTCCAATCGGTTTGAGCCATGATGTGTCTTTCTCGAAGAGCTATGAAAGAATGATGGGTGTTTCTTTTATTCGGGAACTTTTATAATTTTTTCAGTAGAGGGCGCTAGTCAATTATCAGCCAATGACATCCGGCTTCATTCCAATCGGAAAATATGTTTTTTGACTGTGAGGCAAGGTTGTTAAACGTCGGCATTTCCGCGGGTGCGAACAGGGCTTGCTGCACATCACTGCGTAAGAAGGCAAGTCAACAGGTGTGCTGGTCTTTCTTGCTTGAATGTTTCTTTGTTCGATTTCGTCTTCTTCTTATTCTTTTAAAATACACACTTGACAAAAACCTCGGGATGTGCCAAAATCATCCATTGCTCGGGTGTGAGAGCGATACCTTTCTTGCTAGGTACTTCGCCAATAGAAGGAACGTTGCTGTACCTACTGATACGTACGTAGATATTGTCTTTGAATGATGATATTGTGACGTAAGTATGTTGTTGAAGCGCTAGCTTAAGTTTTTCTCCCGAATGGATGCGATGGGTACTTTCCATTAATTTCTTGAGCGTATTGGTTACCAAATGAGCTTGACGAATTATTACGGCCCATTGCTTGAGTGTAAAGGCAGAAACCTTTCTTGGTCGCCACAGGCGTCATCCATACATTCGGGTGTGTAAAATACTGTCATACATGAACGTAAAACTTTCTGTTGAAGTCAGAGACGGTGAGGTAGCGATCGCCTCCTGATGCGACAACTTTCTTGTCTAGTGAGCCGGCGCGGACATTGGTTAATTGCTGCGGTCGGGTAGTGTTGGTTGATGCTTCCATGTTCTTGTCTAAGTTTCGACTGAATGTTACATACCGTCGTCATTGCCTTTTTATAACTTAAAAAAGAAAATATGTGCATAACAAGCGCCCTCTTGTTAAAAAAACAACAACGATTTACAACTTTAATCAAAGTCTGTCGTTTCGACAACTTTAGTCATTTCAGATGACTCTTTAATGTTTTTTATAGAGGGCGCCAAACAAATAGATCATCATAACGAAAGAAATCTCAAAAATATTCGAGTTATAAGCACCATCAGTTCGGGTGAACCCCTGAAAGGAGTCTTTAATGCTAATCCCTGCTTCCATGGTTTGACCATAGCGCAGTTCAGCAACCAGTCGACAGTTCAAACATACGAATCGCACACACATCTCAGCTGCTTACTATCTTCAATTCGGTCTATTTCAAGTATGCATTTACGATCACCTACTGACTGACCGATCGTAAAGGAATAAACAGTGCAATTTGAGATTAACTAAACTAACTGCTTAAGTTTTATTCATGATTTGATTAGGTTCTAACGTCTGAACGTTACTCGCCAGTACAGACAATGGGTGAAAAAGAATAACACGAATGACAATATATATTACACACAACCCTGCAATGCAAACAGTCCAACGTACACTCTACGCACATGATGGCTGTAACTTAGCATTAGTTACGGTCAATAGGCCAACGTTAGAATACGTTCACTGTTCAGACAGAACATCACATACGAAAGTCACAAAGGAACTGATACTTCACTGCATTAAAATGATTTAATTGAACGCGTTCTCCAAGAGGCTACGTAAATAACAACACAACTTACGCGAAGAACAAATTTAATGTAAGAATGCATATGAAATAACCCTTTTAATTTGTAATTTATTGAACACTGACAATCGCAGTCACAGAAGAAAAGTCAATGCTTAGTCAACACAACGCAGATGTTAGCACAGTACAGATTATTCGCAACAAACCTTAGCATTTCAAACATAGGTCATGCCATATATTGGCTCTTTTTTCAAATTCGGACTGGTAAACATATCAAAAGGTACTGGATAAAAGGTAGCTAACATGTTTCCCCATAATTCCATGTACCTCTCACACTTCAGCAAACGCCGTCGTAGTTCACAAAATGAATTTACTTGGTCACTCTGTACAAAGTGTATGGGCGAAGGAAATTGCATGATGGGTAATGGCTGCCCCCATGGCCTAAAAAAACCCTCCTTCGAAGGGTTTTATCGAGGACTAAAAGGAGGGGTTCACCCGAACTGACCATTAAAAGAACATCTTGTACGTATTTGATTTAATTACCATTAAACGAATGTCTTATATCCTCGTTTTAACCGCTGTTGAAGTACAAATTTGAAGACGTCCTCGTCGTTGCGTTTCTTGTCTTTACCAAAACGAGCCATGATGTTGTTCATGTCCGAGTCTGTCCTGTAAACCAGTAAATGCAATAGTGACCACGTACGTCAGAGATAAGACTCTAAAGCCTTTGTTGTTGTAAACAAACGGTTTATTTTCAAGAAACGTCGAATGAAAAAATTGGGGGTTCGCCGTATTAGTTAAAATATTCCGACGAACCGACTTTGGGCACGTAAATGGCGACCTAATGCCGACCTGGCTTCCAATTTGGATCCGTTTTGGCCACCATAACAATCAAACGTTCCAAAGGTGAATTTAACTGATCTGGGACATAAACGCTGGTCGAACACATCGCACACGAGCCGTCGTCTGTAAGCGTCTTTGCTCAACACTTGAACAATATCGGACGTCTCCATGATTTCAATTCGTAAAGTCGTAGATGATGTTGCGTTTAAAAAAAAAGAAATCAATGTTGTTGTCGAACTCGGCGTAGATGCCTCTGAGAAGATTTCTTCGGTTGTTTAGTGTGGGATCTGTAGGGCATCAGGTCAAAAGCAACAGCGTATAACGGTCTAGAAAATCCGTCGGAGTGATGTCATGCCCCCATCGCCGTAAAAACGACCCGTGGCCAAAAAGAGTTGATGGTAACTGCGGAGAGCTCAATGTGATTCGAAGTTGGGGGTGAGCGGCGTGTTAGGATACTGCTTCTCATCAACATGATGCGTGAGATAATTCAAAGCGAAAGATTGGAAACGAAACAGGTTCTTCTTGTGGGCGCACGTTGAAAGAGGCCGTGTCCAACAGACAAACCACGATCCTCTTCGGTAGCTCGCCCAGTTATACATTGTCTCGTTGTAAATATTGAGTTCCGGCCGGTATGGTAATGTTCGGAAGATGGTGCGTCGGATCTTGTACTTGGCCGGTTCTTTGTTAAAATGACGAGATCGTTGGGCACCTGGGTGTCGCTGCACGCCAGGTTGCGTACGTAAGAATGGCTTTTAAGATAATCACGCGAAAGGTCGGAAGCTGCAGCTTGACGTTAAAGAAAAAGAGTCGTTACTTCGATGCAGTTTGAGTCGTACTTCCATACCCGGTAAAAACACGTTGTTTTAAGCACACATGTCGAGCGAAGGGGTCCCATCATCTCAAACACTTTGATGCCTTTTGTTTCAATAAAACGTTCTTCAAGTCCCCAGTTGGCGATGTTATTGGTAGTCAAATCGTTGAAGACAACTATATGTCCTGCAACGTCTTCAAAGTAAAATTGAGACTGTAGATGTGTGTCTTTGGCTTCTCTGTCGTAGTTGAGCAAAGTCTCAATTTGCCGTTGAGGGCCACTTCTAGTTGCGAAAATATCGAATGCAACAGAAGATTGACAGGAGCGACCTTTTATCGTCTTTGTTGACGTCGCAGTCGCTTCCGTCTGCTTTGGTGATTTTCACTTTGACGTAAAGTTAGGTGTTCTTGATATCCAGATACTTGCTTCCTGTTCCGGGAATGATGATTTTGATTGGTCCAAAAGGATGGTATTCGACGTATTCGCTGTCTTCGATCACCATTTGTGTCGGAGGAAGATTAAACAGCTTCATTTCTGATTTGGAGCAAGGCATGGAGTGATTATGAACGAGAGCTATATTGATGGTGTGATAGCCGAGCTGCTAATGAGGCCAGAATCGGACTGTAATTCTTCTTATAAGAATAAGGTCAGCGGTTCCACATAGTGTAAACGATTCGATTTCTTTTTCAAGACCGACTTTCGGGCACGGATACTAGGACTGTGCCGTGGTGTGCTTAAACGTGCTCGTGTTGGTGGATATTCTTGGGTGTATCGGGCCAATGTTTGTAAAACATATCTCGCTTTTCTGTTCATCGGTATCTTTTTGGCGTCATACTACGATTGGCTCTTCGTTTTGCTGGTCCGCGTCCGCATTGCGATTGTTTCTTTTTTGGCGGTAAAGTACTGTTGATGTTTTGGAGAGGCGGAAACCCACGAATAGGATTGGGCGAGACTGTAGGAGGTAAGATCGTGCTTCCCGGAGTGTCGAAAGGCAGATGCGGGGACGAACCGAATAACGATGGTGTGCGGACGTGTAAGATAACCGGGAGACGAGAGAAAAGGCAATGATTGTCTTCGTGTTAACGAACGACGTGAAGGTGGTTTACGATATATCTTCTTGTTTTTATCGTGGATCACCGTCATCGACGTGGAAAAGGTGTTTACAATTCGTCGTTTCATGCTGACTAATGCGATGTGGGTGTGTACGCCGAAATATGAGATAATTGTAAAACGAGTTGTCACCGCACGAGGAGCTCAGACGCAAATCACCTAAACGCTCCGACGACTGCTGCGTTACTACTTGGGCTAGCTGTCGATGGGGTTCTTTTTCTAAACGGCATCTTCAAACCTTTTCAACCACGAGACGGACGAGATGGTTTCTTCTTCGTATTCTTCGTGGTAATGACGATTCGTGTCCGCGTCCTCTTTGTCTTACTCCTCCTATCTGCTGGGACAATTAGGCACGAGTCATAGCTTTTCGTTTCCTGCGTCGACCTACTTTTATTGCTCTGCAAGCGGTTGATCATTTGATGTTTTCCAACGTGATCCAACTTCTTTACCTACACTCACGGCTCCTTTCTTGAGGAACGGCATGGTCATCCTAAACAATCCCGAAAGCATTCCGCCGAGACCGTAGCCTTGTTGATTTCCCGGCCCGATAAACACGGGTAGACGTCCGTTGGCCATGGTGTTTGATCTTCTTCGTCTCAAGCGATGATGAAAAGTACGACGTCTGCAGTAACATTATATATCTCTCTCCTACAAGAGACTTAAACGTTGTTGACGAAAATGCAGCGTGACTTTTGACCTCCCTGTTGTGAATGGTACTTTTTGCCCCCTTCCGTCGCGGATAACAATTTGAATTGAATCGATGGGGTTTCGGTTCACGGAATAATAGGCGATGATCGACGTGTATTTTCTACGGATTGACCTCAAGCGGGCGTTATTGAAACTCCGAATTGTTCCAAAAGGGTATTTCTTGATCGCCTACGGTTTGAGGAGCAATGATTTCGGTGTAGACAAACAGTTGTTCGATGTTCTCCGACTTCCAAGGATGCTCGTTGTACCGCCAATCATGGGTGACCACGCACATATTGTCACATCCGAAACTCTGACATATTTTCCATTAGGTACTACAACTCCTTTATCCGCAGCACTCATTCCCAAACGTCCGTTATCATCGACCCCATCAAAGTTCAGCAACCCTTGGGCGTTTGTAGGGAAATACATTTTCTGTCCGATGATGGCGTTTTTCACTTCTCTAAACGGTTCCAGCTCGATCTTATGCAATTCCTATTGGTTTGCGTGTCTCCAAAAATTCACTCGTTTTAGCACAGATCTGGTACCATGATTTAGGGTAGCTGAAATTCGCCGAGCCGACTTCCCATGCGCCATCGAGATATAGGGGTTTTGAAAGTGTGTTTCGAAATTCCGTCACTGTGTTTTCGGGACACGCATTCATGGAGCCATTGTTCGGCAGCGTCACGTAAAACGATTTAGCCCCGGTAACATCTCGCGCTCAAATAAAGGTATTGTCAAACGACTTTACAATTCAACAGCACCGGTGACCCAACTGTTGAATTTGAAAGGGTAACCGTACCATTTTCCTAGATATTCTTTCGTTCCGTCTTTACGTTTTCGTGATTAAAGAATCTTTTAGGTTTCATAAACCGCATCTATTTTCTTTTTACCGATCAATTGTAATTCCTCTCGATAAAAGGTACCGGCTACTACTTCTCCTTCGAGATCTTTAACCGAATACACAATGGGTTGACGCCGGATCACTTAGTAGATGACAAATTCTTCTTCGGTCCATCGCGGCAGATAGCCTTTGCGAAACGGCCGTGTGACCATACTCAAACGGACGACGTCTCCTGTTTGCAAAGTTTTATCGACATCTTTCTTTTTTGACGATTTACCGTATAAAGCTTCCCAGACCTCCAGTTCATTGTACTCGTGGTATCTTCCGGAGCCGTCTGATGCTGCGATTAAATCTTTTTACCACGCTGACTTGGGTTTCGTTTTCCGCCGAGAAGACGTTTACACCTTGTTCTTTCAAATAGGTCTGTATTTGTCGATTATATAATTCGGTTTCTTGCTCTGTCTGCAGCCTCCGCGGTAAACGCCCTGAATCTTTGAACAACTTATTGCCCAAGCGAATTTGGAAAATACGTCCATACATGTCAAGAACCATTTTGTTTCTTTGTTAAATCGTGCATAAGCACTGAGATCAACAAGATCGGCTTGTCATTGATCGTCGATGCCATTTACGACGATTCTGTTTCTATCGTACCTATGTCTCAAAGCTTTGTATAAAGTGTACGTGTTTTGTTTTTCAAGCCATCATCGTACCGTCGTTCGTTTCAGATCCGGAAACCGTTTCTTGGCCGCGGCGTACAGTACACGCTGTCGACTCCTGCGAAACTAACGGGATGCGACGGATCGTAGTAGATTTCTTGAAATACTTTTTTCACCGTCGGTGTCATCTTCTTCAATTCAAATTACACGTCCACCACAACAAGCGCTTCTTCTTCTCCTTCTCCTCCTCCTCCTCCTCTTCCTCTTCCTCCTCTTCTTATTCTTTTTCTTCACAAGTCACAGGGATTTCTTCTTCTTCTTCTTCTTTTTCTTCTTCTTGTTTTTCTTCTTATTCTTTTTCTTCTTCTTCGTCTTTTTCTTTTTCTTCTTCTTCACGAGTCACAGGGATTTCTTCTTCTTCTTTCGCAACGTCTCCCGTCTAATAAAATTATCGAAGTCGTTCCCACATCTCTCTATTACCGACCAACTCTTGTGGAACGTTTATCCGTGATAATCCTTTGATAACGCTTTACGTATAATCGGACTGAAACTTTTTCCGAAACGGATCGCATCGTTTACTAAATCTACCACGTGACTCCCGAAAACGGTTAGACCTTCGACGATCAACTTCCCACGAGGCGACCATTTCATCTAGCGTAATACTGTCCTGGTTTATTGCTCTGCTTTGCTGCGTAATGCTTTGCTGCGTAATGCTTTTGGCGCAATGGCGATCACGTCGACAACGTGGCATGAAGCAGGGATGGGTGGTGGAGGAGGTACGGAAGATCCGATTGCAGTACGATGGTAAACAGTGTATAGATTTAATGCCCCTTCGCAAAGTTTAATTTTTTCTTCGTCTGTGATATCGCTTTGATCCAAAATCTCTCTTATTTTTTCGTCTAGGGACAGCGTTTTGATTTTCTCCGCAGCTTCAAACACCTGCGCTGCCGTGTCATAGCGTCAGGAGTCACGACAAGCATTTTTTTCATGGTTGTTACAGCCAAAGTGGAATCACAGCAGGTAGTAAAGTCGGTAGTTGTTTCAATATAGGTACTATAATATTTTGAATTTGTTTTCCCGGGCCGCGTTGTTGAAGTACTTGACGCTTGTACCTGGTCAGGACATTAGAACAAAGCAAAATCAGCAATTTGCGTCAATGTTTAACAAGGGCTTTCTTCTGCGAGGGAGTCAGTTTCACCGTTGCTTCAGAGATGCCCAGTGCACACTCGCAAAGACAATGCAGCAGTTGATTACTGGCATGTTCCAACACGTGACGACGTTGTTTCGAACTGCCTTCAGCGATTGCTCTGAGATAGGGTTCTTGATGTCTTAACTTCTACATGACGAATGAATGCACCCCACTTGGGTAGATGTATTTTATTTCCTCCACACATCGACAAATAAAAAAACGCTTTTGGTGGCCTATGCTTACAAAAAGTACTCATCAAAAAGCCACAGGGTACGGACATTTTTACTGTTCGAGTATTGAAACTGGATATAAAGAAAGGCACTTGGATCCCGTATATTTTACTTGTGTTTCATCACGATGAAGGATCAAAGGCGATGCTAAACATTTTGCGAAACTTCAGTTTTAGATTGCACAGAGATAAAGAAATGTATGCCTTCATACCAGAACCATTTCATGCCTGGTTGGAAAGAAACGATGTAACAATCCGTATTGAATATACAATCATTGAAAACAGATCTTCGAGCCGCATATGTTCTGAACCTTACATTTATAAAGAGCGCCACCATTACACTGTAATGTCATTATTGCTTTGCTCTGATTGGTCCAAAAAGAATATAAAAAAAAGAAGCATCGTCGAAGTTCAATTCATCTACCTACTGTGGTGTAGCGGTTATCATACATGTCTACAGACCACGAGGTCCTAGGTTGAAGCCTGAGTTGAGTAGACACGCCAGTGCACCACAATTGGTTATCAAAGGCCGTGGACATTGACTTGGTTGTCTATGTTATGTATGTCCGTACGTCGTACCTGGGTTCCCGTCCGGGTTGTATTAAGCGTTTCGTGATAGCATCGTTTCTATCATAAGCGATTACGCAGGTGACGACCCCGTTGCAATTGCATAATTAGTAACTAAACAAATAAACGTTAATAGCACAGATTGTCAGTTATGTTGAAAAGTAAGAGGAGAGCCTTCAGAAAACTACTAAAAGCTTGTGATTAAAGGTTCCCCATGTATAGCAAGGGACATTAAGTTTAAACATATATAATAGAATAAAATTTAGAGAAAAGGAAAGAGAAAGTTACATAACAAATACTAGTGACAATATCCGCCTTTAAAATACACTTGGCTAACAATACAGATTATCAACAATATAGAAATGGTCTGAGTGGGATGATGGGAAGTATTCGAAATTGTTCTGAGGAAATAGTTCTTAAGTTTGGATTTGAAGCAAGTAATGCTGGGGCAGCTTTTAAGAGACGTTGGTAATAAATGGTACTGACTTTTAGTGAGGCGTAACAATGGGGGTCTAAGTTGGGTGGCATGTCTTGTATCATAGTCGTGAATTAAAGAGTTACTTATGAAGAAGTTAGTAAAAGTAGGCGGCAATAAGTTATTGTGAAACTGATACATAAAAACGGCACTTTGAAAATGAATAATGTCAAGGAAGGGAAGAATGTTGCTATCTTTAAATGAGGGGCTGGTGTGAGCGTACCTTGGAGATATTGTTAGAGACCTGATAACTCTTTTTTGTAAAATACATAATTAATGAAACTTAGTTTTATAATTATTACCCCATATTATACAGCAATACATGAGATAATGTATGATAAGCACATAATATAATCTATATAGAATATGAACTGGTAAAATTTCTTTTAGTCTACTGTTGATACCAACACTCTTTGCTACTTTATTAGTAATTAAATCAATATGAGACTTCCAAGACAAGCATTCATCAATAGTTACACCAAGAAATGTTGTATTCTTAGAAAAGGAGACTGGCATTCCATTTATAGAAATGCGTCAGTTTGAGGCGTCTACTCGCCATTGTTTGGGTCTAAATAAAATACCAGAGGAAATTTTTGAGTTCAGATGTAGCTTATTTGTTTTAAACCGTTCTACAACTTTAGGCATTTCAGTATTAGCAGTTTCAATTATATTTTTGACATTAGCATGGGGGCAAATAATGTTGGTATCATCTGCATACAAAGTAAAATCTAATTTAGAAGTAAATCGAGATAAATCATTTACATAAATAATAAATAGTAAAGGGCCAAGTATTGACCCTTGGGGAACCCCTGTACCTATAGGAAGGAAATTAGAGCATGCGCCTGGAATTGATACGCATTGTACACGGTTGGAAAGATAATCTACAAACCAATTTAAAGCAATACCTCGAACACCATACAGTATGTACTGAGTTTCTGTATGAGAATTGTATCATCTAGCGTGTCAAACGCTTCGGATAAATCAAGGAATATTCCACATGCATATTCCCTATTTTCAAACGCATTTATAATCCGATCTGAAAAGAGCTTGAGATGTTGAGCGGCCTGGTAAAAAACCAAATTGATTTTAAGAAATAAGATCATATTTTTTAAAGAAAGCATACATTCTGTTAAATACTAATTTTTCGAATATTTTGGAGATACATGGAAGAACAAAAATAGGTATATAGTTACTTCTGTTTTTTGAATTCCCAGCTTTACAAACTGGTGTAACTCGAGCTAATTTAAGCTCATATGGCACTAATACCTAAACAAAAGAGCGATTGGTAATATGAGATAGAGGTGAACAAATAAATAAAAGCTGCTGATTTAATAGCTTTCGGATCAATTTCATCAATACCAGGACTGCATGACTTTAAATTCTTAATTCAATTATAAACTTCATGTAAATCGGTAGGTGATAGAAACAAGTTTTTTGAATTCCCAGCTTTACAAACTGGTGTAACTCGAGCTAATTTAAGCTCAGATGGCACTAATACCTAAACAAAAGAGCGATTGGTAATATGAGATAGAGGTTAACAAATAAATAAAGCTGCTGATTTAATAGCTTTCGGATCAATTTCATCAATACCAGGACAGCATGACTTGAAATTCTTAATTCAATTATAAACTTCATGTAAATCGGTAGGTGATAGAAAAAAGTTATTCTTATTACCTGCTGCTAGTTGTGATGTCCTTTGCAAGTTTGGGCCCAATGGTAACAAAATAAGAATTAAACAAATTTGATACAAATTGTGGATCGTTACTTTCAAAGTTTTCGTGAGAAAGGATTATTTTACTTCTATTTGTGGACTTTTTCTTGATAAGTGTATTAATTAATTTCCAGGTGTTTTTTAAATTACTAGTATGGAATTCACGGTTGTAAAAGTTAAACTTGGCAATGCGAATAACGTTGGATAATAAGTTTTTAAAACGGACATACTTGATATAATTTCAGCAGTTGGACTTTTTCTATATTTCTTTAACAATTTACTTTTAGTTTGGCAGTAGGGCGATATTTGTGTTACTTTCTTTAATAATGTTTCGATGGTTGAAAGGCTCCTTCTCAATAAAAAACACTTGTTGCTTTGAAAGGGCACTTTTTCCTCGTTGAAAGGTCACTTATCCTTCTGAAAAAGGCACTTTTTAAGCTTTTGAAAAAGTGAGGGGGATTGGGCACGTGCTCCTGTGCCCACGTTTCCACCGCCTATGCCCTCAAATTTTAAAAGAGAACATTCATTATCTCTTCAGTTTAAAACATCTTACCTGTCGAGGCCGTCAAAAAATATATCACATTGTGTATCGTTGAATATCTGTTCTAAAGGATGACACACATGACAATCATGGAGCTTATCAGTTATATTCAGCAGCTCAGAGACGGCGCATGCAAAAATGATTTTAAAGATATGTAATGTGTATCCTGACTCGAGCAAAGAGTTTCCGCACAAGAAAACAAATCTCTTTGCTCGGAACATGTTTATTTGGTTATCTATCAACCAGTCAATGCTTACATTATGCTCAAATGAAGTAATCGAAAGATCGGGGTTTTCAAATGCTAAATATCTGATTGAATAGGCATATGTATAGTAAAAGTATGTTTTAACTTACCTCACTGAGAGTTGTGATAACGTCCGGGTGCGGATTCTTTTCATAGAAGTCAACACTGTCTAGAGGATCTTCTTCTTCCCTTCCAGCGTTGATTTTCAAGAGCTGAATGAGGAGAGATTGAAAGTAAGATCATTGGAGATGACAGTGACATGACGGAACATAAACATCTACCAGAGAACATTCTGGTGGTTAATATTATACGGCCTATTATCATCAAAACTGAATGAATCATCAGGGAGGTGTAGAGATAATTATAGATGTAAGATACAGGGATGAAGATGGGGAGGGGAAAGGGGGCTTTATGGATTTCAAAAGTTAGGGTGAAGAATCCTTTATTTAACTCTTTTGCAGGGAAAATGATTTCATAAAGTAATCATTACTGCCTTTATTACTGTATATCGTATATCTGGCGATTTTATAAGTTTATTTATGCGGTATACTTAAACAGCGCGCTTAGGTTTCATATCGCATAGCCGTGTACCCCAAGAAGTATACTTTCCAGAACAATAGCAGCATGGCTTTACCCGTATCAAGAACTTGTTTGCTACAGAGCGTTTAGATTTCCCCAGAAACTGAGAAAAGTACACATCTATACATTTTCGTGGAGTGGATTGGGGGAGGGGAAGTTGGAAGTTGGTCTGTTCCTCGGAAAGTACAGTTATTAAACTGATTGCCAACGAAACAAAATGTTTTCTTTTCCATATACCAATTCCGAGGACCATAGTTGCAGTCGGAAACTTTAAGCACCGCCAACAGACAAATAACATTCCGTCCTATACGCCTATTATATATTTTGTCTTATTAAGATACTGGACTAATGGAAAATTAAATGACCGCTAAAATATGATAAAACTTTTTTTTGTTTACAGTACAATTTCTTGCTATGAGGTACTCCATGCAGTACCAGAGTACTCTGCCTTGTCTGCTGCACATATTGTCACAACGGCAGCACGAATAGGTTTCTTGATAAAGTCTACAACTCCAAAGCTTAAAGAAATATTCCCCGTGAATTTTCATAAATATAAGAGTTAATTATTAAACGGTACAAAGGCAGGCTGGCATCTGATTCCATTTATGATTTATCGCATTTCAAAAATCACCGTTGGAAAGTGACCTCGCAGTGAGTGTGATGTCATAATTGCAGATCCAAAATAATTCTTAAAGTATTTCTTTAAAATGAAAATGTTCTTTTTCTCTCATTTAGAGTGCAAGCTAGGTACATCAGCAGATGGTCAAAGCATGTTTTTGCAAAGTGCCTGTTATACATCATCTCTATAAGTGAAATATGTTTCCAATAACTTAGAAAGACGCTATTAACTTTCAAAGAAATACATAGATTCATATCTGAAGCTCTTATATGACCCTCTTTTAATATACTTTGAGCAAACAATCTAAACAAAACGACAAATCAAACACTGCAAAGGGAGAGTTTGGAATTATGATAATTCATAATGTTGTAAAAATCTAAAGGAGGAAACTTACTTTGACAATCACATCCTTCTCATGTCGTGACTGCAAAGAAAATCACATTTTCTTAGGTTGGTTATCTTTAAACATTTGTAGTGTTTATCATACATGATGTTGCAAAAGTAAGTTTGCAATACAATTGTGCAGAAGAACAAGGTATTCGACCTTATGCTAAATGGAAGGTGGCATGGTAACCTACCAGTCTAAGAAGCATTTCAAAATCCTCAAAATGTTTCAGTTTTGCGGTGATGAGCCAATCACTGACTGCCACTGGTTTGGTTGTTTGTTTTGTTTTCTCTAAAGAAAAACGGAGTGGTGACCACACATGCGACTATCACATGTAGATATTGCATGAGAACAATAAGACATTTTATCCTGGGACCTTTGAAAGGATAATTTTAAAATTTCAAAACGTTTCAATGCAATTTGACGTTTCCTATTAACAGATCATTTACAATGCTAAGAACAAGCCAATACAAAACTGCAGCGGATTCGCGA
Organism: Chiridota heheva; assembly: GCA_020152595.1. Taxonomy (NCBI): domain Eukaryota; kingdom Metazoa; phylum Echinodermata; class Holothuroidea; order Apodida; family Chiridotidae; genus Chiridota; species Chiridota heheva. Next base: position 16,912 of record JAIGNY010002149.1, read on the forward strand.
CGTTGTTTATAGGTAGTAGATTTACTGGTGTTGTGTTAAGCAATGTTCTTGTGACGAGAATCCCTCTTTAATAAGAAATTAAAACCAATTACTATGCTATCCTTGATTCAGAATGTAAGCCTATTATCAAATTCACGAAGTTTTCAAAATGATGAAAGATTGAAAAAAATATATGGCTTATATGATACAATGAAATGATATGTTTATCCTTCCTACGTATACACACACACACACACACACACACACACATATATATATATATTATATATATATGTATATATATATATATGTATATATATATATATATATATATATATATATATAGATATATATATATATATATATATATATATATATATATATATATATATATATATGTATATATATATATGTACATATATATATATATATATATATATATATATATATATATATATATATATATATATATATATAAATATTTATATATATATATATATATATATATATATATATATATATATATATATATAAATATATATATATATATATATATATATACATATATATATATACATATATATATATATATATATATATATATATATATATATATATATATATATATATATATATATACGTATATGTACATATATATATATATATATATATACGTATATGTACATATATATATGTATATATATATATAGTAATTATAGTAAATAATATAGTAAATATATATAGTAATTTATATACATATATATATAAATATATATATATATATATATTTATATACATATATATAAATATATATATATATATATATATATATATATATATATATATATATATATATATATATATATATATATATATATATATATATATATATATATATATATATATATATATATATATATATATATATATATATATATATATATATATATATATATATATATATATATATATATATATATATATATATATATATATATATATATATATATATATATATATATATATATATATATATATATATTTACCCGCTAAGCGTAGAAGGGATATTTACGAGTTATACTTACCTTCCATGCTATAATATGCAATCTGGTCACACGACCTGATTCTAACGCACTTTTAACCGAACCTAAAAACGCAGTAACCAGCCAAGCCCTGACCTCCATAATACCTCTGTACCACCTCACTCAACATTCCACCGAGGCCTGCACGAGAGGAGGAAGGAGGATGCATGGAAGGTAAGTATACTCATAAATATCCCCGCTACGCTTAGCGGGGTAAATTTACTTCAAGTTATACCTTACCTTCCATGCTATAATATGCAATCAGATTGCAACCGAGGATAGGAAGGAAGGAGTTCAGATCGCCGCACATTTTTTTTTTTTTTTTTTTAATGGCTGGTACGAAAACTCACACGAACCGAATCCCGTTTAAAGGACGAAATTCCTTCACCTCGGAAGGATGAAAGACCTCAAGAGTGGGAAGAACTAAAACATAGGAAACCACGGCGAGGTACAGTCAAACCAAACAAGGCACCATTCGTTGACAGGAACGGAGGCAAACCTCGAAAGAACCTGGGCGAAAAGCCCAGAAAAACAAGCCAACCGGAAGAGCGTTTGGACACAAGTACAGCAAAGTGTCCAAAAAACGCCACAAGCCACACCGGATCCGTCCCACGAGACAGAACCGGCGAGGAAACTACGATTGGGAACGAAGCGTGTACCAACGAAAACGAATTGAAGAAATCCCGGACAAGGGAAAATCGTTAGCGCATAACCGCGTAAGAGCTAAAGTTAGCGGGGGAACACGAACGTCGAAAAGTGAGTCAGACCAAAACAAGAGAAAAACCGCAAAAGCGAGATCCCGTGAAAAGAGGTTATGCCCTGAACCCGAGTGCATACCGCGGCCGTTCTATGAACAGTTCAGACTACTTTAAAAGAAAGCCACTGGATGATCTATCGGAGAAAATGTCACATGACACACTACGAAGAGATCTCCCAGAACTTACCAGTGGTCGCGAGTCAAAGACCGTAGACCCCACTGGAAAAACCCTGGTGGACAGCTGCAAGTTATCCCAGAGCGCATGACGGAACTAAGTTTGAGAAAGGGCCCACCTCCACAACGGGGGGGCGAACAACCCCTCAGAAAAGCCATGCTACGTCGAGGAAAGGCGGGCCGAGGCTACACCATCAAACGAAGCGCTCCGGGACGAGATGCAGTCCGCCGGAGCCAGGAAAGAGACAAAAATCGTCCCCGACCCGAGGCTCGTACGTGAAGCCTGCAAGGTCTTGAGCAGCCAAAGTTCGTCCTGCGCCGAGACGAAAAAGGCCAAACCCGTCCAAGTTTCCGACAGAAGGGGTCACAAGAAAAGTGCCCCGACCTTGATCAAGCCCCGTCGGCGATATCTGACGGGTGAAAAACGTTCTTACCCCAGGTGGGAGCACCCGCACCACCACCAAAGGGGGTGACCACCGACTGAACGTGTAAAGCGGAGGGACTGAACGACACCATCCGCAGTCCAGAAAAAAACTGCCGACCCTGAGCAAAGGTTGTTGAAAACAACTGACCAAAAAAATCAAGGCTAGCGAAACAAAGGCAGGCCGTTAATATAAAACGTATACAAGAAGGGCTGCCAACCGTGTAAGGGCATGTAGCTGTGAGACGGCATGGGTCGTAAGA